>OY288243.1:43945877-44545877 GCA_958450325.1 Agrostemma githago
AATTATTGAGAATGATAGGAGCTCTATATTGAGCATAGTTTCTAGGATCAAGTTTGAGACTTTCATAAGGTTAAGAGCTCGTAATATTCGCATAGATATAGGATTATACTAGTGGATGGATTTTGTATACTTTAATAGTGGATATGACTTTTGTAAGAGCTTAGTCTCAATATTTTATTAATATGAGGCATACATTTCTTGCAAAAAAAAAAAAAAAAAAAAAAAAAAAAAATAATAATAATAATAATAATAATAATAATAATAATAATAATAATAATAATAATACTAATAATAATAATAATAATAAAAATAAAAATAAAAATAATAATTTGTAATGTAAGTAAAGCAAGGTGTCGGCGTATAAGTTTAGGATGGTCTAATTTAATTATGACGGTATCGGTTATATAATAATAACTTATGACTAAGTCGGTATCGAGTATATAGTACTCCGTTATATATTATGACTAATCAGTGTCGGGTTTCATTATTTCATAATCTAATTACGTTGGGTTCGATATTAATTTAAATATATAATATTTTATTAGGATTGGACTTGGTAAAATCTTCTGAATTATACTACCGACGCGGTGGTGAACTGCTAACTAGGTAAGGTTATCCTTACTCAGTTTACGTTATATGTATGCATGTGGTATGATATGTAATGGTATAATGGTAATATTGAAATTGTGGTTGTCTGCCTATTGAAATTGCGGCTATGTACCTATTGAGATTGCGGTTGTGTGCCTAATGAAATTGTGGTTGTGTGCCTATTGAGAGAAGCTAGATAGGATTAGCTAGGTCCGGTTGATCTCGGGACCTTCCCTGATGTTTCCTCCTAGGAGAGCCTAGAAGGGGTGTGCACACTCGGACTGACGGGGCGTGACTGCGGTCGCGATAGATAATAAAGATGATGATGATGATGATACCGATACTATGTTTGTGATGTTGGTTGTACTAATGTTATTCAATATTATCGTAAACTGATCTGGTGTGTATGTCTGACGTGTCTGTGATGATCCAATTGATATTTTCGATCAATTGGGGAGTTGTCTATAATGCAGGTTATGTATATCGTGATGAGTTTGGATGCTGGGATGCATGTACGGGGTTGGAATGAACGTGACTTGAGTCCAGACATAGCACGGGTGAATGCGTAGGCATTCCCGTTTTTATAGATTGTGTAGCTTCCACGTGTAACCAGAGTTTTAAATGTTTAAATCTTGTGAACGGTTTGGCATTCCATATTGTATTGTAATGAGTTACTACCACGGAAAACCGAGATGGTAACACCTTTATTTGCTTGTAATGTCTTTATAAGGCTCCTGAGTAAATAATGAAGGTGTTACAATGACGCTGACGTGGCAGGTCTTATGTGGCAAGAAACTTTTTTTTTACTGAATTAACTGCCTCTATTAGCAATTTTAGGGACAGTTTTTAAATATAAGCAACGTCGTCACCCATTACTCTAAAACAAACATTCAGTTAAACACTAAAAAAACCTTATTATCTAAAACAAATGTCGATCAGTTTCCAAATATAAAAAATGGATTTTCTACGCGGTACCCCTGTATTTTTCACTTTTCTACTTGGTACCCCTACCTTTTCTATGTCTATACATGGTACTTTTGAAGACTTCAATATCATTTAACTTAGATAATTAACAAGTAATTGAGCTTAATTTAAATGTTATCATTTGATTTGACAATATAACGTCAAAAATATAATCCATTTAGATTCGGAGTATAACTGCTGCAAACACGTACTCCACACCTAATCATTCTTTATTCTTCCTTCAATTCTTTATCCTTTTCCTCCACACCTAACCCCAACACATTTTCACTTCATACCCCACTTTTACACTTTATACCCCACTTTTACACATTTCTTAATCTCTCTCCAAAATAAATTGGGGAGGAATACTTGAACTAGGAGGGAGTACAAAATTATTAGTTTAAGTTCAATTATCGGTTAATTAGGTATGTTAAATGACGGTTAACTTTTAATCTTGAACATAAAAAGGTAATTTGTTGTCAAAACTTGACGGAAAAAAGGTTTAGGGATACCAACAAAGATAATGCTTCTCCATTCAAATCCACTTGTCTCATTTCATTTTTTGACACTATTCACACTTGAGGGGAATTTTCGATATTCTCGACAATCTACAAGTAAGAATATAGTCATGTGAGATTTTGTTTGATTCGTCTTTATGAGCACATTAAGAATATCAAATTTTTATAATTTTTGCTAATGTAAAATGAAAGATATCACTAGTGTGAAACGCGTCTCGGCAAATGTGCCAAAAGGAAATGAGACAAGTGGATTTGAATGGAGGGAGTAATAAAGTTTAGGGTTACCAAAGAAATTTTTAGTAAAGTACAAGAATACCATATATACATGTAAAAATTGTAGGGTACAAAGTAGAAAAGTAAAAAGTTCAGGATATCACCTAAAAAATCCGAGTGCTGTTTTTCGTCGTCGGCGCTTTTTAATGTAAAAGACGATCTTGCCCTTGCCTTAATTAGATTAGTTAACTAATGTTATGTAATTTTAGAAGTTATATTAGTTAATGAAACTCGTTAATGAAGCGGTTTTTAAATTTTCAAACCGTTCCGTTATTACGTTATTATTTTGTGTGGTTATTATATACTCACTTACACCCCACTTACACTCACCACATATAATATCAATTTCTCTCTCCTCTCACAAAAAAAACCGTCTTTTTTTTCGAGAAATTCGATTTTTCTAGAGATCCGACTTCGCCAGAAATGGATCGACCTGTGGTTAGTACATTATTGTTTATATTATCTTTCCTTGTTTTTCTTTTTTTGATTTAAAATTGTGAGAAATGTTAGTTTAGCATAAGAAATTCTAAATAAATCGATGTTAGTTTAGATTAAGAAATCGCATTTTGTTGTGTAACATGTTCTTTAAGAAATCGATGTAACATGTTCTTTAGCGTAAGAAATCGAAATCGAGTACAAAATAGAGCTGTAGCGGGCGAAAAGGTTCTGGGCGCCATTTTTGGGCGTCTGGGAAGTCTCCTGGGCGCCCAAAAATGGCGTCTGGGGCGTCTCCTGGGCGCCATTTTTGGGCGCCTAGGGCTGTTTTCGTGTTCTTTTTTGTTTTTGTTTGACATATTTTTTTATATCGTGACTCGGGTGTCGTTATTTATAATTATTATTATGAAATTATACGAAATGTTTATATGATTACGATTATTATGAATATTATTGGAATTATTATTATCAAGTTCATGACTAGAATTTTGTATACGAAATATTTTAATTAAATAGAATTTATGAAAATATTATCCGTATAATTATTATTATGAAATTAAATAAAATTGTGTAACTAACCTGTAATTTTTTATCGGTGTATCAGGAGGACCTTGGTGGCGACGGTATTGACTATCGCGTATGTTTTATTTTTGGGCCAGCGTTCGGTAGTTCGAATGAGGCATTCAACTACGCTAGTGAGATAGCTTCGGCTCTTGGGTTCACCTTAGTGAAAGCGAGCAACAAAACGCAAAGTAATGTGAACCCGAACCGTCTTGGTCAAAATTACTTTAAATGCAAGTTTAACGGGAACCCGGCAAAAAGTACGAAGAATTCTCAGAAGATCGGTTGTAAGTTTTGGGTGAAGGCGTGCGAGAGCTTAGATAGGGAACGATGGATTTTAGCCATCGGTCCATGTGGCACGCACAACCACCCGTTACGGGTTTACGCTGACGGCACAGACGTCTAGCCGCCCTTGACGAGGCCGAGAAAGAGTATGTTCGGAATGGTATTCCGGACCACTTGACACCAGCCCAAATACACGAGGGCCTTCATCAGAGAAATTCGGAGAAACCACGCCCCTCGATCGAGACGATATACAACATCGGGGGGAAGTTGAGGGCGGAGGCAAGGGAAGGTCGTAATGCCATCGAGCAGATGATGGTACTAGCGCGCCGGGCTCTATACGTCCACTTCTTCTTCGAGCACGAGATTACGAGTGTCGTGGAACGTATATTCATGGCTCACCCCGAGTCCGTGAAACTATTTCGTACTTGGCCTTACGTAGTCACTATGGATGCGACCTACAAGACGAACACGTACGATATGAAGTTAGTGGAGATGGTCGGGGTGACTCCCGTTGGGAAACCTTATCTGATAGCGTACGCCCTACTTCGATTCGAGGACACGGTGTCCTATACTTGGGTGCTTGAGAAGTTGAAGCTGCTAATTGGGGACCGGGCACCGAACGTGATTGTCACGGATAAGGCTCAGGCGTTGACGGGGGCAGTAGCGAACGTCTTTCCGGCTCCGCAGACCCTGAATCTGCTCTGCACGTGGCACATATCTAACTGTGTGGAAAGTCGTGCCCTGAAATACTTTCATGGTCAGAAAGACCGAGTAGCGACCTTCATGCATGGAGTGTGGTACCCTCTCCTGTATTCTACAAGTATGGCGGACCTCCAAACAAAATGGAACAACATGAATTTGAAGTGGAGGTTGTCGGGAATTCCTCTTTACATTCATGACACCTGGGGTACTTTCAACCAATGGAATCACGCGTACACTGACCGATACCTCCACTTCGGCAACACCACCACATCCATCGTTGAATCTGCGCGTGCGGCTTTGAAGAAGGCTCTTGGCACGTCGACAGCGTCTTTAGATCGGTTGTTCGATAGGATCGACAGGCTAATTGGTCGTCAGCAGTCGAAACTGCGGAAGAAGTTGGAGACATCCCGCAGGAAGCGATCAACTACTCTACCACCCATTTTGAAGAACTTGAGACTCCGGGTAAGTCGTAAGGCGTTGGACTTGTTGTCCGGGGAACTAAATAGGATGCAGGAGTTGGGAGATCGGGTTTATTACGACTGCCGGTGTGTATTGAGGACGTCCAAGGGTTTGCCTTGCGCATGTGAACTTGCCGGGTTGATGGCGCAGAATTCCGTAGTGCAGTTGACCGACGTTCATGTATTTTGGAGGACGCTTGACTATGCCGGGGAAGAAGCTTTGCCCGTCAGCGATATATTTCAGCCTGACGGGTTGATTGGGGAAATACGTATGAGTGATCCGAGTATGTGGCGACATTACATTGATGTGCTGAATTCAGCATTACGTCCCGAGGAATCTGGTCTACTTGATCCGACCCCGAATCTGAATCCCAGAAAATCTAAGGGGACAGGGAGGTTGCGTATCGGAGTCGAACACGCGAGGCTGAGGTACGGCACCACCGACACGAGAGCCACCCCGAGTAAGTCGGCCAGGACTACGCACGCGTCAACGCCAGGGAGCAGTCAGTCGATCGACCCACCCATACCGACCGCCAGCCAGTCCACCACGGGTACATGGGAAGGGCTACCGAACGCCCCTCTGGAGGTGAACTACATGAGGGGCCCCTTTCCGGACATAAGCAAACTTGTTGGTTTCATGTGTCCGTACCTCGTGAACAGGATAAATGTTATTGGGGACGGTCACTGCGGATTCCGTGTCATGGCTCATGCAGTGTACGGTGACCAGTCCAGTTTTACTCGCCAGAGAAGGGCGTTGTGGGAGCACATCCATTCCCCCATGTACGACACCGTGTACGTCTCAGACGACGACGGTCGAGAAGGCGCCCTAACCCGTGTAGGTACGACGACCCCCCTCCCGGTAGGCGAGGAGCATTATCTCACAGACTGCGATTTATTCGGTTTTGCCACAATAAACAACTGGGTTATATGTCGAGTATCCGAACGCCTCGAATGCAGAACCTACTACCCATTGCGAGAAATGCCAGGTAACCTTTTTTGGCGTAATGTAGATAATGCACGTTGAACGCGGGGGGTGGGGGGGGGGTCACTGGATGAGGTTGAGAATGACGGACGACTGTCCGATGCCTCCTACACATGGCCTTTGGCACCGCACGCATGACGGTACTACAACTCATTATCCTCACATTTACCAAGAACGTCAAGATAGGTGGGTCGAGGAGTGGAATCAATACTTTCCGCGTGCACCGATTGATCCCAACGACCCAGGTGGTGCGGACAACCCCTTCACCATGTAGTGTAGTATAAATATTAGACCAGCATTTGTATTATGTTCATATTTTAGAGCAGTATTGTGTTCATTAGTAAATTTTAGTAAGTATAAATATTAGACCATCATTTGTATTATGTTCATATTTTAGACCAGTATTGTATTCATTAGTAAATTTTAGTAAGTATAAATATTAGACCAGCATTTGTATTATGTTCATATTTTAGACTAGTATTGTATTCAATTGTAAATTGTAGTAAGTATGCGCGTTGTTGCTGTTGTTGGGGCGACTGCAAATCTCGTAACGACAATCCAATACCACTAATAACAAACAAACGAACATCCAAATCATCCGAAATGTAAAAAGAAACGAGTAGTCAACATAAACATATTACAAATCAACCGAAATCATCCGAAATAGAAATAAAAATCCTTAACACTCCAGACATAAACAAATTACAAATAAAATCCAAATCAGTCAACGGCGACCTCGTTTCCCCTGGGATCGGGGTGGGCGGTCACCCGGGTGGGGGAGAACGGGCTGGAACGACATCAACAAGTCGTCAAGATATGCATGTCGGGCATCCGGGTCGTCCAGAAAGTGCTGAGCCGCAGAAAAGCGCTCCATCAACAAAACTGCGACCTAAAATAAGATGGCAGAGGTTAATATAAATAAACATACAATTAAATATTGTCAAACACCAAAATACAAACTTAATACCTGCTATGATCCCCCAGCGAGTCTCGCCTGCTCCTGCACATCGGGGGCGGATGGTGGTACGATCCTCGGGTGAGAGACTCTCGTGTACCAAGCGTGGTAATCCTGAGCCACTTCCCTCGAGTAGTCCACGGGCCGCGAGATCCTCCTCGGGTCAACGCGACTAACCTCGCAACTCGCCCAAGGGTGGTCCTCGTACCCCGCACCGAACTGAAGAAGGTAGACCCCACCCCCCTGCCCCGGTCGGTGCAACCTAACCGGCGTAGGCATCGACCAGGGTATCGTCTGAACGTAGCCTAACTGTCTGATGACCCGGTCTCCCTGGTAAGGCTCAACAATGTCCACGAAGCGCAGTACCCCGTAGAAGGAAGTAGTAACAAGCGACGTGTGAGCGTGTCTCACGAAAGGCTCCCAGCAGACCCGATCTGCTGTAAGTCCATCAAGTGAACGACGGTACTCCAACGGCTTGCTCTCATGCGCCGATGGTTTCCCGACGCCTACCCACGCACTTGCCCGTGGAGAAGTCGACATAATCTAGATCGGTGCCCCTGGCCTAAAGCCGGGGAAGTAGTCATAGATCGAGACCTGAAGCAGAGTCAAACACCCCGGCCAAAGTGGAAGCCCCCTGCCTCAAAGCCATCCCTAAACTCATATACAAGTACGCCAACGTACCAGCACCCCACCCAAAACGACCGATCGAGTCCAAGTTGTTCGTCAGTGGGAAGACTGACGGACGAATACGATCACTAGACCTATCCACGAAGAGAAACTCCCCCAACAACGTGATCAGGTAACCATGAATAGTCTGCTCGTGGATCCCAGTGCGCATCTTATCATGCACGGCCCTCGCTAGTACCCCCCCGCTCCTGTAAATGGGAGGACCCCCTCCACTCGCGGGCGCCTTCAACTGCGCATCGTTTATCCCGAAGAAGTTCCCTACAGCAGTCATCCTATCGGCCAGACGCCCTGTGTCGTTACGAACCACACAGGGCTCACCCTGGATAGGGAGCCCTAAGATCCGTGCGACATCGTGCAGCATGATGGTCATCTCCCCAAACGGCATGTGGAATGTGTTCGTATCCGGCTGCCACCGCTCGACGAATGCTGTAAGGAGCGGTATCTCCAAATGGCGTAGAATGCACGCCCGTAGGTGCATCAGGCCAGACAAAGACTCTCGGACCGGGATACTTGAATGTTGACCTAAACGAGGTAACGACCGCAAATTAGACTCGAGCTGCAGAAGGGTGAGTCCGAAAATGGGGCGACCATGTTTGACTTGGATTAGACCCTCCTAAGACGAATGTGTAGGGTGCGATTCTCAGAGTGATTGTGATTAATCGCTCCGTCGGAGAATAGCCTCCAAATGGGATCGTTAATTTTGTTAAGACTCGAGTGTGGGACGAGTGACCCTTTATACGTAAGGACCACGAACCTTTTGTTATAGGGCTATGCCTTGTAAAAGGTTGACTCGGAAAAGACACCTAGACGGGTGACTCGTGAAAGGTGGGCCTTCCTTAGGATTCGGCTATGTGGGCCGAGTCCTGTTCGAAGGAAGGTCCACGTGAGACATCCACAGACTTTTAGACTCGAGTGTGTAGACGGACCTTCCTTTGTAGGAGTATGTCCTACGTAGGTGGGCCTTGCCTTAGTCTAATAAGGCGGACTGGGATAGGGAAGAAACTCGTGATGTAAGATCGACGGAGTTTCGACGCTAAAGACTTCGACGACTTATGACATGACCCGACACGGCTAAATACGGGAAGTCCAAAGAAGAGAAAGGTTTTGAAAATTGATTGTTTTGAAAATTCCGAGATAATTCGGTGGAGAGGCCCGATTTTTTGAGAAAATCGGAAAGTGCATCGGGCCTCGGTTTTGAAAGTTCGAAAGTGTTTTCGAGTTTTGAATTGGGCACCATACCGGCTAGAAAATAGGCTATTTTGAGTAAAATCATAAGTCCTAAATTTGGTATGCGTCCCGGGTTTTGAAATTGAATAGTTTAAAAAAGATGCAATCTTTGAAAAATTGACGGTTTTTGAAAACGACTCGGAAACCAAGTAGCACATAGTCACACAAGCATTATAACGACGCCATGTATGCTCTATACTAAGTCTCGGTCGGTCTATAAAGGGTCTATACCAGTGTACATAGTCTAGACGTTGATCGGGACGGACTTCCTAAGTCGAGTTGATCTTAGAACATGCCGCGAAACCCACTCGAATCGACTATGGACACCTTTTGACATATCCATATTGGAGTACATCAACGGTATAGTGGGACGTCGGTCGCGAGTACCGGCCCGGGAAAATATGGGTTATGCATGAACCGTAAAACTAAAACGCATCTTGTACTAGTCAAACGATTTCTATTCGAGTCTCACCCTGAGGATGCCGATGGTAAGTCACGCATCAGTTAATCCCCAGCGGAGTCGCCAAATTGTGGACATGACATAGGTCCACCCCGACGCGGCCACGCGCGGGTTTGGGTAGGCGAATGATTCTCCATATGAGAATGGATCGAATTGAAATTTAGGTCGAAGTGGAGTCGCCACCGAATTTTGTGGTTATTCGGAACCATTCGAGCCCACTCTATGTCGTAGTGGGTCGTATACAAAATACGGCCCATTTCCGATGTCATAGTTTATTGGGCTCGTCCCTTTGCATTGCGATACCGATACCGTCACTACCGGTTATCGTGTATTGAATGACTCTCGTGCGCCAACGGTTTCGGGCATCCGGAAACCGAGGTTCTGAGTAAGGGGTGAGGGTATGTGTTGGGAAGCCCACAAAAGACACCCAACCTCGCTCGCACTTAGCGGCCTCTACTAAGATCTCGAATGACGTTCTAATACGCGCGTTAGTAATTCGATGAAAAATGCTTATGCAAACGTTGTTTTCCCTAAGCATGTGAATGAAATTGAAAAGGGTTTCTATGTCAATTTAATGCAATTAATTCTAACATCGAAGTTGAATTTTAGCATGTGGGTTCATTTTAGTAAAATAAAACAAACGATAAATCAACAAGAATAACAAACGGTTAGTAACGGTATAACGAATAATAACGGTTTGCAAATTAATGAATGAAATAGAATGATGTAAAATTGGATGATGCATAGTTTGAAAAGATAGTAGTACACGTGGATTAATTAGGCACGTGTTGACCGAAGTCATAAAAAGAATTGACGAGACTCGAATGATGTTGTAGGACTCACGACATTGATCGTGATGATGGGCTACTCGATCGAGTGGGCTAGGCACTCGCTCGAGTGCCCCCTGTACGAATTATAATTCGCTTTGCAATTTATTATTGACTTTCGAAATTGCTTTTTGATTTTTGATAATTCGATGATTCTGCCAAATCGGACATAAATATTGTACAATTTATGCTCAACTCGGATTTTATAAATTATTGATTTTGTTGAATCAGATATAAATATTATGGGATTTATACTCGATTCCAAATTTGAATACTCGTTGTATCCCATATTCGATTATTGAATCGATATGGAATACTAGAGTGAAAATAAAATAAAATAAAATAAAAATTGATTTAAGTCGTCTTAAATTAACTATCGCGATATGAGTAGATTTCCTCCGCGTTTAATAATGTCGTAATTTTAACGAATTGTATGACAATTATTTTAGCATCAACGAAAAAATTGCATTAGTTAATTTATTTGACTAGATCGTTAGATTCGACATCCAATTACGGAATTGGTATCGAATCCAAAAGATCGACGCTTTGCTTGAATTGAAAGACTTGATTCCCTCGGCTTTTCCAACATCGAAATAAATCCCTAGGGATTGTGATGTCGGATCAGCGTCAACGGGTTTCGACCCTTATTAAATATAATGCTTATTTTTTGAAAATTAATGTAAATATGCGACTAATGATAATGATGCAAACAAAATAAAAAAAATATTGTTTAAGTTAACTTATCTCAATAATCAAATAATCGGGGTATTGGAACAAGCGACCGTCAACGCTGTGTGCAGTACACTTGTATATTCGTGTTTCCTTATTCCGATACCCCTCTTATTCGACACAAATCGATAAGTATTTTAATGTTTTGTATTAGTTATTATCGATATTATGATGCAATAAAGAAAAAAAAGTAAGAAAAAGCGAAGAAGATGACGAGAGGAAGAGAAGAAGAAGAGAACGGGGTTTTGACACCCTCAACATACATGTTCTTGTCTCGGATCGAACTCGTAACCGTGGCTTTAACACAAGAGTCTTCGAGGTTTTATGGAGGTTAAGTTATGGTGGCTCGGGATTGATTCCTAAAACTAGGTTTAGGGTTTTTTTGCTAGTGTAGAATTGCTAGGGTTTGATAAGGGTTGCATGTATAAGATTAGGGTTGCTAAAAAGTTGTATTGTGAAAAAATTGTCTAAAAAGGTTGTGTGTAGTTGTGATTAGGGTTGTAAAGTTGTTAAATTGAGTGTGCATGGGGTTGCTTATATAGGCATTGCCCATGTATTTTGGTGTCTAGGGTTTTGTGCCCTGACGGACTTGACCTGATGGCCCGTCCGAAGGTGGACTGTTGGTTTTACTTCTTGAGTTGGACTTTTTGTACTTGAGTGGCTGCTTTGATGTGTCTCGGAAACAACTTTGGCCAGGGTTGACCCAATCGCTAAGAAGTCAGTTTTATTTTCGGTGTCGGTTTCCGTCCAAATTAGTCTTGTTTGACTCGGAATGATCCGCTGGGCCTGGATTCGAGGTTGATTTTGTGAGATTTGTACTCCGCAAGTGCGTTAGCCAGCAACTAATGGATTTGAGCCCGTATCCGAGCGCGTAGAAGCACGTTAGCGTCCGATCATCATCGGGTGTTTTTTGGAAACTGTCATAGACACCTGGCAGTCAAAATGCGGGTGTCTACACATATGTTCCGGGTGTCCAGCGAGATAGTAAGTTGCACGCATATGCTTTATTTCACCACGTCAAAAATATTCTACTGCTTAAGTGCTGATGTTTACTATTACCTAATACTGCAACAGATGCAAGCATTGAGGGTCTACATGGACGAGAAAGGGCTGATTAAGGGCAGTCACCTGGCAAATTTTGAGCATCGCCAAGTAAAATTGGAATGGCAGAGCGCCCGGAATAACGATCCGGAGTCCGCCATTTTCTGCTTGATGCACATGTGCCTGTACGACGGTGCGCCGTTCACCCACACTCATATTGGGTCAAAGCTCGGGAGGCGTTACTTGTCGTTCGAGGTGGCAGCAAGTCTCGTACTTGCTGACATGAATGAAGCTCGCGAGGACGTGTTGCCGAAAATTCGCGCTTTCATAGCAAACGCGCCGAGCATATGGATCAAACTCGATGACAAACGTAAGCTGGGGAGACTCGTGGAACGAAAGACCTCAGCGAACCGTAAGGCATGAATGTGTTGTGAAGTAAAAACATTTTTTTGTGAATATAGAAAAAATCTCATGTTCGAGTATCTTCTGAGTATCAGATGAATGACAACTCAGTATCAGGGTCGCATGTGCGACGTGATACAGTCACGCAACTTTTGACTCACAGTCACAGTCAAACTCCTGCAGAGTCATGACAGACGACCACAAAATCACTAATTAATTATACTAACTACCCCTGCATATATGTCCATCCATTTACTTTCAGTTTATTTCACCTTAAAAAAACCGATGGTTCCCTTATTTACAGAAGACACCAAAAAAAACAATACACGCACCGTAAAATCGGATTATTTCCCCAATAAGAAAACGATGGTCCGAAAACGATGTCGACAAAATATAAACTGTACATTGAGTGATGTTTGTGAGTGCGACTGCGGAGTGATGTTTGTGAGTCTCAATGCACATTGAGAACACAAACCATCACCTCACTCTGCTAACCCTATTTACTTTAGAAGGATAGGACCCCCACCTAACTCAATTAATATTTACTGCCCCCTTTACTGCCTCCCCCCTTCAAATACCAACACCATTTTTACACCAACTACTTCCAACTTCACCTCTTTAAACCTAACAAAAAATGGCAAGCAAAATAGAAGAAATCAGAAAAATGATCGAGGAGTACGATGGTTTGTTGAATACCACTAGATCCAATGAATTAAGAGCCATGCAGCTAGTCGCTCCTGCCATAGACGCGAGGACCTATATGGCATCCATTGGCAATACAGAAAATGAGACCGAACTGAACGACTACATCGAATTCTTGATGAAAAAGTGTATTGGATGTTTCCACACTAAGAAAGCGTTGCAGTGTGATTTGGCCAACTTGAGGAAGATGCTTCAAAAAAAACGGGGGTTAATTATGCATGTAGCGAAAATGAAGCGTGTAATGGATGTTTTAATGTGTTTTGAGATATAAAATATATAAGTAATGGATGTTTTTACGTTTCAAGAATATTTTTATGTTTCAGAATGTGACTTTTCTATATTTTCGCTATTTCTCTATCGTTGTTTCGCTATTTCTCTATTTTTAGGTTTTTACGCTTCATTTTGGAGAATCACTATCAGTGTGTTGTAGAATCACAGACATTATCTTGTACAATCACACTCCCACAATTAGTTGTAGAGTCACACCCTGCCTACTGTAGAGTCACATTCATTGTATTGCACAATCACACTCACTTGTTTTGTGTCAACCAAATATTAAGTTAATAATGTTTGTAGCGTTTAAAGATAATGCATTCCAGAACAAAAACAATTTTACGGACCCCCATGTTTTACGACTACGCCATATTAGAAATAATTAAGATCGACAAAAGACGTAACGACTACGCCATGTTTTACGACTACGCCATATTAGAAATAATTAAGATCGACAAAACTGATGTGACTGTGAAGGGATGTTTGTGAGTCTCAATGAAACGTTGGGAAACACAACACCCACCTCAATCTCTTAACCCTAATAAATATATGAGAATAAGCCCCCCACCTAACCCATTAAATTTTCACCCCCCCCCCCCCCCTTTACTGCCTAACCCATTCATTTTCAACCCCCTATTTACTGTCTCCCCCTCTTTAAATACCAACGCCATTTTTATCACCTTAACCACTTCAACTTCACCACTTTTACCAGCCCCTACATACAACTCCACCACCTTAACCTTATAAAAAAAATGGCCAGCAAAATAGAAGAGATCAGAAGTTTGATCGAGGAGTACAATGGTTTATTGGATTCCACTGTGTCCAATGAATTAAGAGCCATGCGGCTAGTCGCAACTGCAATTGACGTGAGGAGCTTCGTGGCGTCCACTAGCGATACACATAAAGAGGCCGAACTGGACAACTACATCCAGTTCTTGATGAAGAAGTCTATGGAGTGTTTCCGCACAAGGAACAGGTTCCAGAGTGACTTGGCCAACTTGAATAAGATGCTTAAAAAGTACGGAGGTTAAGTATGTATGGGTTAAGATGTAGCGTTTAGTAATGGTCATTTTTATGTGTTTTAAGTTTTAATGAATGTTAAAGTGTAGCGTCTAATGGTATGCAATGGATGTTTTCCGCATTATGTCGTAGAATGTTTTCCGCGTTTAAGGGTATGCAAGTATTACATGTTGTGTAAGAGATGGACTTTTTCTAATGTACAAATATTTCCATCGCTATTGCGCTATTTCTCTATTTCCGTCGCTATTTTTCTAATGTACAGACACATGGTGTATAGTCACACTCAACAAGTTTTATAGTCACACTAAACATGGTGTATAATCACAGTCATCATGTCATAGAACTAGTTTAGGTTTCTACACTTCATTTTGGAGAATCACAGTCAGTGTATTGAAGAATCACAGTCATTATCTTGTACAATCACACTCCCACAATTAGTGAAACCACACTCCACCTCTTGTTCTACAATCACACACTGCTAGGGGTGTTCACCGGTCCAAACCCGGACCGGACCGGACCGGACCGGTTTGACCCGCGGACCGGCAACCCAAAAAACCCAAACCCACGGACCGGACCGGTTAACAAAGAAACCTGGACCGGACCGGACCGGACCCTCTTATGACCAGACCGGACCGGACCGGACCGTAAAAATACACTAAATTTGATATTTTTTTAAAGTGTGGACCGGACCGGGGACCGGTTACCAACTTTTTTGGGACCCGGAGACCGGACCGGTACGTGCCCAGGTCTGGACCGACCCGGACCTTACGGTCCGGTTTGCCGGTCCGGGTCCATTTTTGAACACCCCTACACACTGCATGTTGTAAAGTTGCACTCATTGTGTTGCACAATCACACTCACTTGTTTCGTGTCACCCAAATATTAAGGGCATAATGTTTCTGTACAGCTGTATTTGTAGCCAAAGATGTTGCATTCCAGAATAAAAACGACTGCTATTTCAATGTATTCTTACAGTCAAAAAACTAAAAACAATTTTACGGACCCCCACGCTTTACGACTACGCCATATTGGAAATAATTAAGGTCCGCAATAGCATATACAATATCACGGACCTTGAGCATTTCAAACGTCGACAAGTCTTTATGTTTCACAAAGCAGGAAATCGCCCCCATGATCTACGACTTACACCTTATTAGAAATGATTGAGGTCCGCAATATACGAAAACAATGTCACGGACCTTGACCATTTCAAACGTCGACAACCTTTGTGTTTCCAAAAAGAATGTTCCTAAGTAACAGATGATATTCATGAACAATCCTCCTCGGCAATCCCTGTCGGGTCCTCCTCCTCCTCCTCCTCCTCAACATCAACAGGTGGGTACTCAGCAAATGGGTTGGGGCAGTTCCTCTTGTCATGGTACCCCATCCTCTTGCAGTTCTTACACAGCCGTTTAGGCTTGGCGGCAATTGCAGCAGCCTTCGCCTTAGAAGAAAGCATCCGCTTCCCACTGCCCTTGTTCTTGGCTTTCTTCGGGGGCAATATGGTTATTTCAATTGAGCTCGTACAGCCGAGGATCTCCTCTAATTCTTGCGTCTTGCTACAAGGGCCAGCAGAGGCAATATCGGACCTGAAGTCGCGAATGACGTCAGCTAGATTACTAACGTCTTCCTTACCCATTTTGCTGACATGACTGACGGTCTCATAGAACTCCGAAAACAGCCTCGTGACTGTAACAGCCTTCTCATCGCGTAGGCGACTCTCTGACAGGGGACACGCATTAACATTACGTAGAGCATCCTTTGTCCATCTACATGCCAAGTACCGTTCCGGGATCGTCTCCCGTCCTTTCGAAGAGTATATCCAAATGGCGTGCCTGCAAAGAATTCTATACCAACCGAACTTCCTGCAAGTACAGCTAACCTCATAGGTATCTGCGAGTGCATTAAAAAACACATAAAGAGTGCGACTGTTGACCGTACAGACGGTGGCTACGCAACGTACGGGATGAGACTTCCTAAAGGTATGATCACAACCTTGACAGGATACAGTCACACCCATTATGCTGCATAGTCACAGTCCTTACAACGCAGAATCAAATGAATTGCATTGTACAATCACACGCACCGCGTTCCAGAGTCGCACCCTTTATTGTGTACAGTCACATTCAATGAATTATGGAAAAAAACTCGTTACGTTTAGAATCACAACGTTTAGATCATATAGTCAGGCTATGTGACTATGGCTACACGACATGGACAGTGACTTTCTATGCCAGTACCTGGGTTGTATTCAACAATGTAGTTGCGGTCCCGGATGGAGTCCAGTACTGTTGTCGCTTCGATCCCGTCCTTCTCCTGATACCCACGAACGCTGCACGTGTACAGCGAAAACTTAACCTCTTCCTGAAAGTGTGCAAAGGCCACGTGCGTGTACACCCTTGCCGCGTGGCTCTCCATCGGATTCGTCGATCCAATTTTTGGGAATGACTGCCGGTTATCGTTGTCTAGCCTCTTCTGCATGTGCCTTTGTTGGTCCATCGCACTTTCGAAACGCATCCAGAACTGGACCAACGTACCATTGTTGTCTTCAAACTTTTTGAAGAAACTGTTCTCACTCTCTTATCTCTGCGTTGTCCTCATAATTCCGGACATCCTCACCTCCCTGCAATGCGCGGCGATCCATTTGTTCCTGTCTTCGAACATATTTTCGAACCATTCTATCCCAACAGCATCATGGTCGATCATAATCCGCCCCCACCTGTCGTCGAACTCCGACGCCTTGATGTCATCATCCCATATAATTGCATTGAGGGCTTTTACAAAGTCCGAGGCCTCCTCTCTTGATCTGTCGTACTTTGTTGGAACCTTGTTCATGATGTGCCACGTGCAGCACCGTTGGTGCGCTGCTTCGAATATTTCGGGGACGGCTTTTAAAATTCCGGGATCCTGATCTGTAATGATATAACACGGTTACTTCCTGCCCATAGCTTTCAGAAACCGGGAGAGGACCCATATAAATGACTCGTAGTCCTCCTTAAATAGCAACGCCCCACAGAACGTGACAGACCGTTTGTGGTTGTCCATGCCAGTGAACGGTGTGAACACCATGGAATACACGTTGGTTCCGTACGTTGGGTCGAACGAAACTGCATCCCCGAATGCCGCGTAATTCCTTCGAGCTGCACCATCCGCCCAAATGACCCTGCGTAAGCTTCCATCTGTATCCACATCGTAGTCAAAGTAGAAATCCTCCTGACTGTCCCTCAAACTCTTGAACCGGTCTATGAACAACTGACCATCCTGCTCGTGGACGAAGCACTTGACGTCCCTCCCCCAGTTCTTGAAATCAACCAACGATGCTCCGATGTTCTGATATCCGCCCGACAACTCCTTGCACATCCTGTATGTTCGAGTCGCCCCAATCTTCAGCTGCACACACAAAAATGCAACTGCATTGGTCTCGCACAGTTGGCAGTCAACCATACACTAACAACATTGTTGACAGACATTACGCACCCTCGAGTTGCAGAGGATCATCTCCTTTTGCTATCTTGATAGATTTCGAGATGACTTTTGAAACTCTCTGTCCTTGACCATCACAAGATCGTGGTTGTGTTCCTCGATGAACTCTTCAATATAAAAACCCCCCAATCATTGCACAGAGCCTAATTCTTGCTCCACATTGCGTCCTCGTCGCCTTCGTAATCCTTTTGGGTTCATACGATCCCACATACTCTTGCCCCTCCTTCTCTCCCGTGCTCGACAGCTTCACCATGCTCTGGCTGGCTGTTTTGCCCTCCTTGTTACAAGCCAACAATTTCTTCTTGATCGAACCATCAAATGATCTAGTTGTCGTGTACCTCTTTGCCTCAAAACCAAAATAAAATGCGTAAGCTTGATAAAACTTGAATGCTCCATCGATGTCCACGAACTTCTGCCCTACGTAAGGGACAATCACTGTGTCTTCAGCTGGCATATAGGTTGGAACAAAAATAAATTATCAAAGGTTGGAACAATAAACCCCTAAATTACACACTATCAATCTTGCAATGCACGCATTCATCTCTGACCTTATTGAAGTGTGACTTTTCTCAACAACGACTGTGACTTTGCTCGTATAACAGCATGATTGTTAGAGCTTAACACCCGCACCGCATAACAAAAGCAAGTACAACTACAACCCAAGATGCAATACCAACAATAATAAATATATATATTTTCTCAACAACAAAAAAAACACCAACAATAATAAATATAATAATGATAAGGAAACAAACATATATATTTTGAATAGTAAAGCAACTTCAACGTAATACAACTACGCCTACAGCTAAACTACAACTACATGCAACCAACAAAATAATAATTTGCCTCAATTAATATCCACAACACATAAGAACTACAAGTACAACTACAAACCAATATGCAATACTCAACAACAACAACAACAACAACAACAAAAATACAATGATAAATATAATAATGATAAAGAAACCAACATAAATATTTGGAATAATAAAGAACCTTCAACGTAATACAACGTAATACGGCAGAACAACTACAACAACAGTGAACGTGTGACTGTCTATCATATTGAGTATGACTGTCACGTTATAATGGTGTGACTCTGCAAAAATATCAAACCAAACAAAACAATGTTCGACTGCACATTTTCGTGACTCTTCTCATTTAACAAACCAAATATATATGTATATATCCATCTTACCTCCTACATGTTGCCCAGAAATTTTCAACTACACATTTTCAAGCATATGGTCATCGCGTGGTTCTTCGAGGAACAACACCATTTGAGCATAAAGACGTACAGCAATTTACGAATTAGGGTTTAGTTATTCTGAATAATGCTATAGATAGAGGGATGCTTTTTTATTTGGGATAAATTTCGAATTTTAGTGAGAGCTTGGTGAGAGATTTGGGATGATTTTCACATTTTGGTGAGGGAGTGAATTTTGTTGATGGAAAGGATGATAGATTTGGTGATAGGAATGGTGATTGCATGCTGTACTTTTGCCCTGCTGCTTGTCATTCACGGACATATTCTCCCTTTTTCTTTTTTTTGATTAATCTTAGCCATCCATCCAAACCAAATCAAGGGCCAAAAACACAACTTCCCAACTTCCCACTTTTCACCAAACTCCCTTGATCCCTTTTCTATATATATATATATATAGATAGGTTCTAATGAGTCCCTATATAAGTGTTGAGTCCCTAAGTCCTCATCTCATCCGTTGGATGGGATGAGGATGGATGGACAAGATGCATCCTAATATTTTGTATTTAAAAAAAAAAAAAGAGAGAGAGGAAGATTTAGTATCCTAAAATAACTCTCATATTATAGGAAACAATAACTCCCATAATCACAATCATTCCTCATTCATTCACGTTCATTCACAGGTTCATCAAAACCTAAAAAAAAAAACTCCCATCGATCATCACGTTCATTCATTCAATCAAATCTGTGCTCGAAATTCCGTTACTATGAATTCAATGATCGCGACACCTTCATTAACGGTTGATAAACAATTCATCGAGTATAACAATGGTGAGTTTCGATATTGTTTTCATGTTTTGCGTCAATTTTTATTCATTATCTTGATTAATTTGCATCAATTTGTGTTCATGTTTTGCGTCAATTTTCATGTTGATATTGTTTTCATGGTCGTGTCATTCATGTTTTGCGCTAATTTTCATGTTGATATTGTTTTCATGGTCGTGTTATTCATCATAGATTCATATGCAAATCGTAGAACACACAAACGGTGAGTATATATATTTTGTAATTTATACTGGAATCGCCATGGAAGTCATTAAGATGCTACTCAATTATTAGTTTTTACGTTTACAATATATTGAGTTTTTGTAGTTCATATACTGCGTTACTTTAGTGTAGAGCATCTGTTACTTTAATGTCTACCATCTGTTACTTTATATGTCGTGTTACTTTAATACACTCCAGTTGTTACTTTAGTGTTTTTCATCTGTTATTGTAGTGCATCTTAGTGTCCTAAGAATTTTGGAAACTGCCATATTAAAAAAATAATAAAAGAAAAAGATATTGTTTCCTATAATAATAGGACGTGATTGCCATCAAAATAGGAAACAATATCAAAGAGTAACGCCATATTAAAAAAGAAAAAAAATACTACTTCCTATAATTATGGGACGTGATGACTTCAAAATAGGAAACAATATCAAATAGTAAGATATTTCGTCATACTCTCATTTTTATCATTATATGAATTTTTTGCACTAACTTATATCTGGTGTTATTTTAATGAACATTATCTGTTACTTTAATTCATACTTTCTGTTATTTTAATGTCTGACCTCTGTTACTTTATATCTGGTGTATAAGCATACTCTGTTAATTTAATTCAATGTTACTTCAATGCACTTCATCTGTTACTTTAACTCTTGTTATCTGTTACTTTAATCCACATGAATGATGTAGGGATGTGGGTGAGAGTTTCCTCCATTGTGCGGTGGTGAGATTAAATCAAAGTTTCTGAGATGATGAAAAAGATGAAAAAGATGAAAAAGAAGAAGACGGAGAGAACGAGAAGGATGAAGAAGAAGCAGAATTATAAGTAGGACATTATGAGTAACAAGTGTGAAACATTGGAATTGTAATGGAGTTGATTTAGTTGGAATCTTGTACCACTTTTTGTTTTGGAGTATCTTAATAAAAACAAACATTGTTCTTTTTTTTAATTGGAACTCCTGTTTTTGCAAGAGACTACTCTGCAACGTAATTGATTTTATGAGTTAAAGTAACACAGTTCATGAATTAAAGTAACACATTGTATGAGTTAGAGTAACAGTTTTTGCAAGAGACTATGCACCGTAACAGATTTTATGAGTTAAAGTAACACAGTTCATGAATTAGAGTAACACATTGTATGGGTTAGAGTAATAGTTTTTGCAGGAGAATATATTAAACAACATAACAGATTTTATGAGTTAAAGTAACGCAGTTCATGAATTAAAGTAACACGTTAAATGAGTTAAAGTAACATAGTTGATTATGGCAGCAACATAGTAACATACGTACCAGTAAGAAAATAATGATTTTTTTTTGTGAAAATGAAAAAAACTTACTTTTGAAAAAACTTGTGTGAGAGAAAAAACATTTAAAAAGATTGATAATAGAGATAAAAGATTTGCATTGAGATAATTAAGGAGGAGAGAGAGAAATGATATATTTACCAAATTTGTTAGTTATTTCCTTAATTATGAGATTAAATCTTGTCCATTAATCTAACCTTGAATCAAGGGCTAAGATGGGGACTCACGGACTCAACATATATAAGTGGACTCACCTGATCCCACCTCTATATATATATATATATATATATATATATATATATATATATATATATAGTTACTTGACAAAAGCGATGTCCTTGCTGAGGAGGCAGTCGTCGGCCGCTTTGGCAGAGGAGACCTGAACGGTTCACGTGACTAGATGGAATCCATTATTAATTTTGTGTCTTGCATTCACCAGCCTCGATCTGTATATAAATATTTCTTTGATATGTACTTTCAGGATGTGAAGTCTAATTTGGGAAATGGTATGGGTAGATCTGTTCTTGAGATTTCCATCAATTCGGGGTATATCTTCTTCATCTATCTAATTTGGTTAGCCGATTTAGGGTTTTTTAAGCTTACCTGTTTGTTTATATTGCGTTGGATTCCATTTCTGCTAACGGACGAATTCAATTAATATGCTTCGGAACTGGAATTTTCAGGTAATCTTCTTCGCTTTGGTTAAGTTTTTGTCAATTTGTTGCATTATGTAGTTCAATTGGGCTTATATGGCCTTACTGCAAAGATAATTTGTGTAGATCACTGCAAGGATTTTGTATGTTGGCTGATATGATGCACTGAGGAAAAAATTGAAACTTGAGGATGAGATGATTTATATGAAATAATCTGATCCTTTGTTTATGAGTCTTGAGTTTGATGCATTTTTGTGAGAATTGGTTGTCATTTTTAATCAAGCTGGCGCTCATTTGCTGCCTTTATAATTAGCAGTTCATGTATGGAATCGGGTGTATAATATACTCTGTATTTGTTTTTCAAGATTCATCCAAAGCATTTTTTTTCCTTAGTGCATCAGATTGTAGCAAGCCCTTATGTTAGTGATGTGAATATTTGATGAATCTATAACAGCACTGAACTTCCGTCATTGCAAATTCATTTGTGCATTCTATATTTTTTATTGTTATATTAAATAGATCTATTTTGAGATAAATATGAAATTGTTTGGTTTGCATTATTTTGATGGATAAGTTTTCAAATTTTTTTGAGAGTAACTGAAGGGTCTATTGAAAGTTTGTCATTTGTGATATACATCTGAAATTCCCCCATTATTACTGTTACATGCAATTTTTAAATTACTCATTTTCGTTACGGATCAAGTCATTTTCAGGATTGACAATCAAATTGAAGACTCATAGGATATTTTTTGTTACTCGACCTCTTTCATGGCAAATCTCATCTAATGCCTTTTACTTCGTATTTTGACACGAGTAACTAGATTTTACTGTTTCTTGATATAAATTTGGCTTTGATTATGTTGATGAATTTGTTTATTAATTTTGGATCGTTTAATTTTGCAGGGGTATCAAATCAAAAAATTATCGCGTTACTCATGAGTTTTGATTCATATTTCAACTATCGCGTTACTCAGGTTGATCCATCTTTTACTCTTTTGTTTACACCATTTTAATTGTTACGACTAATTTTTAATTTTCAAGCTTAGGGAAATGGGATTTGGCGTAAATGTGGTTTCTCGATTGCTTTAGTTGATGACATTAGACAATGAGATTTGTACGTGTCGGATTGACAGTTTGTGACGATTTCATTCCCTTACAATTTCAAGCTAATGGAAATATGAATTTGCTTAAATGCAGTTTGTTGATTGTTTTGGTTGATGAGTATCGATAGTTTTATGAATGTGGCATATTAGTGTAAAATTTGTACTTTGCTTTCTTTATGAGTAGTTTTAGCGAGTTTTGTGTAGCCGTGTAGTGAAAGTATTGGATTGTAAATTTGTTTTCTTTTCCATAGTCGGGCATCCTCAAGTTTAGGAAAGTATTGAGGTGGTGTTTGACCTTACTTATTCAAAAGAAATTTTATTTCTTAAAAGAATTTATTCACAAGCTAATTCTCGGAGAAAATGTACATGTGTTGGCTATGCTTTTAAAAAACTGCTTATTAAAAAGAGCTTTTTACTTGATCAAATTAGAGATAAAAATATATTTTAAAAATATAGCAAGACGGATCTCTATTTGTAAAGAATTAAAAAATATGAACAATCAATTTATTTATTTTTATTTAAATGTTTAAAAAATACAAATTTGTCGTTTGAGCATAAATATCTTAAACATAAAAGGAAAACTCAGAAGCATCAAATTGATGTTTCTGCTTTTGAGTGGTAAAAGTTGATTTTGAGCTTTTAGAAAATAGTTTTTTATTTGCACACAAAGTGTGTTTGCAAATGAGAGCTTTTAGCTTCTAAAATCTTCTAAAAACACTTCAAGAAGCGGCCAAATAGCACCTGAATCTCAGATTAAATATCAACCAATAGTAACTTTAGTATGCAAGGGTAGGGTACCGAATGATCTCTTGGCATGTGTAGACACCCACATTTTGACCGCCAGGTGTCTATAATAGTTCCCGCTAAACACCCGATGATGATCGGACGTAAACATGGACTCAGATATGGGCTCAAAATCATGGACATTTGGTTTAGGCTTATTACGGAGTACAAATCTTACAAAACCGACCTCAAATCCAGGCCCAGTGGGTCGTTTCGAGTCAAATAAGACTAATTTGGGTCGAATCCGGCACCAGAGGCAAAACCGTCTTTTAGCAACCGAGTCAAAACCCGGTCAAAGATATTTCCCGAGACACACGGACCAGCCGTGACACCTCACACGTCCGGTTTGGACTCAAATACTACAAAAAATCAGCCTCGCAAAATATTAAACAAATCCGTTTAAGGATAGAATTCGATCCCAAGTAGGAATCCTGTCCGAATACCAAATCAAGTATTCGACCGAGCATCAAATAACTCGGCCAAGCGGCCCCATTTCAGCCGAGGTGCATTGCTTCCTCACCAAGCAACGGAATTTTTGTTCCACTCGAATTACTTATTCCTATCCTTAGACGGAATCCTACCTCAACCCGACTGGTGACTCTTTCTTCCTTTGCAAGTTAGTCATCCTATAAATAGGACCCTCCCGTCACACATTCAAGACATCAATTACCAACAATTCATAACACACATCTACAATCCGTAACCATACACCTTCGTTACATAACCAATCCCATAATATCCATACATCCAAAAATAGCATCGAAATACTGTCAAAATCAACCCGACGAATCTGACCCACAAGCCGGCCGAAACCCATCACTTCACACGTCCAAATACACCGTCCAAAACTCATCCACATCGTCTCGACGCTCCCGTGCCTAAGCCACTTTCCGACGAGCTCTTTTCCGGGAAAACAAATCATGTAGGTTGAGGGTGTAAAATCAAACCCGATTCTTCCTCCTTCTCTTTCTCTTTCACGTCTTTTTCGTTTTTTTTTGTCGTTGGTCGGCTCGTTTTAATATGGGTCGTTGTCGCATCCTTTTTATTTTTATTTCTAATATCGATACTATAAAAACTATTTTCATATATAAACGTTCTTAAAATACGATATCGATTCTCTAATCAAATATTGTATTAAACAAGGACTAAATTAAATCTCGTTGATGCTAAAAAATCGTTACATCTTTTTAAACAGAATACGACGATTTTAACGCGGAGAGAACTAACATTTTTTTCTTCTTTTCGTCCAATTTCTTTTCCTTTTCAAAACAATTTTCAAAACACTTTTTTCACTTTTTCTAAAATCATTCTAATTATTTGATATCGATTTCATAATCGAATATCGAATACGACGAATATCAAAAATATAAATCGAGTATAAATTAATCCATATTTGTACGCGATTTATAAAAATTGACGATTTTTGAAAAATAAAAAAGTGGGACAGACTCCCGCGCGAGTCGCGCGCCTGCCAGGCGACTCGCGCGAGAGCCTGGAAGGCTGACCCTTTTTCTTCGCTTTCTCGTCTTTTATTCTTTTCGTTCCTTACATAAAATAGCGACTTTCGCGACATATTTTCAGATTTCGATAAATACTTTTTCGACTTCGGTCAACACGTGTTAATCCATCACGTGTCATAAACCTTTTTCAAAATCATGACATATTATCGTATTTGCATATTTATTCGATTTATTCAATCGTTACTAACTCGTTTTCTCGTGTTTGTAGCAGTTTATTTTATTTCTATTGTTTTATTAGACTAAAACGACTTTCACATGCTAAAATAACTTTGACGTTGTTAGTTTAAGATGCATTAAACGACTTAGCAACCCATTTATTTTTCTTCTCTCACATGCTTAGGGAAAATAATGTTACATATCATTCCACCGTCGAACTAACGCGTGTACATAAAAAACGAACGATATCTTAGTAAAGGCCGCTAAGTGCGGGCGGGGTTGGGTGTTCTTAGTGAACTTCCCAACACGTACCCTCACCCCTTACTCAGAACCATGGTTTCCGGATGTCCGAATCCATTGGCAACGAGAGTCATTCAATACACGATATCCGATAATGTCGGTATCGGTCTCAAATGCTAAGGGACGAACCCGATAAACTCTGACATCGGAAATGGGCCATATTTTGTATATGGCCCACTACGACATAGAGTGGGTTCGAATGGGCCCGAACTCCCACAAAGTTCGGTGGCGACTCCTACTTCGATTTAAATTTCAATTTGACCATCTCATATGGAGATTCATTCGCCTCCCCAAACCCGCGCGTGGCCGCGTCGGGGTGGACCTATGTCATGTCCACAATTTGGCGACTCCGCTGGGGATTAACTGATGTGTCACTTATCATCGGCATCCTCAGGGTGAGACTCGAAAAGAAATCGTTCGATTAGTAATGTACACGTTTTAGTTCAATGGTTCATGCATAACCCAATTCTTTCCCGGGCCGGTTACTTGTGACCGACGTCCCACTATATCGCGGTGCATTCCTAAATGGGTGCACTAAAGACTTCAATGGCGGAACTCGCATGGGTTTTACGGCAGGTTCTAAGACTCACTCGGCTTAGGAAGACCGTCCTGATTTGCGAGAAAGCTATCGTCGTTGGTATAGACCCTATTCGACCGACCGAGACTTAGACTAAGAGCATACATGGTGTCATTATACTGTTTCCGTGACTACATGCTACTTGATCTTCTTTGGTCTTTTTCAAAAACCGTCATTTCAAAAATTGCATCTTTTCAAAACTATCCATTTTTCAAAGCCCGGAAAGCTACCGAATTTAGGACTTATGATTTTGACTCAAAATAGCCTATTTTTAGCCGGTATGCTGCCCAAACCTCATCAAAATTTCTGAAAATTCGGCCCGATAAGATTTTTCGGTTTTCAAAAAAAAATCAGGCCATTCTATCCGACTTTGTTCGGTTTTCAAATCCAAATTTCTCTTTTCAAAACCTTCCTCTTCTTAGGACTTCCCATATTTAGTAGTGTCGGGTCTTGTCATAAGTTGTTAGGATCTCTAGCGTCGAAACTCCGTCAATCTTACATCACGAGTTTCTACCCCATCCCAGTCCGCCTTATTTGTCAAGGCACGGCCCACCTGCGTAGGACAAACTCCTACAAAGGGAAGCCCGTTTACACACTCGAGTCCAAAGTCTGGGGAATTCTCACATGGATCTTCCTTCAAACGGGACTAGGCCCACTTTGCCAAATCCTAGGGAGAGTCCACCATCCACGAGTCACTCGTCTAGGAATCGGTTTTCACGAGTCACCCGTCTAGGTGTCCTTTCCGACTCGTTTCCTTTTCGGGCTTTTCCACACTCGGGGGCTACCCTTCAGCGGAGCGATCAATCACGGGTGCTCTAAGGGTCATGTATTACACGTGTTGTCACACTACGCCACTTTTAAATCACTTAGATGTCGCACCATTTGAGTCCTACCAGAGTCTTTAGTCTCACTTGGGGGTTGTCCTTCACCCGAGCAGTCGACCACGGTCACCTTAAGGGGTACTTTACACCGGCGTCCTTATGATGCCTTCTTTGAATCGAACCTATGCTACAAATACTCAAGTCACTTAGGGTTAGGTCACCATGGTTGGTCCGAGCACGCGACGCGGTCAAACACGGTTGCCTCATTTTCGGACTCGCCCTCATACACCGTCCGAGTCTCATGGTCGAGTCCAAGCCAGGGTCGTTACCTCATCTAGATCAACGTTCGAGTATCCCGGTCCAAGAGTCTTTGTCGACCCGTCACCCCAGACCATGTCTAGTTTGACTCTTTCTCTTGCGCAAAACCGAGTTTAGGCGAGTTCTAACACCTGTCGTCTCTTCCGATCAGGGACCCTGTGAGTGAGGCGTTACCAAACCACAACAGATCCCGCGCCGTCGAGAAAGGGGATATCCAGGGGAGTATGCTTATGATGTCTTGCTCCGTTAACAATATCTTCTCAAAAATCAATACCACCCTAGATAACCTAAATGCCAGGGTGACCACCATCGAAGAAGACCTTGTAAGAACCCGATCCCGTCTAACACAACTAGAGCGGGTAAGACAGCCTATCACCCAACTGAGCCATTTGAAGGGTGAACATTCTTACGAAACTGTCCGGTACCCTCAAGATGGCAAGACCGGGGGAGGTAACTCTCAAGTCACCTCTCCAGAAATCAAGAACCAGTCAAAGGAAAGGACATTTACCCACTTGGATATGTCCTACACCGTCGCTTTCCAGAGGTTGGTTCCGAAGGGCCTAATACTACCTATAGGCCCAACAGCCGACCCACCTTTGGAAAGGCGTTCCAAAGCATGGAACGCCGAGCATTACTGCAAATTCCACAGAGGAAAGGGACACGATACGGAACAGTGCTGGAAGCTGAAACACCTCATTCAAGACTTCCTCGATGCCGGGAAGACTCCCGTTTTGGAAACATTGTCACTTGCAAAGCCCCTCATGGATAATACAGGGCCCGATGACCAAAGCATCCAATCTATCTCCCATGCATCCAGGAGTCCGGATTCGATTTAAGTCCAAGTCTGGGTCTGAGTCTATAATATACTACTCCCTCTGATTCACAAAGATGTTCCCCTTTGATTAAAATATACCTCACATATATTAAACAAAGGGGAACATCTTTGTGAATCGGAGGGAGTATTTATTTTAATTTCAAAGTCAAAGTCAGAGTCAATTGTATTTTGTCCTGTTTTTCAAATTCAATGAAATCAGCCTTTCTATTTCTCATATATACTTCTCTTATGTGTTTCCGAGAACATGATGAACACCATCATACACTGTGACCACATGCACGTGACTATTACAGGCACATCTATAACGACCGCAGAAACTGAGCCCGTGTTTTCCTTTTACCTATTCCATGTCTGGTATAGAAAGCCACATAACTACCCTTAGAAGGAGCGGTATCGAATCCTATGACAAATCTAGGTAATCTCCTAGTTTGGGTTAAAGACGGGAGGCAAGCCCATTTCCCACAATAAACACCCATCCAATAAGATCAACCAATCCCTACCTTAGGTGTTAGTCTGACCAACAAAAAAAAAAGAAAAAGCTAGACAAAAAAAAGTCCCAGAAAAAGCAAAAGCCGAAATAAAAAAGCAGGCCATTATCAAAAAAAAAAGAGGCACCCATGACCGAGGTTAAGCGGTCAATCCAAATGAAGAATCCCGAGACCGGGGCTAGGAGGTCAACCAAAAAATATTCAAAAAACCATGACCGTAGTGAAAACGATCAATTCAAAATTATCAATACTCATACCATCCAATAAGGGAGAGACAATCAAGCTGGTCAGCTAACACCACATTTAGCCTTCCCACATTACAACCCTCGAGACCTTCCCGAGACCCAGGCTAGAGACAGCCCGGAATTTTGAGGATTTAAGCTCCATAGGATACCCCCCTAACCATTAGGGCCAGACATGGAAATCAGATCTCGCATTATCAAAACCTATCCCGATCAAAGTTCGAGCCATTCTACTCGGCTTCCCCTTTACATAACAGAATTCACAATCACCATACGCAAATCCGAGAGCAAAACTCGTTAAAATCCCCGAGAGCAAAACTCGTTAAAATCCCCGGGAGCAAAACTCGTTAAAATCCTCGAGAGCAAAACTCGTTAAAATCCCCGAGAACAAAACTCATTAAAATCCCCGAGAGCAAAACTCGTTAAAATCCCCGAAAGCAAAACTCGTTAAAATCCCCGAGAGCAAAACTCATTAAAATCCCCGAGAACAGAACTCGTTAAAATCCCCGAGAGCAAAACTCGTTAAAATCCCCGAGAACAGAACTCGTTAAAATCCCATCCCAATTCTTCTCATTCAAACCAGTTACCAACCCCAAACACGGGAATGCAACTTGCAGTCGGCATAGAACATGCCCAAATAGTTCACACCACCTCGGGGGGCTACCTCGGAGAACGCTCACAGTCACAGGATTAACATCCTAACTATTCTAGCCCTTTGATCAAGGCATCATTGGGAATGCACCTAGCCTATACCATCACTATGGCTAGTTACACACAAAGCCCTAGTAAACTAGGCACCATTATATATCTTTCAATCCACTGAACTACGGCTTGGTTTGATTTCACTAACACGTGAATACGTAGGCAGCCTTTCAACAGAGGCACAACCACCCACATTGACACAAAATTCAAAAAAAGCGTCATCATTCCGGTCACGACACTGTCATGTTCTTAACAGTTAGCTTTGTCATTCTGGGGGCTTCTCCTAGGCAGAAGTTCTCCATCCATTCACATAATCCAAATAGTTTCAAAATCTAGCCACCTTTCTATAGTGTGTCCTAGTACTCGGCTCAGTCAAAGACGAGAATCTGTCAGGACTCGGAGTAATACCCACTTTGGAGATGTACCCCAAAATCAAAAATTCAAAAGGAGCACTAGACTACAACATTGTTACTGCTAAAACAATCTCATTACAGACTACTGCAATTCCCCTATAACAGATCGTTCCCATTTCGACTTCGACCGTGTTGCCACTCGCCTAGGCTACGGGATAACGCAACTTAAGAGTCTTGTCATCTTAGGTGGTCCACCCCCTACCAAGTCACGGTCTAACCCTTAGAGAGTCAAAGTCGTGTATGTCAACTCGTCCTCTCGCGTCCAGAGTCGAGTCTGTCGATATATCTCTCTCTTCAAATTCTCATTTTAAAATTTGCAAAACTTAGCCATTTGAGAAAATCCCTTTCCTAGTCACCACGGGAACAGGAATTTTTATCACACTCCCTACTTCATCTAGGCATACAGGCCTAACCAGAGGATTTTAGGAATCCGTGTCAGAATCTGATCAGGAATCAAGTCATCCCGAGCATTCTTATTTCCAAAAATCTTCAAAAAAAAAATTCGTCAGCATTTTCTTTTCAAAAATCAATCAAAAATCATTTCTTCCCCAGCGTGAGTCGGTGTTTCGCCTAAATGTTACATGCAAGTTACTATGTGTCAGCATACAGGTACACCCAGGCCTCCCGAAGAATTCTCCAAAATTCCCCAGTGGGAAAAACTCAAGCGACCTTTTTCGGGATATATCTGTAAAGAGATATACCCATAGCTTCCAAGGCAAGCTCCCGCGTAATTCCAAGACAGGATGTATCTGTAAACAGATACACCCATAGCTTCTAAGGCAAGCTCTCGCGCAATTCTAAGACAGGATGTATCTGTAAACAGATACGCCCATAGCTTCTAAGGCAAGCTCCCGCGACATTATTGACATCAAACCAGGTACGATTTCTAGCCTATGGCTGGCGAGCCCATCACGCAGGTCTAATGGACTATAAACGACCCGGTCGGAAGTCTGCCAGGTTTTAATCCTTGATTGACCTGGTAGCTACTCTGACTTTTGCCTTGTCCAAGCCTCAGTCAGAGTGGGGGCTCTGTAGACACCCACATTTTGACCGCCAGGTGTCTATAATAGTTCCCGCTAAACACCCGATGATGATCGGACGTAAACATGCTTTAATGGACTCAGATATGGGCTCGAAATCATGGACATTTGGTTTAGGCTTATTACGGAGTACAAATCTTACAAAACCGACCTCAAATCCAGGCCCAGTGGGTCGTTTCGAGTCAAATAAGACTAATTTGGGTCGAATCTGGCACCAGGGGCAAAACCGTCTTTTAGCGATCGAGTCAAAACCCGGTCAAAGATATTTCCCGAGACACACGGACCAGCCGTGACACCTCACACGTCCGGTTTGAACTCAAATACTACAAAAAATCAGCCTCGCAAAATATTAAACAAATCCGTTTAAGGATAGAATTCGATCCCAAGTAGGAATCCTGTCCGAATACCAAATCAAGTATTCGACCGAGCATCAAATAACTCGGCCAAGCGGCCCCATTTCAGCCGAGATACATTGCTTCCTCACCAAGCAACGGAATTTTTGTTCCACTCGAATTACTTATTCCTATCCTTAGACGGAATCCTACCTCAACCCGACTGGTGACTCTTTCTTCCTTTGCAAGTTAGTCATCCTATAAATAGGACCCTCCCGTCACACATTCAAGACATCAATTACCAACAATTCATAACACACATCTACAATCCGTAACCATACACCTTCGTTACATAACCAATCCCATAATATCCATACATCCAAAAATAGCATCGAAATACCGTCAAAATCAACCCGACGAATCCGACCCACAAGCCGGCCGAAACCCATCACTTCACACGTCCAAATACGCCGTCCTAAACTCATCCACATCGTCTTGACGCTCCCGTGCCTAAGCCACTTTCCGACGAGCTCTTTTCCGAGAAAACAAAGCATGTAGGTTGAGGGTGTAAAATCAAACCCGATTCTTCCTCCTTCTCTTTCTCTTTCACGTCTTTTTCGTTTTTTTGTGTCGTTGGTCGGCTCGTTTTAATATGGGTCGTTGTCGCATCCTTTTTATTTTTATTTCTAATATCGATACTATAAAAACTATTTTCATATATAAACGTTCTTAAAATACGATATCGATTCTCTAATCAAATATCGTATTAAACAAGGACTAAATTAAATCTCGTTGATGCTAAAAAATCGTTACATCTTTTTAAACAGAATACGACGATTTTAACGCAGAGAGAATTAACATTTTTTTTTTCTTTTCGTCCAATTTCTTTTCTTTTTCAAAACAATTTTCAAAACACTTTTTTCACTTTTTCTAAAATCATTCTAATTATTTGATATCGATTTCATAATCGAATATCGAATACGACGAATATCAAAAATATAAATCGAGTATAAATTAATCCATATTTGTACGCGATTTATAAAAATTGACGATTTTTGAAAAATAAAAAAGCGGGACAGACTCCCGCGCGACCAACTACAGTGAGTATATTTTATTTGGAAGAGACGCCCGAGAGGCCAACTTTTTCATAAATTGACAATTTTGGTTGGTAAAATTGGTGTAAGACTATGGAACTCATGGAATATACGAAACCATTCATTTCGTTGTTGGTTGGTCTTACAAGATGTGGTAAACACAAAAGAAAAACTACTAAAATGAATTGGTTATTTTCAGTTAACACTACATGTATTCAGTTGGTAACTAGCATTGATTTGGAGTTTAATTTATGAAGATGATGTAGTTATCTTCGAGAAAGATTTGCTTCTAATAATCACTAGAGATTCAGAACTTCTGGTGTTATAGTGACTCCAGAAAACTCAGAATTGGATGAGTTCATTTTTTATTGACAACATTTGAGAGTTGGATGCGCCCCCGATCTAATTTGCCTGTATATGATTAATAGAGGCGTCGGTTGTGAAAATGGCATTAACACAAGTTGTATATACTGGCATCTTTCCCGGCCAATATAGAAGCAAAGTTTCAACTTTCAAGCCTTTTTTTCCGTTGTTTTTGAACGACGGATGATAAGTTGATATTTATACGTATTTTTACCCCTTTAATATGATATATTATCGGTCTTACATTATTTTTGTTCTAAATCAGCTTTTTTATATTTATCTTAATTATTTACCGAAATCCATTTGAGTTGAGATCAGGAGACAACTAATTAAAGTCATATTTATACGGTTTGTAGGGCTGTCTTAAAATGACGATATCTCACTCATGTGATGTCGGAATAAGGCGAATTCAAATGCGTTGGAAAGCTAAGTTTGAAAATTATAACATTGTAGAAGAAGCAAGATCAAATTCTGTCATCTAATATGTCGAAATTAGGCTAGAAGTGATCAGCTATAATAAAGATATTAAATTAGAAGAGAAAAAAAGGAAAGAAGACGAAAGTGAGCTAAATCCAAGAACACGAAATTTAGCCGTATAAAAAGAGAAGGGAAGCATGAAGGATGGGGCCTCCGAGGCATCACATGAGAGATAAGACGTTGAGGAGCAACACACACACGCAAAAGGTGTACTGTGCTAACGGGTAGCCATAAAGGTAATAAAGTTTATATCCCGCGTTTTTCCCTATCTCCATCTGACTCAAGCAAATTCTATGTTCGGTTTACTCGGCGATAGTATCCCATTTCCATTTGCTTCGCCATGACCATTAACAAGAGTCAAGGTCAATCATTGTCTCACGTACTACCAGGCCCGTCTCAAGGAATGTGCAAGTTGATCAAATGAACAGGGCCTCCATTTTTTTGGGGCCTCAAGTCTGAAATTGATAGCTTGAGTAAATACTAAACGGTGCCGTTAAAAGGCATTATGATCCAGTTGCTTGGGTGGTAGACTCTTTGAATTCCTAACAAAACTTCTTGAGATCTAATCCTCATTCTTGCTTGTCTGTAATTTTGATAAGTAATCGATAAAGAGTTCTTTGACATAATTTTCATAGTATTCGTCGTTCTTAAAATAATACGTACTCAGTTAATGATTACGTATGTATTAATTATTTGAATTTTGGTTTGGAATTTACTATGGTTCATTTTAAATTGATAATTAAGTGGTACGGAGTGTTTGTTAAATTCAAGCAACTTCATAATTTTTTTTTTCGGCGGTGACTTTATTCGAAATTAGTCCAAAATATTTAGAAATAATATATTGGTTTGACTAATAAAATTTTGATAAAAAAATGGTTTGTTATAAATACCCATATTATATAGCAAAAGGGCCTCATATTTTAGTTTCGCACCGGGCCTCCTCTACCTCTAAGACGGCCCTGCGTACTATTACTACTACTGTGATATATCAAGAAGTGTTCCAATATTTATAATTTCATGTTTGTATATTCGTTCAGATTTTTACTTTTGTCATTGCTTAGTTTTTCATTTTCAAGTATATGTCATTTTTAGTTTAGAAAATTTGTCGATTTTTTTGTATTCCATATTACTTATTTTGATTTCAGCAATTGCGGTTGGGATCCTATAAATTATTTGTTATTCTATCAATCACTTTGTAACGGGATTTTTAATGTCACCGTGCAATTTGTAGGGGTCAAAACTAGTAATTTATATTAGGAATCCGGTACTGGGCTTATTTTCCTAACATTGATAGGATCATGGACAGAAACAGCACCCACCCACTTCTCGCAACTACTTTTTACCGTCGGCGCTTTACTTTTTACCGTCGGCGTTAATTACGTGAAATGACGAGTTTGTCCTTACTATTTATTCTCAAAATAATATTACTTTTACATTTTATAGATTATCGATTTATTAAAACTCGATAACAAAACCGTCTTTTTTGATTATCGTAATAAACCAAAACCGACTTCCTATATAGTTAATTATGCAAAATGACGAGTTCTCCTTTGCAATTAATTCTCGAAATATTATCACATTTACATTTTATAGAGTATCGGTTTATTAGAACTCGATAATAAAACCGTTTTTTCGATTATTGTTACGCCTCCGATTTTAAACAGTTAATTAGATTAATTAACGACTTAATACAATTTAATAAACGTAATTAACAAATACGAGTAATATGCAGATTAAATCCTAATTAATCTACGACAAGTCGACAATCAAAATTTATTATACAGATCGATGCAAATTAAAATAAAAAAATCCGGAAATGGGTTAGGTCAAGTGGGTTTTTCGACCCACCTAAGGGTTGTATTATTTTCTCTATAATATTTGAAAGTTTTAAGAAATAATTTAAGTATAATGTAAATCTTCCAATGATATGAGATATGAAGTATAAGGTGGTGAAATTGGTTACATTGATAATATTTCATATAAATGGCCTGGGTTCGAATCCTCTTGTTCGCACATTATTTCTCAAAACTTTCAAGTATTATAGAAAAAATAATACGACCCTTAGGTGGGTCGAAAAATCCACTTGACCTGACCCACTTCCGGTGTTAATTACGTTTATTAAATTGTATTTAACTGTTTTATTATCGAGTTCTAATAAACCGATACTCTATAAAATGTAAATGTGATAATATTTCGAGAATTAATTGCAAAGGAGAACTCGTCATTTTGCGTAATTAACTATATAGGGAGTCGATTATTACGATAATCGAAAAAGACGGTTTTGTTATCGAGGTTTAATAAATCGATAATCGATAAAACGTAAAAGTAATATTATTTTGAGAATAAATAGCAAGGACAAAGTCGTCATTTCACGTAATTAACGCCGACAGTAAGAAGTAAAGCGTCGACGGTAAAAAGTAGTCCCCCACTTCTCCATAAAACAAGACTCGTCTTTTCCTCGTATTCAACTAAAATTCGTACAGTTGGTTTACAGTAAAGAGTAAAGAGTAAAGTGCAAATTTGATGAAAATTTTTGCGTGGACCGCAACAGTTGCAAAATGACTAGTTTTCCCAATAAAAGTCTAGTAAAAATATGAGACCATAAGTCCATAACAGCCAAAATTTGTCAAAAAATCTAGAGCTAACATTAGATTGCTCACGAAAAAAAAAATACACAGCGCCTTCAACTAACTTAAACCACCTTCTGGAACCAAAGGCGTAAAAGTAAGCAAGTAGCTATCACAAGGCTTAGAAACATACAAGCAACGATAGCTTTATCAACAAAATTCCATTGCCTTATGCTTGGTTTAGCCATGTTAAGGCCAGGTTCTCGAGGAATCGTGGTGTCCTGTTCTGCAAGGTGGCTCCGCTTATGTAGTCCATTGTGATCGTCTTTGGGCAGCTTGCCACTCAACGGGTCCAGGATCACTACTGAGGTTTCACTGCATTGTGTACCAGAACAGCATGAGCCTGAGTCCTCCGAGCATGCGCATGGTTCGATAGTTAAGTTGTGAGGAGAGCATTTATCGTGATTCGCATTACTCCCGGCTGATGTCTCAGGATTATAGGGGTTAAGAACTTCGATGATTTCCCCAAAAATCGACCACCTTCCCAAGGAAGTGATTCTTACTTTAGCTGAAGCACCTAGAAGGGTTTCTGGAGCATCAATCAGGACTTGTATGTATCCTTTGGTATGTCCCACCTGTCAGCACCAAATCTCAATTTATCGGAATAAATAGCAGAATTTGGGAGTTTCTACCAGGACATTCACGAGGGGTGAGAGCTTTTTGGTCAATTAAGAAATTCAAGGAAAACAAAAGAAAGCAAAAATGTGCCGTCATCTTACCAAGTGAATCCCATCAGAAGCAACATCAGTTATCCATACTCTCTCAATCTGACCTTCCATGCCATTATACGGAGCGAATGATTCAAAAACAGTAGTCAGTTCACGACTTCGTTTCTTAACAACTGCACTTGGAACCTTCTTCATCCTCACAGCAGGAGTACCTGCATTGTGAAAGTGTATAAGCACCTCTACTTTAGAGTTTCAAAGGCTGCAAACCATGGCAGGTTAAGGAATTCGAAGGTACACTCCAGAATCGTAGCATTCCAAGGGAAAAAGAAGACTACAAAAATAAGTTTCTCCATTATCACACATAATGGCACGGATTCTTAGAATATAACCAATCATAATTCATAACTGCATCTTTGTGGAACAATGTCACAACTATAGGTGGCATTCGGGTACTCGGGCTGGGCCATATTGGGTTAGGGTCGTAACGGGTCAGGTCAGTTGATCGGTTAGATTAGATCGGGTTTGGATTTGGTCATTAACAGGTCTACTTTACCATATTACTTCGATATTTTCCAAATAAGTTTTGTTTTTTTACTACTATCATTTTGTTTAATTACTTTGTCATTAAGTCTAACGTAGGAAGTTACACACTAAATTGTTTTCATTCGGATCAAGACTAGTAGTCTTCTAGTCATCAGTTTTATCACTTCGGGTTCACATCAGGTCACTAACTATCGGGTCTCGGGTCACAAGTGGATCGGGTCGGTCGGTTTCGGGTGACTAAATTTTTGGGTTACTCGAGTTGGGTCGGCTTTTGCCGACTCTAGTCACAATGCAGAAATAATACAGAAATATGTATATATAAAGGAGGGACTTTTCGAGCGATATGATTGGTCCGTTGCATCAAAACTCAATTTAGAAAAGTATCATTAATAATAAAAAAATCAAGTAGAGAATCTTTTAATTATTATTATAATAATATATTTAATCTATCATATTAACGTGATGTTTTATAATTTTCATCTTAAAATCTTTAAATTTGGTTTACAAAAAATTAACGTTAAAAAATAATAAAAATGAAATAATTAGATTCTTGGTAGAAAATGGTTTCATTTGAGTATAAATTTAATATAATTTGTTTCATATTAATTGCTCGAAAAAGTGACGAATTTATTACATATAAAAATAGTAAAGTTCTCCCATATCGGCAAATTATAATAAGGTTATAAAATTTTATATTATAAATAAGAATAATCATTGTTTTTAAATATCGACAAAAAAACTTTAGAGTCTTGAAAAAACTCTTAATAGGACACTACAAACTTAAAATTATCCCACATCGAAAAAATTAAAATAAGATGATGATTTCATATTATAAATAAGAGTATTCATATGTTCTTCTGAGTCTTAAAAATATCTTATTCTATATTATAAACAAGAATAATCATTCGTTCTTAAATATCACTAATAAAAACTTAAGTAAAATAATGTCACATCAAAAAATTATAACAAGGTGCGATGAAACTCTGTATTACTTCTTCTATTTCATTGATATCTTCCACATTTTTTTTCAACCATTTCTTTGATTTCTTTCACTTTCTTTTTTTGCTACCAAACTTCTCTCCTACCTAGTGGCCCACTTACTTTACTTTTTCTCTACTTTTACATATTTTATTATTTTTCTTAAGAAATGTGTCACTTTGAAAGTGGAAGAAATCATTAAAACGGAAGGAGTATAAATAAGAATACTCAATTATATACGGAGTAATAAGACTATGAAATTCAATTATACAAATAAAAGTAATCATTCCTCCAAATTATGATGAGGTAATAGAATTTCTTTATTATAAATAAGAGTAATCATTCGTCCTTAAATTTTAACCAATAAACTATTTAAACGAAAAGTTATAATGAGGTGATAGAATTCTATTATATAAAGTAATCATACACTCTTAGATATTAACCAACAATCTTCTAAGGCTTAAAAAAATTGGTGAAGGGTAAAGGGGAGAAAAATTCAATTAGGTTTACTGGGTTTCATTTAAAATTGGTGAGGTAGGAGATGAAGGTTAGTTTAATTGTTGGAGAATGATTTTGTGACTATTAGTATTGATTAATTAATTAAAGCTAATTTTTACCTAAGATAGCAGATTAGCAGGTCACAATTTATCCAATTCTAATTTGAGAAGATAGTTGTAAAACATGGGTTTATTACCAAATTAATTAAAATTGAGTTTATTTATGGAAGATCACCCAAAGTTGTGATTATTTCTGTTAAATAACCCTATTATAAATAAGAATAATCATGTGTTATTTTGGGTCTTAAAAAGATCTCTTTAGACATTAAATTATCCCACATCAAAAAAAAATATTATAAATAAGAGTAATCATTCGTTCTTAAATATCACTAATAAAAAATTTTGAGTCTTAAAAAGTTTCTTAATAAGATTACAAGCTTATGTAAAATAATCTCACATCGAAAAATTATAAAAAGTTGTGATGAAACTCTATATTATAAATAAGAAATAAGAGTACTCAATTATATAATAAGACGATGAAATTCTATTATACAAATAAATCATTACTCCAAATTATGATGAGGTGATTGAATTTCATCGAAAAATTATAATAAAGAATTTTCTACATGGTATCCCGTGTTTTTAGCTTTTCTATATGATACCCCTGCACTTTTATAATCACATATGGTACCCCTCACTTTTAGGGACAAAAAACGTCAATAAGGGTATAGAGACATAATACACTAAAAGTGAGGGTGTCATATGTGATTATAAAAGTGCACAGATATCATATAAAAAAGCTAAAAACATAGGAACACACGTAGAAAATCCATTATAATAAAGTGGTGGAATTAAACTTAAGTAAATTATCCCACATCGAAAATTTATGATGCGGTGATGGAATTCTCTATTATAAATAATATTCATTCGTCGAATTATGATGTGATGAAATTCTATATTATAAACAAGATTTCATATTATTTTCTTGAAAAAAATGATGAGTTATAAGAGACTATAAACCTAAGTAGAATTATCGCATATCAAAAAATTATAAGACTTTTTTCAAAGAATTTTTAAGACTATAAACCTAAGTAGAATTATCGCATATCGAAAAATTAGGTTGAAGTGATGAAATTCCATATCACAAATAAAAAACATTATTCATTTTTAGATATTAACAAAAAAAACTAGTCTTATAAAAGCTCATATAGCTATAAATTTAAGTAAAATTATCTCACATCAAGAAATTATAATAAGTTGATGACATTCTACTATATAAATAAAAGTAATCGTTCGTCTACAAATATCAACAAGAAATATTTTGAATTCTAAAAAGCATTCTTAAAACTATAATTAAACTCAAGTCGAATTATCCTACGTCGAAAAATTATAAGTTGATTGAATTCTATTATATAATTAAGAACAATCATTCGTCTTTATATGTCAATGCTTAAAGTAGAATTATCCTACATCGAAAAATTATGGAGGTGATGAAATTCTACATCATTAATAAGAGAAATTATTCGTTTTTAGATATTAATAAAAAAATATTTTGAGTCTTATAATAGCTCTTAAGGCTATAGATTGAATTAAAATTATCCACATCAAAAAATTGCATTAAGTTGATGGATGAAATTATATTATATAAATAAAAGTAATTAACGTCTTTGGATATCAATCAGCACACATCAAAATATTATGATGAAAAGATGAAATTCTACATCATCAATAAGAGAAATTATTCGTTTTTAGATATTAATCAAAAATATTTTGAGTCTTATAATAGCTCTTTAAGGTTATATATAGATTGAATTAAAATTATCCAATCAAAAAATTGCAATAAAGTGATGAAATTCTATTATATAAATAAAAGTAATCATCGTCTTTAGATATCAATAAAAAAAATTGAGTCCTAAAAAGAGTTCTTAAAACTATAAATTTAAGTAGAATTATCACACATCGAAAAATTATGATGAACTGATGAAATTTTATACTACATAAATAAGAAAAATCATTCGTTTTAGATATTAATCGGAAAAATCTTTTGAGTCTTATAACAACTCTTAAGGCTATAAATTGAAGTAAAATTATTCCACATTAAGAAATTATAATAAGACGATGAAATTCTATTATATAAATAAAAGTGCGTCAACTTCGTGTTATTATTATTGTCACTAAAAATCGGCATGTGCATTGCACGGACTTTCCAACTAGTATGTATTGATAAGGCTAGAGTCAACATACCAGGGCGTGGATAGAATTGTGAAATATGAACTTGAGCAAGCTTGTAATCCTTGATAAGCCGAACAGTCTGGGCAAAATCATCATCAGTTTCACCTGAAGAGACGATTAAGAGCGCGACAGTAGGCTTAAGAGAGTATAATAAAGGATCAAAGCATCGTACTTGGGGTAAGATAGTCCATAAACTCCTTTAAAGGGTTAGGAATGTGTGTATCATACTATCATAAAGCAAGGTAAAACAAAATAAATAAATAAATTTGATTCTCAATTGTTCAACATTCTGAAAAACAGTTTTGCAGAATTGTGGGAATATATCTGATTTATTTTGTAGAGTTCATCTCTTTTCTCCGCATTCGATCATGGTACACCAGAACACCACCTCCCTAAAATAAAATGTATATTCAAAATGCAACTGCTAGGCTCGCATCCTAGCTTCTGATTGTTCAGAAAGACGAACATATTCACAAATTCGGTGAAATGAAAGTTCATAGTTACCAGGAAAACCACAGATAATGTCGGTTGCGATTTGCATTCCAGGAACTAGTTCCGTCAAAGTATCTACCACAGTCCTGAACTCTTCTACAGTATATTCTCTATTCATAGCCTGGTCGTCAATCAATATTAAGAAGCCACACAGTGAATATATGCTAAAAGGTCAGTTGTCTTTACTTGAAGATAGGAACAAAACTAGACAGCAAATGACAAAACTAGTAATCAATGGAAGCACTTGTTGGCTGAAAAGCACATACACTTAGGACAGCATTACTCCCAGACTGGACAGGGACATGCAGAAAGGAGTATACACATGGATGTGACAATACGTGAGCTATCTCTTTGAGATGTTCAAGAATGTAAGGAGGATTTGTCATTCCAACACGAAGCATAGAGCTCCCGGTGGGAGGAAGCTCAGCAATGATTGCATTCAGAAGAAAAGGAAGATTTGTTCCAATGTCACGCCCTGGAGAAGTAGCAGTATAAAAAAAAGATATATATATATATAGATAGATAGATTTAGGATCATGTGAGAACCCCTCATATAATGAGAACTGTGAGAACTTAATCATAACCATTAGATCTACGATCATCCTACGCCACAAAATAAAAGTCACGGCATGCATCCTCATTGGACTACTCATTTCCCACTTTATTCCCTCACCAATCACCCATTCACCCCAATATCATTTGATTGCTACACTTCTCCTACGAGTATTAAATACTGTACTCCGTGATAGTTCCTCAGGTCACTATATTTTATCCTATATAACAAAAATAGTGACTAGAGAGTATAAAACAATCTTCTCGAATTCAACTGAATCGAAACAAACATGAATAATTCTCTTGTGGATTGTCTCGCAAGACATAACGTGAGACAAACTAATACTCCGTACAAAATATAAAGAAGATAATAAAAGTAACGACTTTGTATCTTGTATGTGATAAATCTCACGAGTTTATTTGAGAAAGGAGAATTGATGAACAAACGTACAGGGTAGAATGTAAATAAACGGAATCATATCAAATTTAATTAAGAATAAATAATCTAAACCTACTCCAACAAACGATGCTTCATTGTTCAGTCTTTACTGTTATACAACATCCAGCAATCCAAAGATGAATACTCCGTACACCATACATGGTCATATGATCTTATTTCAATTTTAGTGTACCCTTTCTGAATTTTAGTGTACCCTTTCTGAATTTTAGCGTATCCTTTTTGAATTTTGGTGTACCTTTTTTAAAAAAAATTAGTGTACCATTTTTGAATTTTAGTGTACCCCTTATCAATTTTAACGTACCCTTTCTCAATTTTAGCATATCCTTTTTAAATTTTAACGTACTTTTTTTTTAAATTTTAGCGTACCATTTTTGAATTTTAGCGTATCTTTTCTCAATGTTAGCATATTCTTTTTGAATTTTAGCGTACCATTTCTCAATTTTAGCGTACTCTTTTTAAATTTTAGTAAAACCTTAATTTTAGCGTACATTTAGAAAAACATTACTTGTGACACGTATGTAAGGAAATTTAATGAATGTCGATAATACGTTATTCGATGAACAAACCTTAATTTCATAAAATCCCCAATTTTATGTTAATAAAAACCAGTATAAAGAAAAATAATTTAACAAACCTCGTCAAGTACACATTTTTGTTTAGAGAAATTATAATTGTTGTCTCCACTGAAGAATTGAATCTTCATTTGTGAAATTGGAGAATTGATTGTCTGATGAAATTATAACTTTTTTTTTGTTTGAATGAAGTTGAGTGGAGGAAGGGAAGGAGCAACTTGCCAAAGTGTAGGTTATATTTTTGGGTAAAGAATATGAGTCAAATGACTTGCGAAAGAGTGGGGATGAATTTAAATTAATGTATGACATTAGATCTTAGAAGATATAATGGTTAGGAGAAGTTCTCACAGTTCTCATTATACCATAGGTTCTCACCGGATCTTGACTCTCTCTCTCTATATATATATAAAAACTCCGCATCTCAGTAAATGAAAGTTAGAAAGTCATATAGAAGTGAATCCCGTCCTAAAAAGCGGAGTTTCTTTAGCTTATAAAGAATCAAAAGGTTTCAGAAAGTACCATATGCACCGGTATCCTCACTACTTAACCATATCTCTCGGACTCCCTCGCCGATGACAGTTTTCACACGTTGAACCTGAAACATTGGGGACAGTCAAAACATCACAAACTTTAAAGTAATTTAAACCCTATAAATATCACCCAAGATTCTACAATACTTACAAGACTATCTACTGTATAACTTCCTAGATGGCCGCGTGCATGCTTTGTTTTACAATAGGTGCAAGCACCTAAGCAACCAACATTGATAGGAAGTATCTCGACGAACTTGTTCTTTCTTACCTGCACACGGGGAATGCATTGAACATCTTCACTTGTTGGTTATTCATGCAAGACACATAACAAAGCTGACAACGAAGACATTTGATAGACTCTTACCTTAGGGAGATCAAGAGCTGGCAATGTTTTTCGATTAAGAAGTCGCACCTCATGACCTTTTAAGGTCTCTTCAACAACTTCAACAACACGGTCAATTTGCTGGACTCCAACTATACTAACTCCATCAAGCTCTTTCAGGTTACGACTTCCTTGAGGTACACACCCTGCTACAACCAATGGTTTATTTGCACTTTTACCCTTCGATAAAAGAGTATCCATTGCAGACTGACTAGGTGATTTAACAGTGCAACTGCATCAATTCGACTTTATAACATTAATATAATAGCAGTATATCCAGACCAGCAACTAATAAAGTATGTTTTCCATTAGCCTAATAGGTAATTCTTGACCTGGGGGAAAAAACTCACGTATTGATCAGCCATAAATCTGCCTCCTCAGAATTATCAGACAGAGTATACCCATAAGCTGAGAGCTGACCAGCCATGTACTCACTGTCACTCTGACACATAACGATGACACCATTAGCAAACCACATTGCACACAGTAGCCACCAACATCCAAACAAAGATTAGAAATTGTACCCATAAATAGAGAAACTCAAGTCACAAACACATTGTGACCATCATGACACCTAAAGGCCAAAGCTATGAACTCAACAAATTCACATTTCAACATTTCCCACCTCGTCTCTAGCAACTTAGCAAGTGAATCATCAATATGTTAAACCCAGTTTTATCAGAAAAGACATTCATACTTGACATCAATGCCACTCCATTTTATCAGAGCCAAACATCATCAACAAATACATTAATCACACCCAGGACACGGTACACCTCTTTACATGCATATAACATTCAGATCAATGTTATAAGGTAGTTATGTGTTGGTTTTTTTTGTTGGTTATGGGTATATGCGCAGTGTGTGGAAGATCAAACTGAATTGGATCAAGTAATTATACTTATATGGGGCCGTCTCATAAGGGACTAACTGAAAAAGTACAAGGGCATCCAAATACAATGAACACATCCAACAAATGTACAAAAACTGCAGCATCCTATAATCCTATTATATATATCCAACATCAGACGCATTCAATACACGGGATAACAATCCTTAGCTGCATATTTGACAGCATAATGATTCAAGTTCCAGCAATTATTGCACAAAGCACAAACTTAATCAATCCAATACATAAATACCCATAATACGACACTTCCTAAACTTTTTATCCCAAAACTTTGAAGTACATTTAAAACAACAATTTACACTAATGTTGGTATAAAATGAAAAGTTTTTTGTCAGAAACTACCTTTTATGTAGGGTGTTCTTTGAACAACAACCTTTTATTTTATTTTTGGCATTCAACTACCTTTTATTCCCAATTTTTGTTAAAAACTACGTAAATCTAATTTCCAGTGACTAGAAGTCAACTTTCCGGCGTTGACTAAACCTTAAGTTTTTTATTTTGTGGGAAACTACCTTTTGTTTTAATTGTTTTGTGAGTGACTACCTTTTTTCAAACAAAACTTGCAAAAATTCAATCAAGCACATTTCAAACAAACATTGTTGTAAATCACTTCTACTAATATCTCTTGATCCCAAAACGTGAATTCGTCTTTAATCAACTGTCCACAAATAAGACAACTGAAAAGGGTAGAAAATCACTTATTTACTGGCCCGTCAGAAGGCAAGTCTAGGAGGTTCCTGGCACACGGGCCCAAAATATTATGGGGCCTCAAATACAATTTACCGTCAATTTGTGCACAATTTGTGCACTGAAGATGTGTGTAGCGCAGTGGTATGTACCACAGGTCCACAGCGTGTGGTCTAGATGACAGGGTTCGAATCATGGTGTTTGCAATTTTTTACCTTTATTGTCTCATACCTTAAATATAAGGATTGAATTAATTAATCCTCATTCGTAAATATTTAAACTAATATTTAATTAGTTGATTGTGTTATTTGTGAACAAGATTCATTTTATTTACATTCTAATAAATATAATTCATATTTTTATTTTATTAATTTCCTTTCTAAAATTTATATTGTACATAATTATGGAGCATTTTATTAAAACATACAAATTACAATTTAAACTTAGATACTAATATTATTTTTATAATTGTTAACATTGTCAAACAAAATGATCTAAAATTTGTTCAAAATTGTAACTCGATATGAAGTGCCTTCATTTGTTATTTTATGGAAAGAAAGTTATAATTTTCTTCGCATGGTAACACTCGTTGACGCTTATATTGGGGCCTCCAACAAAAATTGGAACCGGACCACCGAATATTATTTGACGGCCCTGTTTATTTATGCAACATTTGTGAAATATATGTTTACATTTTTTAGTTATCATATATGTTCACCAATTATAAATAGTATAAAACAAGTCGAACACTCTTCATATTTCTCAAATTTGAGCTCATTAATGCATTCTTAATATTGGTTTTATCATTCTTACTCACTTAATCACCCAATTAATCGAAGTCGGAACAAGGATTAATATCATTCTTACTCACTTAATCACCCAATTAATCGAAGTCGGAACAAGGATTAAGGATATTATTTTTTGGTTTGTAAGTTTGACTAAATTGTTTTATAGAGTGATATTTAGTGGGAAAGAGAGAGAGAGAGAGTAGTATGTGAATGATTTTTAGTTATTTCGCAACCAACAATACAAAGTGTGAGATAATAGACTTTACAAGTTAGAGCACGTACACCGCCATTAGAAGTCTTTCATCCATTTTGCTACTCTAATACTTCAATAGTGTAAAGAGGTATTTTAGTAAGATAATTATATACTTCCGTTTTCTAAACATTTGTAGATACACGTAAATTTTTCTAGATAATCAATTATTTTAATAAGGGGTTGGTTGATTAAAAAGTGTTTTGATAGATCGTGATTAACAACATGAATGAACGATTAAAAGGTTAATGGGTGACATTATTTTGTTTTCAAAAAAACTAAACTAAGGTTTAAATTGCAGAATTAATGAAAAAACAAGAATATTCCTTAGATGTAATTTACTATAATTTGATATGATTATTTATCTGAAATTTTAATTTTTGTAATAAGGTTGTTTAAAAATAAGCTAGTTTCCCACGAAAAAAAATAAAAATAAAAGGTAGTTTCCTGCGAAACAAAATACTTCAGATTTAGTCAATGTCGGAAAGTTGTCTTCTTTAGTTACTTTTTAACAAAAGAAATGAAAATAAAAGATAGTTAAATGCCAAAAAAATAAATAAAAGGTAGTTGCTCACAGAAAAGGCCGTTGCTCACAAAACATCCTAAAAAAATCCGACAAAAAAACTCTAAAATGAATCCCTAAACTAAAAGCGTAGAGCATATTAGCTCAAAAGAAAATCAAAAACTGAAAACGGGTTACCAAAATGACCCGTTAAACACACTCTTGTCTCAGGCAGCCTTACACAAGAATTTGTGTCAACCTCATAATGAACAAATATACAAAAAAAACAATATATCGACATGGATGGCTCGATTACCTGATTATGTGAGCACCCAAAAGTCTTAATATAAATAATCTGCGAAACAAATTTCACAAATCACATGAATGAAAGTCCGAATTAAAAAATGAGGCAGAACAAAGCAAGCAACTTTGAGGACAAAAGGACAAAACAAGACCTGGGTACCAGGGATTTTGATGGATTGAAAAGGATCTCGAACAAAAGATTGCTTAGAATGAATGGGTTTTTTCTTAGGGTTTATACCCACTGAAGTTAGAGGCAACCTAAACCCAGGAGCAACTCCTCCATTTCCTACCAATAAATCCTCAATGTCTTCCATTTGATTACAGATTGACAGCAACGATGGAGAGATTTTAGAGGGGGGTTTTGGGCGAGTAGAGAGATTAAGAGTAGGGTTGCCCTCACATAGGCACACCGACCGGTCCCCAACGTTTGTTTTGTTCACGTTGAACTATTCGAGATTAGATGAATCGATTTCGAGTTACTCGTTTTACTGTTTCATCTAAGTTCAATTTCGAGTTACCCGTTTTACTTTTTGATCTAAGTACATCGTCCCTACAATTTCCTAAATTTTTGGATATTACTCGTTTTCTTTGTTTTTTGAATCAATAGATCATTTCATTAATAAAAGACATATAACAACTACAACTTATATCGAAATTGAACGGATACAATACCATAAAATTTGAATAATGTTGTGAAAGAAAGAGAGAACAAGAAACTAGAGAGATAAAGAGAATGAGAGAAATCAGAGAGGTAGTTTATTATCCCATCAAGGATATATACTAGTGTAATACCCGTGAATAAATTCACGGGTAGTTGATCCGTTATTGTTTACGTACATTAGTGAAATTATTAGCATCGCAGTAATGAATTTAGCATGAACCAAAGTGTTCCCATAGTGTATGCTGAAAGTGTGTACAATAGTGCTTACTCAAGTCTCCATAGTTATTTGAAATTACATTGACAATGTAACACAGGATTACATCAACGGTGAGTGTAGGACCAGAGAACTCTCAACGATTACATTTCAACGGTGAGTGTAAATTGTACTACATAGTAGTACTCATTCGCACCTTGCACTTGGTTTATTTTATTGTATAATCATTACTCTGAATCGGAGTGTTAACCAGATCACATAATTGGCGGTGCGTCTTGAAGATACATATCCAATACCTTTAGATACCCGATACACATTCTTGGGCTAAAGAAAATAATGAGGGATACATAATACAGATGGGCCAAATATAGTGGTACGGTTGGGCTAGACCACACTTATTACAGATATGAGTAACCCAAACTAAAAATGGGCCAAATTCTAACCCTATGGCAGCAATTTCCAACACGAACCCAGGAAGTAAATTAACCTATATCGAGTTTGCGGTGAGTGATGTGAAATTAACGGTACTGTAACTTATTAGTTCATTTTGTGACGGTATAAAAATGTCGTGATTAAAACGAAACCTATATGTTAGTAGTATGGTCGACAAACTAAAAATCATATAAAAATACACATTGGGAAGTTGAAGAGTTATATCCATCCAAATATATACTCATACACAAATTTTACAACTTCACAAAACAAAAGGTCCATCGTCCTCCTTGCATGCACATCTATATCCTCTTATATAATCAAAAACCATCCCCACGACCTTCTCTTGTTAAAAAGTCGAAATGTATAGACAATTGATGTGGCCGCCTAAGTGCATCATCGACAACATGTCGTACGACGTGCAAGACGGGTGGTATATCTGCCAGAATTTGCACATCCTGAAAATGAGGCTAAACTACCTTGGGTATGATGTTGTGAGGTTAGACCCGTGTATATCACCGTCGCTTGATTTTGAGAGGGCGGTCGTAGTTGAGTTCGGAGCGAGGCTACCGAACTATTTCTATGCCTACAAACTTCAAAGAGAGTTTGAAAATGAAGGCAAGACAAAAGAAGAAATGGTAAACCAGTGGGATCACCAAGCCGGGCCGCACTGCTGGGTTGCTTCTTGGGAGGATGAGAACTATTTGTCGACGGAGACGGACTACCGTATGGTGCCAATCTGGTGCCGTTATGTCGGAACTTACATGGGCGAGGCTGAAGAATTTGGGACCTACGGACATGTTATGGATGCCTTGAATGAAATCTACCGGGATTTCTACGACGACTAAATGCAAGAAAACGGAAGTACGAATTTTGATTTAGTAGTATATATTATTCATAGATGGTTGTCAATTCTGCGTAGGAATTACCTTGCATGCGATAGTTTAAGAATTAGGTTCATTTCAAATGTAATTAACGGTTGTAGCTGAAAATTCGCTTCTGAATTTTGTCTTAATGCGCACTTTCGATTCGTTCGTGTTTCAAGTTCGTAAGATGTTTATTTTGCATTTACAGTTGAACGTTTGTTACGTTGTCGATAGACCAATAAACATTTATGCGCACGTTAAATAGAAAATCAGTTCGTTAATAAGTAATTGTGAGTAGGAGTGGCAAAATGTTCATTCGCATTTGAATAAAATCGGTGATTGACCGCATTGTGAAGGTTTACCATATGTCGGTTAAGCAGTAACAAACGGTTAATATATAAAAAATGTTAAACGAAGAGCATATATAGGAATTTGAGGGCGATTAATCGGGAATCTGCAATGAAAAAGAGTTACGAACAACGTTTGCACCGATCAAGGATGAATTAATCGTAATAACAAATTATCCGCATTACTAAGTAAGCACCTGGAAGAAGAAAAAAAGGTAAGAAATTCAAAGTGTAATGATGACAACTTAACCCTTTAGGTAACTAAAGAGTTACTTTTGGCCATAAAAAACGGTGTAAGACACACATTTACTGAGAACTACATTTACATCTTGCTGTAAATTGCTCTACACACTCAACGCCCATCACTAATTACTGGTACTGTGCAAACTGGAAGCATTCAGAGCTCCCCAGTTAACCACAAAATATACTTCTGTTAAAGGAAAAGGAAAGATGTCTACTTCTGGTTCATGCAGCAAAAGGAAAGATGTTGGCAATCTGAAATCATTGGATGAGAAGTTTGTCTACCCGCCAACATGCATCATGCACAACCTACCATTTGAAATTACGGGCGATGGTGAAGTTATTGGTAAAAGTTTCACTTGCGTGAGAGATGAGCTTATACGACTGGGATATCCTGTGAGAAAGATACACCATGTGTGGAAAGGGAAACCTGGAATTTTCAAGAGGGCTATAGCAATCGAGTTTGTGAGTGGCGAGGGAAGGTACAGGGATGCTTTTAAGTTGCAGAAATACTTTGAAAGAGTAGGTAGGGGAAGATTCGATTTCGAGAGAAGCAACGATGACATGTCCGGGCCGCATCTGTGGGTTGCAACATCTGCAGACAGAGGGCTGTTCAGAGAGGGGAGGAACTGCATATCTGTTGAGGCTGACTGGAAAAGTAAGGGGTACGGGGACGCATACGGGGACAACCTATCACCGTACGTGTGCATGTTTAATCTATTGAAGAGACATTGCCCCAGATTCTACGTATGAAAGGTACCTCCGGCTTGACTCCAATTGATGCTATGAAAACAACATCTTTACCTACCTATCGAGGTTAGTATTTCAGTAATCAATCCTGCTCTTATTTTGAACAACCATAATCAGGTGTTTGTAATGGATAATATGATCTCTACGGTTTGTTGGTATTTTCGTTAGCTTTGTTTAATTTCGATGAATATTTTATCCGTATTATTAAGACGATGAACTGCGTATTAAGGCTGGTTAGAATATGTAAAATTGAAAGTTAGAACTGTGAATGCATCGTATTACTGTCTCTATTTTGAACTGTCGGAATCTGGTGTTTGTATTGGATTATTTGATCTAAGTACGGATTAATGTTATTTTGGTTAGTTCGGTTAACTGTCGATGAATATTTTATCTGTACTGTTAACACATTGACCTTCGTAGGCGACATGTTATGATATGCAGAATTTCAATTTCATGGGCGTGTTTTCACTGTGAATGAATCGTAGTACAGGCATACACTAAACTTTAAGAATGCATAACATCTTTTGCTTTGTGAGAGATGATTTCACGACTGTGAAATCATCTCTGGTTGAAAGTGGCATCGAAAACTAACATGCCATCATCGTAGAAATCTATAGATGATCTAAGAGCACATGAGTAATAGGTTAAGGAAAGACTGCAGTTAGCAGTAAGCAAGGATATATGTACACTATATCATAGAGACGAACAGCAAGTACTTAATAACAATCAGAGAAGAATTCGAAACGACTGTGTCAATTGTAAATACTTAAGATAATTGGAAATAAATTAGCCTGCTGCATAGTTTAAAAATAGGTGAACGACTTTGTGTGAGAAAGTATAATACTGGTGTAAGACCAAACATTGCAATAAAATACATCTAAGTCATCATCTGACATTGGAGAAGATTTCTTTGTATACGACGTTAGTTGTTGTATAGGAAATACACTGATCTTCGTCGAGAATAAGAACCTTAAGACCCTTCTTGCGCGTGACCCTAGAAAAGGCGACATATAACTGTCCATGAGTGAACACTGGCTTGGGCAAAAACAGACCGACAGTGGACAGCGATTGACCCTGGCTCTTGTTTATTGTCATGGCAAAACATACCGCAATCGGGAATTGCCTTCTATCAAATCGAATTGGGAATTTGGTCTCATTGGAAGGTGACATTTTGATTCTTGGGATATAGACCTGCTGACCTCTCCTGCTACCACTTACTATCGTCGCCTCCAGAACCCGATCTCCTAATTTGGAAATCAACAATCGAGTACCATTGCAAAGTCCATTAGCCTGGTCGAGATTTCTCAGTAGCATGACAATGGCACCAACTTTTAGTACCAGTTCATGGGAAGGGATTCCAGAACACTTAATTGAATTAAGGAATTCGATAGAATAAATTTCGAGGACGTGATGTGTTTTCTCGTCATTACTTATTTCGTCCGACGACAGGTAAACAACTTCCTTCTCCGGGATGAGAGATAGTACGTACTTATTTACCTTTTCGACAATATCGTTCGTCGGTGCGAGTACTGCGCGGTCCTGTAGCCAATCTGGGTCCTTATAATTATCTAACAAATTGGGGTAAGTGCTCTCTACAATGGCTGCGAGTGGGTCGTCTCCTGGTTGCACGATTATATCGGGGGGGAGCTCAATGTCGGCTACACCATCGTTGGGACCTCCTGCTAATCCATCACCAACACTTAACAACCACTCTGAAAACAACTTAATTTCCTCAGCATTGGACGAAACAGCCCCGAGCTTCAACCTCATGTTGGTTGTTAAACGTAGAACCTACATAATAAGTTCCAAATGGGTATAAGTTAGGTGTAACACTAAGTTTTCAGGTGCGACAAAGGTTATTGAATGTCTTGAGTTCACCTTTATATCTCTCCAAATTTGCGAAGAACAAACAGCGGAGTGAACTATGTCCTCGCGACTACCTTTCGGAACAACAGGTAGTATTTGCCTAAAATCACCACCCAATACGACAACCTTTCCGCCAAAAGGCTTCTCGGAATTAAGTGGGTTCACAAACCGCATTATATCTCTCAAACTTTTATCAAGCGCCTCGAAACAGTATCGACTTAGCATTGGAGCTTCGTCCCAGATAATGAGCTTCGCTTTAATTAGTAACTCAGCTAAGTCGGAACCTGGCCTGATGCCTGGACAGACAGATTTCTCGTCGACGTTAATAGGAATACTAAACCTGGAATGAGCTGTCCGTCCCCTGGGAAGTAAGATGGCAGCGATTCCACTTGATGCAACTGGCAGAGCTATATCACCTTTACTCCTCAAAGCGGCACATAGAGCATTCCAAATAAATGTCTTGCCAGTTCCACCGTAACCGTAAACGAAGAAAAAACCTCCACTCACACCGACAACAGCAGTCATGATCTCGTCGTACACGGCTCTTTGCTCAACGGTTATTGTTGCCATATATCGATCATGGTCAACACGAAGTTGTTCGCGGTTGTAAGTTCATCTGCAATAAGCCTGTTGAGGTGCATCGAATTAAGGTTGTCGTCAGGAATTGGCATATCAGGAAATTTAGAAAGAGAGTTGCCATTGCCCTGCAACAGAAGCTCAATCTCCGACAAAGCGTAACTTTGTAGTTTAGCGTCCGTCAACTGCAAATCTACGAAGTCAATCACATATCAATAACTTATTAGAAAACAGATTATCTAAGTTCCAGCAACAGAGTGTGAAACAGTGAAAGAAAAAGGAGTTTAAACGGGGATTAGGAATAAAGATGAAGTATGCTTACCAAAATTAAGTAACTGTCTCCTACGACGGGCTAGGATGTCATCGCACAGATGGTGCCAAGTCTTCTCCCACACATAGGCTGGCTTGATGAGACTACCCGAATAGAGTAATGTTGCGAAGAGGTTCCTGAGGTATGAACCGGTACCCCAATAACTCGCTTCTTCTATAGCGTCGATATACTCCTTGTCGTCACCAAGTAATCCCAATGCGTAGCAAGCGTCTTTGTAAGTATCGTGAACAACCCTATTAATAGTGCGAATATCAGCATAGCATGTAGGGCCCTTCACAAAGTTCAGTAGAGTCCTCATGTAATATCGCTCACCGCCATTAGGGGACATGTGATACATTCTGCCCAAACTAAACCCCTGCTTCCTCGGTGCCCATGATTTTTCTTTAGCGTGCCAAACATACTTCGTTGGGAACTCCGCGTAAGTTAGTTCTCTGGATTCTTCATTGTTGGCGTTGTAATCAAGCCAGGCAGTAAACTTTGTCCGAGCACCACTGGAACGCGCTACAATATCTTCTATTGGGTCGTCGTCATTGTACACGACATTGTGTTCATTAGGAAGATGGTACTCAAGACGTAGCACCGGTGGAGTCCTATAGTGAATATCGAAGGCAAATATGCGCCACGCGACTTCAGGTGGTGAAATATACCGGCAATCCAAATACTCCTGTATGTGGTCTATCTCTTCGGGGTTCTTCCTCGTGGCAGCACCCACTGTAACACGGTCGTAACCCTTGTTTATATACTTGAACAGGTACTTAATAGAACGTGCCTGGTTACACCATTCGACATTTATGTGTGCACGATACCTTTCCAAAAGTTCAGCATTATACGGAACAACGTATCCATTGTGAACACTAACACCGCCCTTATCAACAGTAATACCGTTGTTTCGTCATCGATACATAGGGTACCCATCACCGTCAACAGTTGTACGATCAGAAAATGCCTTTGGGAATCGCTTAGTGCAGACACCGTTAACCATGCAAGGGGACTTTGGATTTGCGTGTCCACATGGGCCATGAATCATCAGATCCTTTACAGCTTTATACAGGTTAGGCTGATCTAAAGGGTCTGGAATTTCAGCAGAAATAATACCGTCAACATCGCAGGCCTCGGGGAACTTGTCATCCCTTTTGAGGAAGAGAAGAATATGAGCGTGGGGGAGACCACGTTTCTGGAACTCAATAGTGTATACAACTACAAAATAAAATTAATAGTTAGTACGAAGGTAACAAAATCAGACACAAATCCAAAAAACAGATGATAATAACAAATGGTTATCTAAAAGGTAGATATAAATAACCTGCTCAAGTTCTCCCAAAAATATGGTTCTCCTTAAAATCTTTCATTAATGCCTCGAGCTTCTGCTTGAACACACGGGCAATGATGTCCGGTCTATCCTCAGCATTTAAACGCCTAGACTTCACAAATCTATCTATCTCGGGCCACTTAGGGTTACATGTGAATGTTATAAATAGATCAGGATATCCGCACCACCTGCATATAGTCATGGTGTCCTGATAGTTTTCCCTAACATAGCCCTTCCCCCCAACAAAGCTAGAGGGAATAAAGTACTTGACACCAACAGACGATGAATCAGACTGCCCATCTAAAGCAGCGGTAGCTAAACGCTTAAAGTTCTCAGACCTCAGCTTAGGTTGATTGAAACGTAAGAATTTCAGACGCTGCGCTTCTATCATTGTGTACCCATCGACAATTAACTGCTGTAGTAACCTACGACCTCGTAGCAATGTGTCGGCCTCTACATCAGTTGGTCTGTCCTGTAAGCGGAAAGCAAACCACTCTCTCAATGTGAGTTCGTTGTGTGCTGTTTCTGAGTTGTGGCTGGAGGTGACCAAATTATGACAGTGTGATATTCCTAATCGGAAACCGTCGACAGTATACGCCAACCGCGTGGAAAAAACATTGGGTAATGCAACGCCAAATACGATGGATGCAACTCAGAAATCCTTTGCAGCCGACCGTTACTCTGTTCGACCACAATGTCCCTACTGTCGACAGTATCCTCGATGTCACCCACAATAATAGCTGCAACTTCAGAGACGTTAGGGAGATTGTACGTCCTACCATCGGTGTTCCGTCCGCTTACTAACTTCAGGCGGACCTCACACCTGTCTACTGAATTGAGAATACTATCCCTCGCCATACGAAAAGATTTGGCCAACGGGTTGAACTCATCAATCATACGTTTGAGATCAACCAAAACACTGTCATCGAACCTGTTAGCTGTCTGAGACTTGCCCCTGCATATGAGATCGTGGTTAGTTTAAATACACCGACGTGCTGCTTCGATCGCAACAACAGAACCGAACATAGTAAGATACTGAATGAGTCAATAAGGATTTGTTTACGTATATAGTACAACAATAACAGTTTATACCTCATAGCTCTCTTGCGGTTGTTAATCTCATCCTCGGTATCATATATATACAACTGATAGAACTTTGGAGGCTGGTTGTTAACGGGCATTAAGCTGCCTATTCTGTGCGAGTTCTGTCCACCGATCCTATATGTGTACGGACCACGACCCTGATTGACTGTGTGGTCAACAATACCGCCACTGGATGTGAAGGCATGCATGGAATTGTACGACCTTATGTTGTCACTGAAATGCTTGCTTTTGGGGTGCGAACCGTCGAGCAATTCCTTCAACAGTTGCGGAGGCTGAGTAAGGTACGGCAATTGGACAACGCCGTCTCTGCAGCACAACGAAAAAGTTGGCACAAGCGGCCTACGATTTTTCCTGTCTCTCTCACCGTACCACATTTGAGAAGCACATCTCTGACACTGGTACTCAGGGTCGCCAATGTCATCGTACCCTTGCCAGTCTGGATATCACGATAAAAAATACCAATCGTCATCAAAATAAGGGAAAAGCTGTCTGGATAATTTGCGATGAACAAACCTGTACAACTTTCAATGATATCGGTTGATTTCGTCCCAAATAAATCACGTGAAAGACTCTCAATGATTGTAGGACTGTGAGAGGATTCATTGAACCTTTTGGTGCTGCTGAGATTAATTGGGGTTGACGGGTTGATCAAGGTCGCCTCTCGGATAACATCGAGAACACGGCTTAAAGTTTCTGACATAGAACACGTGATATTAACACTGCGTAGGATATAAAATGAAAAACGAAACGGAACAGGCTGACTTAGTTGGGGTAAAGTTTGTGTACCATTTGTGAGTTCAGTGATTTGACTTTCAGCGGAAGATGATGTAGCACCTTCCACTAAATAACGGGTTCTACGTTGACGGATCTTGATCATATTTTTACGTCTGTTGAGCTTGGACCGCCAATCGCTATATGGATCGTTTTGGGTCCACATATTGTCAACATGGTCAGTATTGCCGGCTCTCTGATTGGACATAATGATTTTACGATCCCTTCGAGCTTGTTGAGCAAGGAGGAACTTCGTAAGGTATTTCTCCATCCGGTAAGCTAACAAACACATATACACTTAGATTCATTAAAATCCTAACATCTCAAATATAAAATGTTTGCCAGGTAATATATAATAAAGAATAATCAAGAGTGAGTAAAAAAAACGAATTGTACCGTCATCAAGGCTGCGTCTGCTTCTATCGAACAATGCTAATTGATAAGCCACAGCTGCTCGGTGATGTGGGAAAGCAAGCAAATTAATGTATATAACAACGGATACATGATCTATTATAAATTTACGAATTCAGTTCAATTGAGAAAACTGTGAGATTAACGGTGAACCATGACATTACATGGAGGAACAGCGGAAGAGAGTTGGGACTGAACACTTTGTTGAAAAGAACCACCCGTCGCTGAATTATTGCCCGTCGAAGCCTGTTTCCCTGAGATGATATAACATTTGAATACATAAACTCTAACATTAGAACTCACAGGAAATAGAACACGAAGAGCTGAACAAACTGCGAATAACAGAGTTGAAATACCTTTGCCGATAACAGGGGAGCGTATACCCGACAGCGTGCGTTGAATATCGACAAAAGATGGATCTGAAATGGGAACAACACTAAGAGGGCGTCCTGTCTGTGTGGTCTGAATTGAATTCCCGCTGGTGTTTGTGATATCAGTAAATGGGCTTCGTGAACAACCTGCAAGGAGTAAAAGGTAAGGTTAAAAAAATGAGATTGAATGTTCATTCAGATCACCTCCTACCAATTCATTGTTCTTTGCATGAATACGGTAAGTGTAGAGGTAAAAGGGAGACCTCCTGGTTGTATCGTCTTCCTCTGTTTATTAACCATTTTTCTCCAGATTAAGGGGTGCTTCAATCTTCAAAAAATGACATATAAAGTTGGCAGGTGAATAGAAGACACTGGCAGAAGAATAGATGCTGAGGGAAAGTGAATGAAAGCAAAGAACTGTACATTGCTCTATATAAACACATTGGCATTGGGATCACGCAAAAGGAATTTGCAAGGACTGCACATTAATACGCCAACTTGGTAATTAAAATTCTGTAAATGGGGAGATGGCGAACTGTTAATTACAACAACGTAGTTATTCGTGCAGAAAGCCACAACGTAGTTATCCGTGCAGAAATCATTACACAATAGTATGGATATTATAATCAATTCGAAGTGATCACAAATGAAATTAGAATGCATGAATTTCTAATTGCGTATGACGTAGAATGTAAACTGCCTTTATCTCTTTCAGTGATTGGATCAATTAAAAGGACATATACATAACATGTAACACTGAGGGACTACGTGATTGACGTTTGAAATGCATAAGTAACAGGTAGTTAAGAATTGATAGCAGAGAGTTTTTAATTAGTGTCAGTACAACTACATGATACTCTCAAAGAGTGACAGTTAAAAACTTTGCAACAGTTTAGGAACATCAGGAATAACTGTTAATAATCTGGCTAACATATTGCTAACATATCACAGATATTGGTGTAAGATTGATATTGCTAACATATCACAGATATTGGCTCGCAAGCAGAGATGAATCTGAAGTTTGGAAGTTAAACGACAAACAAAATAGGGAGGATTTTGAGAAAAAGAAGTACAGATGAACTGATATAAGAAAGGAGACGCCGACAATACGTTGAACATATACAACAGAAGAAGCATAAAACACCAAAGACTACGCTGTGTAATATTGAAATAGTACTGAAAGGATTACAAAAACCAAATTAAATAAGAAAAAATCAAAAGAAACTAAGTTTGTAGTGCAAAAGTGAAGTACAGATTTGAAGAGAATATAAATTGTCAACTATCATTGGGTAACATAATCATGAAGTCTTTTTCTTCTTCACGGATATAAAATTCTTTGTCACCGACAGAGAGTCCACTAAGTCAAGTATTTCAATATCCAACCGGGGAGCAGTTCGCTTCAATGGCGTGATTAAAAGTGAAGACGTAGAACCTGTTTCGCAATCAATGACCTAGAAAAATGCAGAGAATAACAACATCTGAACTGGTTATAACCGCAGCTCAATAAAGACAAAGAGAAATGATCGATTAAGAAACTAAACCTCGGTCGGCTGTGTGTTGCCTTGAGACTCGCTTTCCATGTTGACAGAAGTGGACCCAGAGTTTGTCTACATGTACAACATTCAGGAAAAGATATTAGAAAATAAAGCTATACAAAGCTAAGAGTAGTAAGATCTAAGGAAATAAGGTACACGACTTCAGATACCTTCATAAGGTCTAAATTACTCGTGTTCAATCTGTAATCGCCGAACTTGAGCTGCGGTGTGTCAAAAAAGTTTTAAAATTTGTGAATAGTATAAAAGGAGGATACTCGGCTAGCGTAGATGCAAATAGATTAGTGCAAACCTGGATCGCAACTTCGTAAGTCATATTCCAGTGATATATTTTGTCGGCATCATCTGTCATCCACTGCACAGTGTATGAGTTGGAAGAGTGTTCGACATTGAACCTCTGATCAACCTTAACCTTGAAGAGAAAACGCTTGTCGAGGAACGCGTTAAACTCATCAGGAAATGAATCACCTTGACCGACCTGCATTTTTATTCAAATAAAATTAGTTGACAACGCATCAGCGTATATTGAATAACAGGAACCACGGTATTCGGGATAACCTTTTGAATCTTCGACAGCAGTTCAGGGGCACTGAGTTGAATGAATTCGGTGACCTGGGAGTCAAAAACAGAAAAGCAACACTCAATGCCAGAGAAATCTTTCACGACAAACTTCAATTGGTACCTGTGGAAGATCGGTTCAATAAGTACGACGCACAGCGAGATTGATAAAGTGAATAACAGAATGTAATTAAGTGGGGAAAACATGTATACCTATTCACCATGGTTGTGCGACCTGATTTGTACCCTTCGCATACAGTCTTAGTACAAATCCAGTTACCTCTTTCGTTTGGGACAGCCTTGGAACGACATTGCTTACAACTGTGGTACTACCACCCATAAGTGCTGTCAAGATCGACAATGGTTGCGACAGTATAGAAGGACCCAGCCTGCTTTTATAAATGATCCGGTAATATAATAAATTGAATAAATGAGAAGGGCGAATGAAATAGAGTTAAAGACGTTAATACATAATTCAGGGCTAAATACCTTTTCATTGCTACAAAGCTGTTTGATTGTGAGAACTTCACTTGCCTTCAACTAAAATTCTTTTTTCTGTTCTCCGGAGTCTTCCAAAATCTGAAGAGAATTGCTCGGAGCTTGCGAAGAGAGACTGTGTATGTAATTGAGTTAAATATATGTACAGGTGAAATCTGAAATGAGGACATAGGACAGGGAGTAAGATTAGATAAGCAGCGAAAAAAATTATTGTATTACAAACCTCTCCTGAAATGCCTCGACTTCGGGTATGTTAGGGTTAACCTCAAAAGTAGTTGCATTGAAGGTGGTCTGAACACGCCAAGAATCTGCACATTGGGTGGAATGTAGATGGCGTTGAAAAAAAAAAGTTGGGCATGTGACGGAACACAACTATTTAAAACATATGAATGCATCATACTCTCATAAATCCTGGGCTCGACGCAGCGGAATACAATGACCTTCGACTGCTTCGGGTTTGGTAAAGCTTGCAAGACTTCAGGGTGATCGACAGCATGGGGCAACCACAACGTACAAAGAAGAACTTCGCCACTTCAAAAAACAAAAGTTGGGTATTGCAAGTGAGTTGTTAGCATCTATAAGCCGAAATAGTGACATATCATGTGAGATTGAGATTTTTGATATATTTTCTACACTTACTCCACATCTTCTAGCTTGATGTTCCTACACTTGAACCCATTTTTGGTCTCTATCATAGCACCTATCTCATAAAGCTTACCGACAATATCTACAAAATGAAAGAAATTACTGTTTTGACTTAATGAATAAGAATATGTATAGACTAAAAGTGGAAAAATGGAAATTGGTAGCAAGATTACCTATATACTGCCCGGACGAAGTTCTACCACAAAGAATATCTTCAAATTTTACAAAACAATAACAATTACTGGGTATAATTTGGTTGTTGGGAAGATGCGTAACCTTTGTTGAGAATTCCACATTCAACCTGCAAGGATGCAAGGTGGCCTTGTCTTTTCCGGTATTAGATACAACAGTAAGACTTCGGATGTTATAGGCCTCACCAACCACAAAGTAACTCTTATTCTTGTGAATCAACGACTTCTTAATTGAAGCTTGGACCAATTCATTCTAACAAAACAAAAAGAATGTTACAATGAGATCAGAAACATCAATCCATAAAGAACGTAATACAAACTGAACAATTACAGCAATTAAAGGACAGTTCATTAGCATTCAACTACCACCTTCGCGTCGATGAGTAGCAATTCAACAGCTTCGACCTGCGTTTTGTCGATATACTCTGGTCTAGTCCAACGATATACCACCCTTACATCAATGTCTCTCAAACGAACACCTTGACATAATGAGGAGAATGTTTCCTTAGTCAGGTCGCACATAGACGAAGACATATTTACCGAAGAAAAGAGGTGGCGAACTATGGTTTTAGGTTGGTAGAGGATTTTCTGAAATATAATGCTTGAGAGAAATGCAGAACACAATGACTCCACTACAAAATTGCCACATCGTTTTATAAACAACGACGAAGGGGAAAACGATGTACACCATCAATGGAGACGAAAAGCCGAGACATCATTCTTGGAAAATTGATGTTGCATAATACCTAGGAAGCCTTCATTAACGATGCACTCGAGAAGCATAAGTAGATGTGTAGGTGCATGTCTGGATCACTTCCCTATGATGATTAAGAAGATGGATTGATTTAGCGTTGGAATATGGAGATGTATTAAAGTATGAATCGGTAATGAAAACATCGAATAACGGTGGAAATTAATGACCCAAATCGTGATGAATGCAGCCTCATTGAATGCAAATACGCCTTAATTGCATTGCTTTACTATCACTGTGTACACTAACTACACTCACACTATGAACTATGAATTACTAAGTATTAAAAATCAGCCCTATTTTGGAATGGGAGTCATAGAGTAGTGCCACATCCTTGTGAATGGACTCTAAATTTATATAAAGAAGATAGTACACCGTACATGTATGGTTACATTATAATGGGCTATTAGAGCACAATGTAGAGGAGGGTTACCTCCTCTTATTTTTTCTCTCTCCTTCTATTTGTGTGATACTTCATCCCCTCTTTTATCCACGTCATTTCCCACCATCTTCATCCTCCTCCTTTTCTTCTCTTTTATTTTTTCTCCACATTGTAGATGATCCTCTTCATCAAATTTGATATTAACTTTAATTATTTTATTTATAATTTAGGGTTATTTCACGATAATAATCTCAACTACTAAGGATCTTCTTAAAATAATCCAAATTACATGTAATCTTAAATTAATCTAACCTATGCATTCATTTATCTCATATTATAACACATGACTGGCTACCTGAAGGGCCAGTTTTCCTTCTTCTTTTCCTATGATTCAAGTAGCAAATCCTGCCATTTGATTACAGGTACAAAATATGATTCAAGTCGCCATCATCAGACACGACCCTGCCATTTTTCATTTGCAGAAACTCGATAAATTGCAGATTAAACCGATAGAGGAGAAGGATTTCCATGATGGTTCTCCTTAATTACAAACAACTATACTTCCTAATCCGTTTAGAGCTAAAATGCCCCTCGGTCGACTATCTTACTGTATTAAATTTCAATCACATCACATCATCAAATTCAAATCAATTACTATCAAATTGTGAACAAGCTAATTGCAGTAACAAAATCGGAAGCCATTCGCATCAAAATTAACAAATAATCAATCAATAATAATCATACGAATATAAGCAAGATGAGAGTACAACTATGTCGATTAGAAAATTATTATGAAGATGAATTTATTAGAGAAGATGAGATCGAAGAAATTAAACTCCATAATCAGTAATCAATCATTAATCATCTGATGTTATTGGAGGCGTGTGACGGAGGGGGAGCACATAGGAGATTCAAACGACAAGGAGGAATTGGGGTGGGGTTGGGTGGTGCAAGAATGGAGTAGTGGCGCTCAACGGAAATCGTGGTTGGTTTATGGTTGATTCTGGTGATAAGTTTAATGAAGGTGGGTTTGGGTTTCAATGGTGGTTGAAATTAGTTTTGATAGAGGTCTGCCATGGGGTAGGAGAGAGAAAGAGCAGGTAACTTATGACCTGTTATTACAGGTAAACATTCGATGAGTGTAATTTGAGAATAAGTTACTTAAAGTTGTGATTATTATGAGATTACGTTTAATTTGGATTATTCTAAGAAGGTCGTCAATAGTTGAGATTATTCATATGAAATAACCCTATAATTTAATAATATGAATCACATATTGTTATAATAATTTACAAAATAATAAATTTAATTCATAAAAAGACTACTTAATAAAATTCATAATTAAAAACATACGGAATATAAATTTCATAATTAATAACACAAAATACATGAGAAAAAAAATACATGAAACTTGTAAAATTAAAATGTGATACATATTTTTTAATTTATGTTCGAACCTTGAAACATAGTCCACATATGCTCGACCAAATCGTTCTTCAAGGACATGTGTATTTTTTTGTCATGTAACTCTTCCCTTCTAGCCATATGTATGAAACAAGTCAAATATGCAAAGTTGTACTATAAGTTTATTAAAGCTGAGAAGAAAAATATTGTGGACGGATTTAAGTTAAAATTATCGAATGGAAAAAAAATTAACAAGTATTTTAAAATGGAGCACATAGTTTCCAAAATTTTAGAAGAAAAAAAAACATGCATATTGTAGGTATATATAAACATACTCTTATTCATATTGTAGTATGTGGAATATTAACTTTTCCAATTTTTAGAGTTGAATTAGAAAAATAAAATAAAAATTAATAAAATATATATATATAGAGAGAGAGGAAGGATCAAGTGAGTCCTTCTATATACATTGAGTCCATGAGTCCAATCTTGGACCATTGATCAAGTGGAAGATGGATGGTTGTGATTGCTTGAGATGAAATAAAGAAATAACTAACAAATCTTGGTAAATATATCATTTCTCTCTATTCCTTAATTATCTCAATGCAAATCTTCTCTCTCCTATCAATCTTTTAACTGCTTCTTTCTCTCACACAACAAGTTTCTTTAAAATTAAGTTTTTTTTCATCTTCACCAAAAAATCATCATTTTTCTACTGTCATTGTACGTATGTTACTATGTTACTGTCATAACCCGTAAACTATGTTACTTTAACGCATACAATGTGTTACTTCAATTCATGAATTGTGTTACTTTAACCCATTCAATGTGTTACCTTGTATAATAGTCTCTTGCAGAAACTGTTACTTTAACTCATACAATGTGTTACTTTAATTCATGAACTGTGTTACTTTAACTCATAAAACCTGTTACGTTGTATAGTCTCTTGCAAAAACTGTTACTTTAACTCATACAATGTGTTACTTTAATTCATGAACTGTTGTATAGTCTCTTGCAAAAGTTGTTACTTTAACTCATACAATGTGTTACTTCAATATAAGAAATGGTTGTGGTTAATCTAAGAATGAATGGTAAACAACGCTAATATCCTCAGTTACTTTTATCCATTATATTTGTTACTTTAAGGAACGAATGATGTTACTACAATACATCTGAGATGTTACTCTAACCAAAAACACATGTATTAAATAAATATAGAGTTAACTGCAACGTTGTACATCATTGTGTATAAAAAATATGTAAAAAATCAGTTATTCTTGTAAACCCACAAAAAAACAACTTCGAATCCGCAAGCCAGCGCGTAGATTTTATAAAATTCCACCGCCTCATCGATTTCCCCGAATACTTGCCCCATGTACGGAGTGAACGCCTCACCCACATCTCTGCACCATTCTTGTGCATTCGCTTCTTTGCCAATGCTACCTGCAAAAAAATAAACAACGTTACGCCCATGGGACATATGTGTTACTTTAACTCATAAGTTGTGTTACTCTAACTCGTAAAGCAAGTTACTTCAACATCAACGCCAAAAATCTTTTTTAATGTTCAGTGTGTGTCACTCTAATTAAAATAAGGTGTTACTGTAACTTAGAACGTATGTTACTTCAACGCCGTGTCTGCTTAATCTATGTCAAATCCAAAAACCATTGATATGAATCTATGATTAATCAAATGAATAAAATTTCACCTTTTCCAGTGTTGTCCTGTGCATTCGCATCTTTGCCAATTTCACCTGCACAAAATTAAACAACGTTGCATCAAAAACACGTACAACAATGTGTTACTTCAACTCATAAGTTGAGTTACTCTAACTCGTAGAACACGTTACTCTAACATCATCGTCAAAAACCTTTCTCAACGTTCAGTGTGTGTTACTCTAATTAAAATTACGTGTTACTGTAACTTAGAACGTATGTTACTTCAATGCCGTGTCTGCTTCAATAGACAACAAAACAATAATATCAGTGAAGATTACGGAAAACCTAAATAACAAACGTAAAACGTTGGAATTTATACTAACAAGAGACCAATTAACCATTGATATGAATCTATGATGAATGGAACGACCATGAAAGCAATATCAACATGAAAATTGACGCAAAAAACATGAACGCAAATTAATCAAGATGATGAATAAAAATTAACGCAAAACATGAAAGCAATATCGAAACTCACCATTGTTATACTCGATCAATTGCTTATCAATAGTTGATGAAGATGTCGCGATCATTGAATTTATAGTAATAGAATTTCAAGCACATATTTGATTGAATGAATGAATGAACGTGATGATGGGAGCGTTTTTTTAAGGTTTTGATGAACGTATAACGTGAATGAATGAATGAATGAATGAGGAATGAAATGATTATGGAGTTATTGTTTCCTAAAATCAAGGAAGTTATTTTAGGATACTAAATCTTCCTTCTTCTTTTTTTTTTTTTAAATACAAATATTAGGATGCATCTTGTCCATCCATCCATCCTCATCCCATCCAATGGATGTGATGAGGACTTACGGACTCATATATAGAGAAGGACTCATAAGAGTCTTACTCTCTCTCTCTCTCTCTATATATATATATATATATATATATATAATACACATGGCATGGATGAATTGAGTAATGGGCACAAGGGCCTATACTCTTATTCCTCTAAAATTAGAGGAAGTACTCAACATCCTCTAAATAAGAGGATCCTCTATGTTGTACCCACATTGTAGAGGACATCCTCTTATAGGAGAGAGGGTGTTAAGAGGATGGTTAATCCTCTACAATGTGGATGCTCTTAGACCTAATGGACATCCGCATATATATTCTATAAAACTCCCCTTGGATGTACATCAAAAACACTAGTGAAGGAAAAAGAGTAAAGAAATCTTCATACACGCATAACAAGCTGCCTCATTAAAACCTTCCCATGGAAAACCCAGTGGGACAAAACCATGGCTTAGGAAAAAGAGTACAACGCGTGCTTACTCCCCCTGATGATTACACTTCTTGATATGTCTTGAAATATTTCGTGCTTTCATGTAACTTCATGATCGTTGAAATTGATTCGCCGTAACCGACAAACTTGGTATCTTCAATCAATAGAAAACTTTGATAATTTCAGTATCATATTTCTTCGGAGCTCGCAATGTGGACATAGTCATTCATGACTCTTTGATGTATAGCCAAATACGTATCTCGTCATCAAAATTATGATGATCATAACTATAACGTATTAACACGTCTATAGCGCTACCTTGTTAAAAACCTTGCGAGAAAAAACTCATTGAGACAAAAAGCTAGTCGAAGGGAAAAAGAGTGTAGCTAACATTATTTCTCAACTGATTATCGATCTTCAGGATAACCAATCAATCCGATTTTATCTTAAATAATAACTATCTTTCTTGCCATTGTACGAATTGACATACTTATTGTAGCATTCCACTACATTATTTTCCAACTAAAGTATTTTCACAGGGTAAGAAATTTATTCATATATGATTTCTAATACGCTCAAACTTCAAGTTGAGACAATGAAACCGTGCATTCACACCATATCATATGCATGTTGAATGCTCTCATAAATACACTTACTTGTAGAGGTTCATATATACTTAATCAACGAGTCCTTCAGGAACTCATTCGATTAACCACTGTCATCATTTATAATATAAGCTCCTTCTCGGAGTACTTATCAATCTAGGAGTATGATCTCCTTTTAAACATATATCCTGCAATATAACAATAATAATCTTGTGCATGCATGTAATACGAACAGTGCCCTATAGTGTATATATATTCTAAATTAATGCAATGATGTAATTTTAACTAATATGCAATGATAAAATAAGTATATTACATGCACATGAGACTCAAATGCAAATTGTACAGTGTATTCCCCAATGTTCATAATTTATTGACTTCATGTCAATACGTGGACTTTAAGTCCATGAGCTCAATCTTAACCATAGATTGTACGTCAACAATCAAAATGAATTTTTATATAAGATCTCTATTAGGGTCCAATGCGCGCAACTATATTCGGTTCCACGAATTAATATATCGATATAATTTCTTATCGTCAGTACTGTTTAATAATATTTGAATCTGAATATATGTGGTACCAATCTTTTCATATAGGCCATCTATTATCATCAGATATCTATGCCACTTTGGGACATTCAATTTCATTACTCTTTACGAGTACCAATTGCACATGCTTGCCATTTTCTTATAACAAGTGAACTGAATAAAACCCTCACACTATATCATGTGTGATTATTGAAAATTTGACAAGAATCTCAATGTTCATTATATCTACTATTCATGACTGATCTATAGTTCGCTACATCACAAAGTGGGTGAATCTGTCTATAGCCAAATCATAAATTTCAATGTATAACATATCTTGATAAGACAAAGTAATAAAGCTGATATATCATTGTACACCAAATGATCAAATCATCATTCATATTTCATGAACTTTTAATTGATGTATTTCGTATTCAAAACAACTCTCTGAACTTCATGTTCAGTTGGGATCAACATTACTTATTTGTTGTTACCAGCTTGTCCTTATCAATCTCCCCCTAAGGTGGTAAAAACTATCATTACTTGATAGATTTAAAGGGCAATATCCAACCTTAGAAATTGTCTAATATTTTATAGACTTTATCAAATGATTCTCTTCAGTAGAATAATATATTTGGGAGTTCAACTTAACGCAATTGGTTTTCCATGTGCTGAATTAAAATTGCCCATTCGGGAGATCACCGTGTTCACATAATATTTACATTGTAAACTTTAATTACATGAACTACTCGTAAAATTCTCTGTGACTATAGGTCACATAATTAAAACCTTAAAGGTGTACCCAACTACGAGTAGTATTTAGATCTCCAATATTTCACATACTCAATCTTAGTGTATTGTCTTGCCTTAAATATAATTTTAATGGTACACTAGAGAGTTTGATCAGCACGCAATTAAATTATTTCAAGATAAACGTCGGGTTTATCGAAACGGGTGTAGAAGAACCCGGATGGCCTCAATTTGTTACATCTTTAATATTTTCGGGTCAATTTTACCAGTTAACCGATTCTCATCCTGCTAAACTTCTGTTTAGCTACATTTAATCATATGTGTACACTAATTTTATTTAGTCATATGGTCATAGCAAATGATAGTGACATGACACAATTGATGTCTAATACAATAGGCAAGATTCGTCAATATTCCATCCCAGAACATGACTATATATATTTGTAGACACCCACATTTGGCCGTTAGGTGTCTATAGTAGTTTTCAAAAAACACCCGATGATGATCAGACACAAACGTGCTTCTACGCGCTCGGATATGGGCTCGAAACAATTAGTTTCTGGCTTGGGCTTTTTACGGAGTACAAATCTCACAAAACTGACCTCAAATTCAGGCCAAGTGGGTCGTTTCCAATCAAATAAGACTAATTTGGGTCAAAACCGACACCGGAAATAAAACCGACTTTTAGCGATTGGGTCAAACCCCGGTCAAAGCCGTTCCGAGACACAAAAAATAGTCACCCAAACATCAAAAGTCCAACCCAAATACAAGACCCACAAAAATACCCAACCCAAGGTCCAATAAACCGGGCCATGCGTCTCAGCTGACCCACTCGATCGAGCGATCGAGTGGGCCCTTCAACAGGCCCGACTGCGTTGCTTTGGGCCACTCAACCAAGTCAGCAGGTTACTCGATCGAGTAACCCTAAACGAGGGTGATGGAGCATGCCTATATATACATCTCCTTTGCAACCCTTTCAAATTCTTTTTACCTACAATCTTCAACCATCACAACTCATCTTTTTTCAACCCTATTCAACCCTAATCAATCCTAAAACATCCTAACCCTAGCAAAACCCTAAGCCACCATAACTCGACCTTCATAAACCTCGATACTCCCGTGCTAGAGCCACAAATAACGAGTTCCATCCGAGGCAAGAAACATGTAGGTTGAGGGTGTACAATCCCGATTTCTTCTTTCTTGTCCTCTCTTCTTCTCGTGTCGTCCTTCTCGTCTGTCGTCATCGTTTTTTTTTATCGTCGCGTCTATAATATCGATAATACTATTAGTATAAGACATCAAAATACTCGCTAATTCGTGTCGAGCGGGAGTGATGACGGGATAAGGAAATCCGAATATACAAGGGTGCTTCACCCGACGTTGCCGGTCGCTTATCCCGACACCCCGAACGCTTGATTGTTGAAGCGAGTCAACATCAGCAAAAATCGTCTCTTTTTATTCTCGTCGCATCATATTCATCAATTTATAATACTTTTATTTATGGGTCGAAACCCGTTGATGCGAATTCGACATCATACAATCCGTAAGAATTTATTACGATGTCGGGATGCGGAGGGAATCAAATCAAGTCCCTTTTTAATTCAAGTGTCGATCTACTAGATTCGATACCAACTCTATAGTTGGATGTCGAATTTAAATGATTTAGTCAATAAATCCAACTAATACGATTTTCGTTGATGCTAAAATAGTTGTCACCTAATTCGATAGAATTAATACGACACTATAGACGCAGAGATTATTCATATCGTTTTAGTTCGATTTAAAACGACTTACAAAATCCTCTTTTTAAAGTGCACTCCAAATATTCGATGTTGATTTCGTAATCGAGCATAGAATATGGCGAGTATCGAGAAGTTCAGGTCGAGTACAAATCTCATTATATTTCTACGCGACTTAACGAATAGACGATTTTTAAACGCAAAATCAATTCTCAAAAGCAAAACCGAAATGAACCCTAGTTCGTACAGGGGTCACTCCACCGAGTGCCATAGGCTACTCGATCGAGTGACATCCAAAAATTGAGGCAGAATGGTCTTTTGAGGACCACACGGCCGAGTCCTGCAATGACTCGGTCGAGTGGCGACCTACTCGGTCGAGTCCTTTAGTGACTCGGTCGAGTAGCACCTCAAATTTTGGGCAGAATACCTTTTATTGAGACCACTCGGTCGAGTCCCGCAATGACTCGATCGAGTGGCCTTTATCACGTCAAAACGTGAGCCCTAAACACGTTCCAAGCCTTGTCAAATATTTTTTGTTATGACTTCGGTCAACGCGTGTTAAATCAATCACACGTCATACAACTTTTCAAAACCATGCATCGTGCCATTTAGGTCATTCCATATCACTCCCTTTTAGTTATAAACTGTTATTACCGTTATTATCGTTACTAACATGTTTATTTCTATTTTTGGCTTTTTATTTCCGTGGTTTATTTTATTGTACTAAAATGAACTTGCATGCTAAATACAACTTTGACGTTAAATTTAGGTGCATTAAATCGACTTAGCAACCCATTCAAATTCTCGCATGCTTAGGTAAAACAATGTTTGCATATCATCTCATCGTATTACTAACGCGCGAATTAAAACGTCAAACGATATCTTAGTAGATGCCGCTGATGTGCGGGCGGGGTTGAGTGTTCTTTGTGAACTTCCCAACACGTACCCTCACCCCTTACTCAGAACCTCGGTTTCTGGATGCCCGAAATCGTTGGCGCACGAGAGTCATTCAATACACGGTATCCGATAATGTCGGTATCGGTATCAAATGCAAAGGGACGAGCCCAATAAACTCTGACATCCAAATGGGCCATACTTTGTGCACGGCCCACTAAGATATAGAGTGGGTTCGAACGGGCCCGAACTCCCACAAAGTTCGGTGGCGACTCCACTTCGATTTAAATTTCAATTCGACCCATCTCATATGGAGATTCATTCGCCTCCCCAAACCCGCGCGTGACCGCGTCGGGGTGGACCTATGTCATGTCCACAATTTGGCGACTCCGCTGGGGAATAACTGATGCGTGACTTACCATCGGCATCCTCAGGGTGAGACTCGAATAGAAATCGTTTGACTAGTACAATACGCGTGTTAGTTTTACGGTTCATGCATAACCCTATTTTTACCCGGGCCGGTACTGGTGACCGACGTCCCACTATACCGTGATGTACTCCAATATGGATATGTCAAAGGTGTTCATAGTCGATTCGTATGGGTTTCGCGGCATGTTCTAAGCTCAACTCGACTTAGGAAGTCTGTCCCGATTCTCGAATAGGCTATGTACACTGGTATAGACCCTTTCTAGACCGACCGAGACTTAGTGTAGAGAATACATGGTGTCGTTATTATGCTTGCGTGACTATGTGCTACTTGGTTTCTGTGGACATGACATAGGTCCACCCCGACGCGGCCACGCGCGGGTTTGGGTAGGCGAATGAATCTCCATATGAAACGGATCGAATTGAAATTTAGGTCTATGTGGAGTCGCCACCGAATTTTGTGGTTATTCGGAACCATTCGAGCCCACTCTATGTCGTAGTGGTCCGTATACAAAATACGGCCCATTTCCGATGTCAGAGTTCATTGGGCTCGTCCCTTTGCATTTGATACCAATACCGACGTTATCGGATATTGTGTATTGAATGACTCTCGTGCGCCAACGGTTTCGGGCATCCGGAAACCGAGGTTCTGAGTAAGGGGTGAGGGTACGTGTTGGGAAGCCCACAAAGGACACCCAACCCCGCCCGCACATTAGCGGCCTCTACTAAGAATTCGAGTGACTTACAATACGCGCGCTAGTTAAACGGGAAAATGATATGCAAAGAGTATTTTCCCTAAACATGTGAATTGAATTTGAAAAGGGTTTCTAAGTCAATTTAATGCAATTAATTCTACGTCAAAGTGGAATTTAGCATGCGGGTTCATTTAGTACAATAAACGAACAAGAATTAAATCGACAAAAGAAACAAGCAAACGGTTAGTAACGGTAAATCGATATTAACGGTTTGTGCAAATAATGAATTGAATTAAATGATGGTGTACAAGATGATGCATGGTTTGAAAAGATAGTATACACGTGATTAATTATGCACGCGTTGACCTGAGTCGTAAAATACTATCGAGTTTGAAAAATAGAATAATGTACGACTCGCGTTTGTAGTCGTTATGAGGCCACTCGATCGAGTAGTCGATAGACTCGATCGAGTAGGCTCTGAAAAGATGTTTCTGTTTCGTGGTACAGACCGTACTCGGCCGAGTTATTGACCAACTCGGTCGAGTACACGGCCACTCGACCGAGTCACAGTGGGACTCGACCGAGTGGGTGTCGTGACAGACTTTCTGGTTCGATTTTGGGGTGCCACTCGACCGAGTGGGTTAGGCACTCGGTCGAGTGCCCCCTGTACGAATTGTAATTCGTTTGCAAATTGAAAATTGATTTCGAAATTGCTTTTGATTTTTGGGAGTTTGACGATTTTACCGAATCGGACGTAAATATTGCACAATTTACGCTCGACGTGGTTTTTTATGTAAATCGCAAATTTTGTTGAACCGAGTATAAATATTGTTGAATTTATACTCGACTCTAACTTTGAATACTCGTTATATTCCACACTCGATTATTTGAATCGACATGGAATATTTGAGTGAAATAAAAAAGTTAAATGAATTGATTTTAGTCGTTTTGAATTAATTATCGCGATACGAACAAATCACACTAATTAATTCATATGACTTGATTACTAGATTCGATATCCAATTGTGGGATTAGTATCGAATCTGAAATCGACGCTTTATTTGAATAAATAAAAAAGAACTTGATTCCCTCGACTTCTCCGACATCGGAATAAATCCCTAGGGATTGTGATGTCGGATCCGTGTCAACGGGTTTCGACCCTTATTGAAATATGATGTTTATTTTTGAAAATCGATGCGATACGCGAATAACAATGATGATATAACAATATGAAAACTATTGTTGAAGTTGACCTATCTCAATAATCGAGTAATCGGGATATCGGAACAAGCGACCGTCAACTCGTGTGCAGTACACTTGTATATTCGGATTTCCTTATTCCAATATCACTCATACTCGACACAAATTGATAGGTATTTTAATGTTTTGATACTAGTATTATATTATCGATATTAATGATGCGATAATACCAATAAACGGAATAAATAAAAAACGACCCATATGAAGATGGCGACACGACGCGTGAAGGAGGAAGAGAAGAAACGGGGTTTTGACACCCTCAACCTACATGTTCTTGTCTCGGCGTGGACTCGTAACCGTGGCTATAACACAAGAGTCTTCGAGGTTTATGGAGGTTAAGTTATGGTGGCTCGGGTTTGATGAATCCTAAAGCTAGTTTAGGGTTTGCTAGGGTGTTGCTAGGGTTTGTGAAAGTATGAGCTAGGGTTGAATTTGAGGTAGTAAAAGTTCTGAAAAAGGTGTCTTGAAGTGTGCGCAAAGGATTGCTTATATAGGAAAAGCTAGGGTTCCGGTTTAGGGTTACTCGACCGAGTAGGCAGCTGAATCGGTCGAGTAGGCTTGTGCGTCAGCCGTCGGGCTTGAATAAGGGCCCACTCGATCGAGTGGGTGAGGCACTCGATCGAGTGGCCCAGCTGGGTCGCGCGGGTCACTAGCTTGGACCTTGACCATGGATATTTGATGAGATTGAATTTGAATTGGGCTTTTGATGTTTGAGGGGTTGTTTTGTGTGTCTCGGAAACGACTTTGACCAGGATTGACCCAATCGTGAAAAGTCGGTTTTAATTCCGGTGTCGGTTTTGGCCCAAATTAGCCTTATTTGATTGGAAACGGCCCGCTGGACCTGGATTCGAGGTTGGTTTTGTGAAATTTGTACTCCGTAAGTGTGTTAGCCAGCGATTAATGGATTTGAGCCCGTATCCGAGCGCATAGAAGCATGTTAGCGTCCGATCATCATCGGGTGTTTTTTGGGAAACTACCATAGACACCTGGCAGTCAAAATGCGGGTGTCTACAGTTTCTAAGGTCGTTTTTCAAAAACCGTCATTTTTTTCAAACAATACATTTTTTTTTCAAAATATCCAATTTCAAAACCCGGGAAGCATACCAAATTTAGGACTTATGATTTTACTCAAAATAGCCTATTTTTAGCCGGTATGCTATCCATTTCAAAAATTCAAAATTTTTCAACTTTTCGAAAAATTCGGGCCCGATGACATTTTCGCCAATTTTAAAAGTCAGGATCCTGTTTTCGATTTTCAAATTTTCGGAAATTCATCTTCGATATTCAAAATTCCGAAATTCCAAAAAATGCATCTTTTCAAAAATATTCAATTTTCAAAAAATCTAAACGCTGCCGAAAATTAGACTTAAGATTTGACTCAAAACAAGCCTATTTTCTAGCCGGCATGCTGCCCATTTCAAAATTCGAATTTCCGATCCACCATTCGATTTTTGAATTTTCAAAATTCAATTTCGATTTCAAAGTTTCCGAGATGCCATTCGCAATTTTCAAAGTTTCCGAGATGCCATTTTCGATTTTCAAAGTTTCCGAGATGCCATTTTCAATTTTCAAATCTTCGAGATGCCGTTTTCGATTTTCAAATCTTCGGGATCCCGTTTCCAAATTTTCAAATTATCGGAAATTCTTTTTTTTTTTTCGATATTCAAATTTCAAAATTCCAATTATTCACCTTTTAAAAAAAAACCCGGAAAGCTACCGAATTTAGGACTTATGATTTTACTCAAAATAGCCTATTTCTAGCCGGTATGCTTCCCCATTTCAAAATTCAAAAATATTTTCAAACCTTCTAAATTGCGGCCCGATGGCAGTTTTCCGATTTTCGAAAAAAATCGCGCCATCCACCGATTTTCTCAGACTTCTCAAAACTTTTCTCTTCTTAGGACTTCCCGTATTTAGTAGTGTCGGGTCTTGTCATAAGTCGTCGAAGGTCTTTAGCGTCGAAACTCCATCGATCTTACATCACAAGTTTCCTCCCTATCCCAGTCCGCCTTATTTGACTAAGGCATGGCCCACCTACGTAAGACATACTCTTACAAAGGGAGGCCCGTTTACACACTCGAGTCTAAAGTCTGGTGAATGTCTCACATGGACCCTCCTTCGAACAGGACTCGGCCCACATGCCGAGTTCTAAGGGAGGCCCACCTTTCACAAGTCGCCCGTCTAGGTGTCTTTTCCGAGTCAACCTTTTACAAGGCGTAGCCCTATAACAAAAGCTTCGTGATCCTTACATCTAAGGGTCACTCGTCCGACACTCGAGTCTTAACAAAGTCTTCAATTCCACTTGGGGGCTACCCTTCAGCAGAGCGATCAGTCACGGTTGCTCTAAGGGTCATGTCTTGCACGTGTTGTCTCACGTATCCCACTTTCGAGTCACTTAGATGTCACACCATCTGAGTCCTATCTGAGTCCTTGGTCTCACATGGGGGCTATTCTCCGACAGAGCAATTAATCACAGTCACTCTGAGAATCGTACCCTACACATTTGTCTTAGGAGAGTCTAACCCGAGTCAAACCAGAGTCGTGTCTCCTCCCGCGCTATTTCCTATGCCTTGGTGAATTTGAGTTCCGAAGCAACTTTTCTGATTACGTGGTATTCTTACAGACAGGCCACCGGTAACCAGGCGCCAAAAAATGCAAGAAACTTTGGACCAATTGGCAGCCTCCCTAGCTAAGCTTGAAGCCCAATTGATGGCTATCAGGACCGACCAAACAACCCTTGGCACCCGTTTGAGTGTCATGGAGAAAGGGACTCCTAATGCTGGATCTGAACCCACTGGGCTCATAGCTGAACTGGTCAGCGCCGTTCGCAAGCTTGAAGAACAGGTCCATTTGTCTACAAACAACTCAATCCATGCGAAAAATGCTCGCCCCTACTCGCCTCTGGATGACGAGCTACCCGCCAACCTCAACCTTACGAGAATACCGATGTTTGAGGGTACTGAAAACCGGGTCCATCACATTTGGGATTTCAAAGAATTTATGGCTGTCAAGGAGGTGAAATCCACCATGTTCAAGCACTAGTTTGCTTCCTCCCTCGAAAAGCACCCGAAAGCCTGGTACTACAGGCTTGATTCCAAGAAGTACAAGACTTGGGATGATGTGGCAACAGAGTTCGCTCGAAATTACGCTGATAATACCGAGATCCAGACTACGATGCGCACTCTGGAGGTTATGGCCCAAGAGCCCAAAGAAGGTTTCACCAAGTACCTTCAAAGGTGGAGGGCCGAAAGTGTGAAATTGGTAGACAAGCCCAACGAGAAGACACTAGTGGAGGCGTTCATCAACAACCTCCTACCTTCCTACCGCGTCCATCTTAGGTATGCCGGCATTTCAAACTTTGCGGTGCTTACCGAAATGGGCATTAGGATTGAAGACGATCTTCGACATAATGAAGATCTGGGTGAAGCTTCTACTGAAGGCTATACTGGACATCAACTTGAGTCCTTAGAAGCCGACGACTAATGACAACATCATCCGAGAGTCCAGATTTGATTTAAGTCCGAGTCCGAGTCCGAGTCTAGGATGTGCTATTTCTTCCAAAGTCAAAGTTAGAGTCGGTTGTATTCTGTCTTCTTTTTTCAAAATTCAATAAAATCAACTTTCAATATTCTTTCTCATATATACTTTCCTTATGTGTTTCCGAGAACATGATGAACACCATCGTACACTGTGAGCACATGCACGTGACTATTATAGGCACATCTATAATGACTGCAGAGATTGAGCCCGTGTTTTTTCTTTTACCTATTCCATGTCTGGTATAGAAAAGCCACATAACTACCCTTAGCAGGAGCGGTATTGAATCCTATGACAAATCTAGGTAGTCTCCTAGTTTGGGTTCAAGACGGGAGGCAAGCCCATTTCCCACAATAAACACCCCTCCAATAAGACTGACCAATCCCCACCTCAGGTGTTAGTTTGACCAAAAAAAAAAAACTGGACGAAAAAAAATCAAAAGTCCAAGAAAAAAAATAAAAAAACAAAATAAAAAGTCCAGGGAAAAAGCAAAAGGCCAAAACAAAAAAGCAGGCCATCATCAAAAAAGATCCACCCATGACTGAGGTTAAACGGTCAACCCAAATGAAGAATTCCATGACCGGGGCTAAGAAGTCAACCAACTAAAAAATATTAAAAAACCCATGACCGTACTTAACGGTCAACTCAAGTGAAACTGTCAATTCAAAATTATCAAAACCCACACCATCCAATAGGGGTGTGACAATCAAGCTGGTCAGCTAACACCACACTCAGCCTTCCCACATTACAACCCTCAAGACCTTCCTGAGACCTAGGCTAGAGACAGCCCAGAATTTTGAGGATTCAAGCTCCATAGGATACCCCTAACCATTAGAGCCAGACATGGAAACCAGATCCCGCATTATCAAACCTATCCCGATCAAAGTTTGAGCCATTTTTGCTCGACTTCCCCCTTGCACAACAACACAACACAACACGACATAACAAAATTCACAATCACCATACAAAGACCCGAGATCAGAACTCGTCAAAGACCCGAGATCAAAACTCGTCAAAGACCCGAGAGCAAAACTCGTCAAATCCCATCCCAATTCTTCTCATCCAAACTAGTCACCAGCCCCAAACACAGGAACTCAACCTGCGGTCAGCATAGAACATGCCCAAATAGTTCACACCACCTCTGGGGGCTACCCCAGGGAACGCTCACAGTCATAGGATCAACATTCTAACCATTCTAACCCTCTGATCAAGACATCATTGGGAATGCACCCGGCCTACACCGTCAATATGGGTAGCTACACACAAAGTCCTATTAGACTAGGCACCATAATATATCTTTCAATTCACTGAACTACGACATGGTTTGATTTCACTACACGTGAATACGTAGGCAGCCTTTCAACAGAGGCACAACCACCCACAATGACACACATTCAAAAAGCACCATCATTCCGGTCACGACACTGTCATGTTCTCAACAGTTCGCTTTGTCATCCTGGAGGCTTCTCTTAGGCAGAAGTTCTCCACCCACTCACAAAATCCAAATACTTTCAAAATTTAGCCTCCTTTCTATAGTGTGTCCTGGTACTCGACTCGGTCAAAGACAAGAATCTTCCAGGGACTCGAAGCAATACCCACTTTAGGAATGTACCCTAAAATCAAAAATCCAGAAGAGCACAAGACTACAACAGTCCCATTACAGACTACCGCAAGTCCCCCGTAGCATATCTATCCAATTTCGATGTTCGACCGTGTTGCCACTCACCTAGGCTGCGCAATAGCGCAACTTAAGAGTCTTGCCATCTTAGGTGGCCCACCCTCCAACCGATTCGCGGTCCAACCCTTAGAGAGTCCAGTTCGTGTCTGTCAACTCGTCCTGTCACGTCCAGTGTCGAGTCTGTCGGTATACCTCTTTTTTCAAATTCTCATTTCAAAATTTGCAAAACTTAGCCATTTGAAAAAAAACCCTTTTCGACAAGGTCAAATTTCGGTCTATTTAAACTGCAAATTTCTTTTCTACCCCTTTCCATTTTGAAAACCTAGCATGTGAGTTGCTCTCAGGATTTCGATTTCAAAAACTAAGCAAAAAACACTATTCCCCAGCGCGAGTCATATTTTTACCTACGTGTTGCATGCAAAAATTTATGTAACTGATACATGTACGACTCAAGGCTTCGGAGGCAAGCCCGCACAACTCATATATCTCCCCAGCGGAAAGCCCTAGGCGGCATTTTCCCCGGAATAGCACGGGATGGGCCCATATATAGGTGCACCCAGGACTTATGCGACAAATCCGATTCCCCACGGAGTTATCATCATCTGCTCAGGTATGATTTCTGTCTTATGGCTGGCGAGCCCTTCACGCAAGTCTAACGGACTATAAACGACCCGATCGGAAGTCTACCTGGTCTTAATCCTCGATTGGCATGGTAGCTACTCTGACTTTCGCCTTGTCCAAGCCTCAGTCAGAGTGGGAGCTCTGTAGACACCCACATTTGGCCGTTAGGTGTCTATAGCAGTTTCTAAAAAACACCCGATGATGATCGGACGCAAACGTGCTTCTACGCGCTCGGATATAGGCTCGAAACCATCAGTTTCTAGCTTGGGCTTTTTACGGAGTACAAATCTCACAAAAGTGATCTCAAATTCAGGCCCAGTGGGTCGTTTCCAATCAAATAAGACTAATTTGGGTCAAAACCGACACCGGAAATAAAACCGACTTTTAGCGATTGGGTCAAACCCCGGTCAAAGCCATTCCGAGACACAAAAAACAGTCACCCAAACATCAAAAGTCCAACCCAAATACAAGACCCACAAAATTACCCAACCCAAGGTCAAAAAAACCGGGCCTTGCGTCTCAGTTGACCCACTCGATCGAGTGTCAGCCCACTCGATCGAGTGGGCCCTTCAACAGGCCCGACTGCGTTGCTTTGGGCCACTCGACCGAGTCAGCAGGTTACTCGATCGAGTAACCCTAGATGAGGGTGATGGAGCATGCCTATATGTACATCTCATTTGCAACCCTTTCAAACTCTTTTTACCTACAATCTTCAACCAACACAACTCATCTTTTTTCAACCTTATTCAACCCTAATCAGTCCTAAGAAATCCTAACCTTAGCAAAACCCTAAACCACCATAACTCGACCTTCATAAACCTCGATACTCCCGTGCTAGAGCCACAACTAACGAGTTCCATCCGAGGCAAGAAACATGTAGGTTGAGGGTGTACAATCCCGATTTCTTCTTTCTCTTCCTCTCTTCTTCTCGTGTCGTCCTTCTCATCTGTCGTCATCGTTTTTTTTATCGTCGCGTCTATAATATCGATAATACTATTAGTATAAGACATCAAAATACTCGCTAATTCGTGTCGAGCGGGAGTGATGACGGGATAAGGAAATCCGAATATACAAGGTGCTTCACCCGACGTTGCCGGTCGCTTATCCCGACACCCTGAACGCTTGATTGTTTAAGCGAGTCAACATCAGCAACAATCGTCTCTTTTTATTCTCGTCGCATTATATTCATCAATTTTTAATTCTTTTCTTTATGGGTCGAAACCCGTTGATGCGGATCCGACATCATACAATCCGCAAGGATTTATTACGATGTCGGGATGCGGAGGGAATCAAATCAAGTCCCTTTTTAATTCAAGTGTCGATCTACTAGATTCGATACCAACTCTATAGTTGGATATCGAATTTAAATGATTTAGTCAATAAATCCAACTAATACGATTTTCGTTGATGCTAAAATAGTTGTCACCTAATTCGATAGAATTAATATGACACTATAGACGCGGAGATTATTCATATCGTTTTAGTCCAATTTAAAACGACTTACAAAATCCTCTTTTAAAGTGCACTCCAAATATTCGATATCGATTTCGTAATCGAGCATAGAATATGGCGAGTATCGAGAAGTTCAGGTCGAGTACAAATCTCATTATAATTCTACGCGGCTTAACGAATAGACGATTTTTAAACGCAAAATCAATTCTCAAAAGAAAAACCGAAACGAAACCTAGTTCGTACAGGGGTCACTCGACCAAGTGCCATCCAAAAATTGAGGCAGAATGGTCTTTTGAGGACCACTCGGCCGAATCCTGCAATGACTCGGTCGAGTGGCGACCTACTCGGTCGAGTCCTTTAGTGACTCGGTCGAGTAGCACCTCAAATTTTGGGCAGAATACCTTTTATCGAGACCACTCGGTCGAGTCCCGCAATGACTCGATCGAGTGGCCTTTATCACGTCAAAACGTGAGCCCTAAACACGTTCCAAGCCTTGTCAAATATTTTTTGTTATGACTTCGTCAACGCGTGTTAAATCAATCACACGTCATACAACTTTTCAAAACCATGCATCGTGTCATTTAGGTCATTCCATATCATTTCCTTTTAGTTATAAACCGTTATTACCGTTATTATCGTTACTAACATGTTTATTTCTATTTTTGGCTTTTTATTTCCGTGGTTTATTTTATTGTACTAAAATGAACTCGCATGCTAAATACAACCTTGACGTTAAATTTAGATGCATTAAATCGACTTAGCAACCCATTCAAATTCTCGCATGCTTATGTAAAACAATGTTTGCATATCATCTCATCGTATTACTAATGCGCGAATTAAAACGTCAAACGATATCTTAGTAGAGGCCGCTGATGTGCGGGCGGGGTTGGGTGTTCTTTGTGAACTTCCCAACACGTACCCTCACCCCTTACTCAGAACCTCGGTTTCTGGATGCCCGAAACCGTTGGCGCACGAGAGTCATTCAATACACGGTATCCGATAATGTCGGTATCGATATCAAATGCAAAGGGACGAGCCCAATAAACTCTGACATCCGAATGGGCCATACTTTGTGAATGGCCCACTAAGATATAGAGTGGGTTCGAACGGGCTCGAACTCCCACAAAGTTCGGTGGCGACTCCACTTCGATTTAAATTTCTATTCGACCCATCTCATATGGAGATTCATTCGCCTCCCCAAACCCGCGCGTGGCCGCGTCGGGGTGGACCTATGTCATGTCCACAATATTACTCTTACAGTAATTCAATTCCATGTGTTAATAATAACGATAAATTGATCATTAACCTTTATTTCACCATATAAATAAATGGTCGCATTATCACATTGTCTTCACAAGATATTGTGATCTTTACTATTCCATTTCCGGTAAAAATATCAATGTTTTTAAACAAACATAATTAAAATATTCACCTCCTTGCACTGACTGGTAACATAATTTTCATCACTTAATTAATATTGTATTCGATGCCATATTTGTGTCACGAAATAATGGTTGTTAATCGAATCTTTTATTCATGTCATATCCGTTACTAGGAAAAATGACTATTAATCACCTATAACTCACGATTTTAATATCGCACTAATTTGCTCAACCATAACATGCGGGTATGAGACACCACACATAATTTCTTTAAGCCATTTTCAAAATAATGTGTCTTTACGACTACATAATTTGTATGAAAATAAAATATACGAGTATTACATCATGAAAATATGATAATACTATTCGCTTCAGGAAATGATTTATATTATTTTGATACGAATATCAACTGTTAAGAGTATCTCATACTTTGCAAACATCCCTAAACAACCATCATCAAGTTTATTCTTAATTTTTTTTATACTTAAAATAATATTTGCTACACGCAAAGCAAAATTTTGTAAAACACCGTGAACTTTACGTTACAGTTTCAATATTGGTCAACACTATGAATTTCTCGTCATAGGTTCAGTTTATATTAGCACTATGAATTCCAGGTCATACTGTGCGTGTCAAAATTTCAACTCGTATATAATTTTTCTTCCTCTCATATCGAACTTCGCGTATATGAGGCTCACATGATTTTTCATGAGTTATGTACTTTAGTTGACTGAATCAGGCTCAATTAAGGCCGCATTATCATTAGGCTCAATTAAGGCCACAACATTTGGCTTATTTTCTGCCATGTTCTCGACTTTTGCTTTTGATAGAGTCATTATCGAATGTCACATTCACTTCAGGGAATGGACTCATCCAATTGAAAGTGATTCATCGTCTTTCAATATTAATTATATTATATTATTTTGTTCAACTTCGGATAAATATGAAATTAATCCAGAGGATTTCTCATGACCTCTCTTCACGATATCTTGTCTTCAGGACAATAATAAGTGGTATTAAATACAGTACAATTCCATGTATTACTCACACGGAGTATAAATTTCTTCAACTTTAAAGTAATGCTTATCTCGGTACAATTTCATGCACGTACTCACATGGAGTATATTTTTCACAATACAATGCCTTTGAGGCTACTTTATTTCCGCGATATCATATTTTTTTTGGGACAGTTGTATTAGCATTATCACCCAAAATAATCGTGTATACTTCAAGTATACAATTTTTTATGGAACTTTTGTCCAAAATATTTGTCACCATACATGATAACATTATTTTGCTCTACTTTAGGTACTCATTATTTTGCTCAACTCATAATCATGAGTTAAATCATTTTGGAAACTCGGGTCCAAAATTATATGAGCTTTCAGCATATGGATATTTAACATTGAAACTGATCCATAGATATATACAGTCTACGTGACTGAATTAAATAATTAAACACCTTTTATAAAAAGGTTAAAAGATAGGGAAAAAAATCGGATCCTTGTATTGTGATAGGGTAGAAAATCATCATATCCTTAGTCATTTCTCGTGAATATGACACTTCTCTTGATACTCTTATCGAGATCAATAATTCTTGCCATATTTTAAATCAATAATCACGAGTTAAATTATCTTGGAACTTAAAAGTCCAAATTTGTATGAATTCCTCGTATATTGGATTATTGCCACCGATACAGATGCATTCATATATACAGTCTATAAGATCGATTTATCAATCGACATCTTCTATTAAAAGAAGAAAGTTTGTAACTTTGGCCTCTTGCCATATTTTTTTTTTCTCTTGATAATATCATCAAGATCATTAGTATAAATTAATCTTGACGAAAGTATTCGGATCAATAAAATAAAGTTTGATGAAATTCAATGCTTCTTTAATTAGTATAAACGGAGTAATTAAAGAAAACAAAAAATGAGTAAACAATAATCGCATAAAAGATAAAGAAATTGTCGAGTTTTATGACTACATATGGTGACAGACTGACTTAATACTCTCTTCGTACATGAAAATTATGTTTTCATCAAAATTATATTACATTAGTCTGATCAAAAGGAAAAAAAATCTAATAGTACGAAACTGACTTATTTGATAAATAAAATACGATCTTATATTAAGATCCATATTATCAGATCCGAATGTGAATTGCACTCTTATGAATATACGACTACTGTCATAAAAAATACATACGGAGTATATGCAATTACGACTATCACAAAAGGACTTACCCGTAATATAAATAAAATAAAATTAGGGTTAAAGACTCGTATGAATATGAATAATCACCGCACCAAATAAGTCGGCTATCATATAATTGACGAGCGGAAACTAATTACGAAGTCGGTTATCATATGAAATTATGATACCTTACTCATAAAATTAAAATAAATAAATTAAAATTAGGGAAAATAAAATAAAGGTTAGAGACTCGTGCTGATAACGTGTTGTGAAAGAAAGAGAGAACGAGAAACTAGAGAGAGATAAAGAGAATGAGAGAAATCAGAGAGCTAGTTTATTCATCCCATCAAGGGGTATATATAGTACACAGTACATGTATGGTTACATTATAATGGACTATTAGACCTAATGGACATCCACATATAATATTCCATAACAAATAAAATAAATTTCCATCAAAACAAAGATCTTTCACTATGATTTTGATCTCCGCTTCTGCACATACTTTCTCAACATATCGGCTTTTAATGATACAACTTTTTACAAGAGGGTCTTCGGATCTTCCAAGGTTTTTGGGAGAATCGATTCTTCTAACCTGATAAATGGTAGCCGCCAGTCTGACATAAATTGAGATATCATATAATGAACGATTGTGGTATTGATCTTTCGCGTCCTCTCCGTTATCATAGATTCAATATCTCTCCTAAAAGAGAGAGCGAAACCCAATTGACGGGGACGAAACTCTCCAAAAGGAGAACACTTATCTATATAAAGTTAAAAGACTTCTTTAAACATTTATTTTTTTGCCACGTGGCATGCATTAATGAATTTTTATTTTTTATTTTATTAAAATTTATTCACATTAAATTTTGAATTGTTTTATTACATACTAGTACAAAACCCGTGCCTAAGCACGATTTTTTAATTAATTTTTGTTTATACAAATAATTTAGTTACTCACAAAATTATATCCCCACCGTCTAAATCAATAACTTAAATTTTCTTTTTTTGTGTTTCAGTCAACTGTTCACATTTCTGTTTTGAGTAAATTGTACTCTTTACGTTTTGTTTTTATTCATGATAAAAACAATTATTTTTACGTTATCTTTTTTTAAGTATAAAGTATTATTTTATTAAGATGAAATGACCCGCCAAAACCTGACCTGTTGGATACTCTGACCAATGATGTGTCGTTAAAATTATCATATACTAATAGCTATATGAGTATATAATATTTAAAATAACAATTAAAAATTTATAACTTTAATATTATAAACTACAAAAATACTAATTTTGTATAAATTATAGTAAAATATTTATAGAATAATATACTATGTAATTATTTTTTTATTTTTTATTTTATACAATTTTTACTTATAAATACGGTAATTATTTAATTTAATAACATTAGTGATATTAAATAAGATTAATATTGAAAAAAAATCAACTGATAAAATATAAGGCGTCGAAAAAATTATATATGTACAGTATTCTGACGTTAATTCGATCTGTGACATTTATTTGACCCGACCCGTAATTTGTCTAACACATATGACCTCACCCGGCCGTTCATCCCATTTGACATGTTTATTAAAAGTATGTAAGAGATTTTGGTTTATGTTATACAGATGTGGACATGACGTAGGTCCACCCCGACGCGGCCACGCGCGGGTTTGGGTAGGCGAATGAATCTCGTGGTGAGATTGCTCTCGGGTTCGAAATTTAAGTCAAAATGGAGTCGCCACCGAATTTTGTGGTTATTCGGAACCATACGAGCCCACTCTATGTCGTCACGGGCTATACACAAAGTAAGCCCATTTCGATTTCAGAGTTTATTGGGCTCGTCCCTTTGCATTGCAATATCGATACCGTTTAAACCGGCTTTCGTATATAGAATGACTCTCGTGCGCCAAGGGTTTCGGGCATCCGGAAACCAAGGTTCTGAGTAAGGGGTGAGGGTACGTGTTGGGAAGCCCACTAAGGACACCCAACCCCGCCCGCACATGGCGGCCTCTATTAAGACATCGTTCGTGTTCGTGTGCGCGCGCTAGTAAAACGATTAAATGATATGCAAACAGCGTTTTCGGGCTAAGCATGCGAGTTGTTGATTAACTACGTCATTTAATGCATCTTGATTCACGTCAAAGTGATTTAGCATGTGATGTTCATTTAAGGCGATAAATGGCAAACATCAAGAATAGAAAACTCGTAAATAAATTACAAAATACACGGGCGGAATACAACCCGGAATTCACAATACAACGAGCAATAAAATAGAATAATTGAATTAAATAAGAAGAGCGATAAATAAATACACGACTCGACAAAGACCCGTATATAATAAATACTCGCTAGATTGTGAATTAGCTAGACGGACCAACCTTAATTAATTACGCATTATATTGCATATTAATCAAAGGACGGAGGTCCGAGACCTAGGCGTGAATCTAACCCGATCCCGAACCTCGATGTCTTGTCCCGACTTATCACCTCGAGAAATGAAGTCTAAGTTAATTATGTGTCGGATACGACTAAAGAGTCGTCGACACAAAAATTAATAGTGTGAGACCGTCGATCAAAGTCGTTTTAAGTGTCGTGATGTGCATGAGTTTTAGAAAAATGGGTTCACGTGATGGCCTTTACACGCGTTGACTAAAAGTCGCAAAGAAAAGACGAGTCTTGAAATATGGTCAAATGTCGCGAAGATCGCATATTAATGTAAGGACCGAGAAGGGTAGAAAGTCGGGAAAACGGGAAAAATGGTCTCGGCCGGACAGGCCTGCCCGCGAGTCGCATGGCCGGTCGCGCGACTCGCGTGTGGGCCTGGTCGGGCATTTTCTATTTGTCGAAAAATCGTCAATTTTTATAATCACGTGCCAATGTGGGTTTATTTACTCGATTTATGTTTTTGCTAGATTAGGAATTTTGAATTAGTAACGAAATTGTATCCCTCTACGTCACGACATCGAAACTAATCCTTCCGGATTACGTGATGTCGGTTTTCGTGTCAACGGGTCTCGTACTAATTGAAATGGGATCGAATGCGTTCAACTACGACCGATTGCAATCACGTCACGCCCTTGAGAACATTGGGGCGGGGCTCCTCGAAAGGGCTCCACCTCCGTCGTTACTCGTAAAGGGATTAGACGGACTTTAGGCGATCGTCGTAGTCAAACGTATTTGAAACCGAAAACTTGTATTAATATATATATGTACGCGGTATTAATTGTTAATGACGAAATGTAAATAAATAAATAAAATAATGTTAGTGGTTAGAGTACATAAATAAAATGTTAGGTGTTAGAGTGCATAATAAAATGTTAGTAGCAAAATTAAAGTAATGTTAGTAACGGAATTAAAATGTTAGTGCTAGTAATAATAATAATAATAATAATAATAATAATAATAATAATAATAATAATAATATACATAGTCAAAAGGAAAAGAGAAAGGAGAAAGAGATGTCGGGATTTGAATTACACCCTCAACCCTACATGCTTAATGGCCTCGGAAACGAACTCGTAATAGCGACGGGAGCGCGGGAGTGTCGAGATATTTAGGGTGAGTTATGGTGTGTGTCTTTGACGAGTTTTGATCTCGGGATTTTGAATATGTATGTGTGTGTGTATGTATGCCGCCGGTTTGTTTGAGAGCGAAATGGCTCGGTTTTTGGTGGTGTTTTGCTTAGGGTTTGTAGAGTAGGATGTTTAGGCTTTTTAAGGCTTTTTGTTTCACCTTTTTTAAGGCTTCATTATGCTGAAAAGTCCTCTAATGGTGAGGATTAATTGTGTATTTATAGAGTGGGGGGAGTTGGGTGAGTTGAGCTAATTTAGGAATGGTTGACCCTTTGATTTGATTATGCATTTTGAATTCTGATTTGGGCGCAATCTTCTAGAAGCTGAACTTGGCTGGTTTGTGTGACGGGTTCGTCCTTGACCGGGTTTTGACCCGGTCGCTAAAAGACGGGATTTATTTTTGGTGTCGGTTTTGGCCCAAATTAGTCTTATTTTGCTCGGAACGACCCACTGGGCCTGGATTTGAGGTCTGTTTTGTGAGATTATTACTTCGATAAATGCCCACGTCGGATACTATTGATTCCGAGTCCGTATTCGAGCGTATTAAGTCACGTTAGCGTCCGATCATCATCGGGTGTTTTGTCGGGAACTGCTATAGACACTAGCAGGCAAAATGCGGGTGTCTACAGAGCCCCCACTCTGACAGAGGCTTGGACAAGGCGAAAGTCAGAGTAGCTACCAGGCCAATCGAGGATTACGACCTGGCAGCCTTCCGGTCGGGTCGTTTATAGTCCATTAGACTCGCGTGAAGGGCTCGCCAGCCATAAGCAGAGGGTCATACCTGTCCTGATGATGATAGCTCCGTGGGGAGTCGAACTTGCCTTTGAAGTCATAGGTGTACCCGTATGCCGACAAATCACATTTTGGATGTAGCATTCCAGGAGAAACATCGACTCACGCTGGGGAGTAAAGTAGTTGCGCGGGACTTGCTTCTGAAGTCTTGGGTGTACCCGTATGCCGACACATGACAAGTTGAATGTAGCATTGCAGGAGAAACACTGCCTTTGATGTTCCGTTGGGAAGCACTAGCTGGTACCTGAAATGTTAGATACATAGGCAGAAATAGCAGGCATAGTATATAGCAAGATAGCACATAGGAAATGCAATTAGCATCTATAGTCTGACTTGCGCTGGGGAAAATGACTTTTGCTTCATTTTGAAATCGAAGTCCTGAAAGCAACTCACGTGCTAGGAGATAGGTTTTCAAAATTGAAAGGGGTAGAAAAGAAATTTGCAGTTTAAATAGACTGAAATTTGACCTTGTCGAAAAGGATTTTATCAAATGGCTAAGTTTTGCAAATTTCAAAGCAAGAATTTTGAAGAGAGACATACCGACAGACTCGACTCTGGACGCGACAGGACGACAAGTTGACAGACACGACTTGGACTCTCGAGGGGTTGGACTGTGACTCGGTAGGGGGGTGGGCCACCTAAGACGACAAGACTCTTAAGCTGCGCTATTCTGTAGCCTAGGCGAGTGGCAACACGGTCGAACATCGAAATGGGAAGGATGTGCTATAGGGTGGCTGCAGTAGTCTGTAACGAGATTGTAACGACAGGACTTAGTAGTAGCAATGTTATAGTCTGGTGCTCTTTTGGATCTTTGATTTTGGGGTATAGTCCCAAAAGTGGGTGTTGCTTCGAGTCCTTGATAGATTCTCGTCTTTGACTGAGCCGAGTACTAGGACACACTATAGAAAGGTGGCTAGATTTTTGAAAGTATTTGGATTATGTGGGTGGATGGAGAACTTCTGCCTAAGAGAAGCCCCCAGTACGACAAAGCTAGCTGTTGAGAACATGACAGTGTCGTGATAGGAATGATGGTGCTTTTTGAATATGTGTCAATGTGGGTGGTTGTGCCTTCGTTGAAAGGCTGCCTACGTATTCACGTGTAGTGAAATCGAACCAAGCCGTAGTTCAGTGGATTGGAAGATATATTATGGTGCCTAGTTTATTAGGGCTTTGTGTGTAACTAGCCATAGCGATGGTGTAGGCTAGGTGCATTCCCTATGATGTCTTGATCAAAGGGCTAGAACAGTTAGGATGTTGATCCCGTGACTGTGAGCGTTCTTCGGGGTAGACCCCAGAGGTGGTGTGAACTATTTGGGCATGTTCTATGTCGACCGCAGGTTGAGTTCCCGTGTTTGGGGTTGGTAACTGGTTTGGATGTTTTTGGAAATGTGGAGCTAGGTCGCAAGTGGCTTTGATGATTCGAAATCTGGAGCTCGATTTTGTGGAGCTAAAGCTTCGAGGGTAAGGTATTGTAATGTGGTAGGAAAGGGGGAAGTCGAGTAAAAATGACTCGAACGTCGATCGCGTTAGGTTGATAATGTGGGATCTGATTTCCATGTCTGGCCCTAATGGTTAGGGGTATCCTATGGAGCTTGAATCCTCAAAATTCCGGGCTGTCTCTTAGCCTAGGTGTCGAGAAGGTCTTGAGGGTTGCAATGTGGGAAGGCTAAGTGTGGTGTTAGCTGACCAGCTTGATTGTCTCTTCCCTATTGGACGGTATAGGCATTGATAATTTTTGAATTGACCGTACCCCGGTCAAGAGATTTTCACTTGAGTTGAACGTTGACCACGGTCATGGGTATTTGAATTTTTTTGTTTTTGTTTTTTTTTTTGGGTTGACCTCTTAGCCCCGGTCGTGGGATCATTCACTTGAGTTGACTGTGTCCCGGTCAAGGGATTGATCGTATCTAGTCGAGGGATGCTGAGAGTTCTTTTTTGGTCATGGCCAGCTCTTTTGTTTCGGCCTTTTGCTTTTTTCTTTGGACTTCTGTTTTTTGTCCAGTTTTTTTTCCGGCTATCCCTCCCTTTGATGCTGTGGGTGGATTTGGAGGTGGGCCCATCGGTTGGATTAGGCTTGTGGAGCTAAACCTTTGTAAGGTATAAGCCTAGTTGGTGAGTGCAACTCGCGGTGGAGTACTCTATGGTAAGCATGGTGATTTGGATCTCGGTATTGTCATCATAATTCCGAGCAGGCTTAGTGGGAGCATCGTCCCGAGTTGGGTTTTTTTGGCATCAAGCCTATAGAGTCACGATGCTTCTTTTTTGCATCTGGTCAGACTAACACCTAAGGTAGGGATTGGTTAGTCTTATTGGAGGGGTGTTTATTGTGGGAAATGGGCTTGCCTCCCGTCTTGAACCCAAACTAGAAGACTACCTAGATTTATCATAGGATTCGATACCGCTCCGGCTAAGGGTAGTTATGTGGCTTTCTATACCAGACATGGAACAGGTAAAGGAAAACACGGGCCTTAGTTCCTGCAGTCATTATAGATGTGCCTATAATAGTCACGTGCATGTGCTCACAGTGTACGATGGTGTTCATCATGTTCTCAGAAACACATAAGGAAAGCATATATGAGAGATAGAAAAGCTGATTTTATTGAATTTGAAAAGAGGACAGAATACAGTTGACTCTGACTCTGACTTTGAAATGAGGATGTAGGATATCCTAGACTCGGACTCAGACTCAGACTCGAATCGTATCCGGACTTTCGGATGCTTGGTTGGTCGTTTCTTTTTGGTAAGGTCCTTGATTGGAGGAAACGACAGGTGCCACGACTCGCCTAAACTCGACTTTGCGCGAATCCAAGAGAGGGAGTCAAACTAGACATGGCCCGGGGTGACGGGTCGACAAAGACTCTTGGACGGGGATACTCGAACATTGACCTAGACGAGGTAACAACCCTGGCTTGGACTCGAAGATGAGACTTCAAGCTGCACGAGGGTGAGTCCAAAAATGGGGCGACCGTGTTTGACCGCGTCACGTGTTTGGACCAACCGTGGCGACCTAAACCTTTAGGAGACTCGGGTGTTCGTAGCATAGGTACGACTCGAAGAAGACATCATGAGGACGCCAGTGTATGATGAACATAAGGTACCTCTTAAGGTGACTGTGGTCGCATGCTCGGGTGGAGGACAACCCCCGACTGAGACTAAAGACCCTGATTGGACTCAGATGGTGTGGCATCTAAGTGACTCAAAAGCGGGTTACGTGAGACAACACGTGTAGGACCTGACCCTTAGAGCAACCGTGATTGATCGCTCTACTAAAGGGTAGCCCCCGAGTGGGATCGAAGATTTTGTTAAGACTCGAGTGTCGGACGAGTGACCCTTAGATGTAAGGATCACGAACCTTTAGCTACAGGGCTATGCCTTGTAAAAGGTTGACTCGGCCTCGAGGAGGGCAGACGGGGTAAGGGAAGAAACTCACGATGTAAGATCGGCAGAGTTTCGACGCTAGAGACCCTTGACTTGACTTGAATAAGGATAGACCCTGTGATTAGGGTAGACCCTAAAGTTAAAGGACTTGAATTGGGATGACTCGACTAACGGATTGAAAGACGGGCAAGATTCCCCTAGGAAAGGTCGTGGGGACCGTCCTGTCGGAGGGAAAGATCGCGTGAGACTTTCTAGTTAGGACTCGAGTGTTTGGACGAACCTTCCACTTACGAGTGTATGACTCGTGTTGGTCGGTTATGCCTTTAGGAAAGGCGGACTAGGATGGGGAAGAAACCCGTGATGTAGGATCGACGGAGTTTTGACGCTAAAGACCTTCGACGTATTACGAAAAGACCCGACACACGAATTACGGTAGGTCCTATAATAAGGAAGGTTTTTGAAAAATGATTGAATTTTGAAAATTGAGAGGACGGTCCTGAAATTGGCAGTGGGCCAATAGGACCGGGCATTTTGAAATGTTAGAATGGTTGCGAGTAATTTCGCGTTTTGAAAAAAAATGGGAGACGGTCCCGTCTTTTGAAATTGGCAGCATGCTGACTGGACCGAGTTTTTTTTTGATAAGTTGAATATTTGGAATTTTGAAAATTTGAATATCGAAAAATAAGTTTCCGAAAATTTGAAAATCGAAAATAAGATCCCGAAGATTTGAAAATCGAGAATGGCATCTCAGAGATTTGAAAATCGAGAATCGCATCTCGAGGACTTGAAAATCGAGGTGGAATTTTGAAGATTTGAAAATTGAAGTTGAATTTTGAAAATTCGAAAGTCGAAAGGGAATCGAAAATTCGAAATTTGAAATGGGAAACATGCCGGCTGAAAATAGGCTATTTTGAGTCAAATCGTAAGTCTAAATTTCGGCAGCATTCCGAGTTTTTGAAATTGGATATTTTGAAAAGACGGGTCCCGAAACGAACAGTATTTCGGGTTTTTCAAAATTTGGTATTTTGGAAAGATGTATTTTTTGAAATGACGTTTTTTGAAAAAAATGACACGGAAACCAAGTAGCACGTAGTCAAGCAAGCATTATAACGACGCTTATGTATGCATTACGCTAAGTCTCGGTCGGTCAAAATAGGGTCTATACCAACAACGATGGCTTTCTCGTGTGAAGGACGAACTCCCTAAGCCGAGTTGGTCTTAGGACATGCCGCGAAACCGAGACGAGTTCCACCATCGATGTCTTTAGCGCACCCATGTAGGAATGCACCGTGGTATAGTGGGACGTCGGTCACAAGTAACCGGCCCGGGCAAAATTTGGGTTATGCATGAATCATTAAACTAATGCGCGTACATTAATATTCGAACGATTTCTCTTCGAGTCTCACCCTAGGAACCCCGATGACATGTGGTACATCAGGTATCCCTAGCGGAGTCGCCAAATTGTGGACATGACGTAGGTCCACCCCGACGCGGCCACGCGCGGGTTTGGGTAGGCGAATGAATCTCGTGGTGAGATTGCTCTCGGGTTCGAAATTTAAGTCAAAATGGAGTCGCCACCGAATTTTGTGGTTATTCGGAACCATACGAGCCCACTCTATGTCGTCACGGGCTATACACAAAGTAAGCCCATTTTGATTTCAGAGTTTATTGGGCTCGTCCCTTTGCATTGCAATATCGATACCGTTTAAACCGGCTTTCGTATATAGAATGACTCTCGTGCGCCAAGGGTTTCGGGCATCCGGAAACCAAGGTTCTGAGTAAGGGGTGAGGGTACGTGTTGGGAAGCCCACTAAGGACACCCAACCCCGCCCGCACATGGCGGCCTCTACTAAGACATCGTTCGTGTTCGTGTGCGCGCGCTAGTAAAACGATTAAATGATATGCAAACAGCGTTTTCGGGCTAAGTATGCGAGTTGTTGATTAACTACGTCATTTAATGCATCTTGATTCACATCAAAGTGATTTAGCATGTGATGTTCATTTAAGGCGATAAATGGCAAACATCAAGAATAGAAAACTCGTAAATAAATTACAAATTACACGGGCGGAATACAACCCGGAATTCACAATACAACGAGCAATAAAATAGAATAATTGAATTAAATAAGAAGAGCGATAAATAAATACACGACTCGACAAAGACCCGTATATAATAAATACTCGCTAGATTGTGAATTAGCTAGACGGACCAACCTTAATTAATTACGCATTATATTGCATATTAATCAAAGGACGGAGGTCCGAGACCTAGGCGTGATTCTAACCCGATCCCGAACCTCGATGTCTTGTCCCGACTTATCACCTCGAGAAATGAAGTCTAAGTTAATTATGTGTCGGATACGACTAAAGAGTCGTCGACACAAAAATTAATAGTGTGAGACCGTCGATCAAAGTCGTTTTAAGTGTCGTGATGTGCATGAGTTTTAGAAAAATGGGTTCACGTGATGGCCTTTACACGCGTTGACTAAAAGTCGCAAAGAAAAGACGAGTCTTGAAATATGGTCAAATGTCGCGAAGATCGCATATTAATGTAAGGACCGAGAAGGGTAGAAAGTCGGGAAAACGGGAAAAAAGGTCTCGGCCGGACAGGCCTGCCCGCGAGTCGCATGGCCGGTCGCGCGACTCGCGTGTGGGCCTGGTCGGGCATTTTCTATTTGTCGAAAAATCGTCAATTTTTATAATCACGTGCCAATGTGGGTTTATTTACTCGATTTATGTTTTTGCTAGATTAGGAATTTTGAATTAGTAACGAAATTGTATCCCTCTACGTCACGACATCGAAACTAATCCTTCCGGATTACGTGATGTCGGTTTTCGTGTCAACGGGTCTCGTACTAATTGAAATGGGATCGAATGCGTTCAACTACGACCGATTGCAATCACGTCACGCCCTTGAGAACATTGGGGCGGGGCTCCTCGAAAGGGCTCCACCTCCGTCGTTACTCGTAAAGGGATTAGACGGACTTTAGGCGATCGTCGTAGTCAAACGTATTTGAAACCGAAAACTTGTATTAATATATATATGTACGCGGTATTAATTGTTAATGACGAAATGTAAATAAATAAATAAAATAATGTTAGTGGTTAGAGTACATAAATAAAATGTTAGGTGTTAGAGTGCATAATAAAATGTTAGTAGCAAAATTAAAGTAATGTTAGTAACGGAATTAAAATGTTAGTGCTAGTAATAATAATAATAATAATAATAATAATAATAATAATATACATAGTCAAAAGGAAAAGAGAAAGGAGAAAGAGATGTCGGGATTTGAATTACACCCTCAACCTACATGCTTAATGGCCTCGAAAACGAACTCGTAATAGCGACGGGAGCGCGGGAGTGTCGAGATATGTAGGGTGAGTTATGGTGTGTGTCTTAGACGAGTTTTGATCTCGGGATTTTGAATATGTATGTGTGTGTGTGTGTATGCCGCCGGTTTGTTTGAGAGCGAAATGGCTCGGTTTTTGGTGGTGTTTTGCTTAGGGTTTGTAGAGTAGGATGTTTAGGCTTTTTAAGGCTTTTTGTTTCAGCTTTTTTAAGGCTTCATTATGCTGAAAAGTCCTCTAATGGTGAGGATTAATTGTGTATTTATAGAGTGGGGGGAGTTGGGTGAGTTGAGCTAATTTAGGAATGGTTGACCCTTTGATTTGATTATGCATTTTGAATTCTGATTTGGGCGCAATCTTCTAGAAGCTGAACTTGGCTGGTTTGTGTGACGGGTTCGTCCTTGACTGGGTTTTGACCCGGTCGCTAAAAGACGGGATTTATTTTTGGTGTCGGTTTTGGCCCAAATTAGTCTTATTTTGCTCGGAACGACCCACTGGGCCTGGATTTGAGGTCTGTTTTGTGAGATTATTACTCCGATAAATGCCCACGTCGAATACTATTGATTCCGAGTCCGTATTCGAGCGTATTAAGTCACGTTAGCGTCCGATCATCATCGGGTGTTTTGTCGGGAACTGCTATAGACACTAGCAGGCAAAATGCGGGTGTCTACAACAGAGTAGTTCTTTTTTTTTCTCAAATGATATATACAATTATATCGTGTAGAACTAATTATAATAATATCTTCTAGTATAGACTAAATTAACCAAAATTTCATTTCTAGTATAGACCCCGTGCATGTATGCACGGTATTTATAGAAATTTATATATTTTTAGTTAATTTTTTATACAAAATGGATTTTAATTAACAATCTGATAATTTTTCATTTTTTCGATCTTTGTTTTTGGATATAATAAAATAATTTGAAATTGCATAATTAATCAAAATAACGACCTCGGCTAATATCATGAAATATGTAGTCCAAAAAATTATTATTACAATCATTTCTCGTTTAAATATTTTTATTATAATATATGAATAAATTGTGAAATGTATATTCACTTTAAATTTATTTTAAAATAGAGTATATAATTTTATACTCTTGATGTTTATATGTACTCACTCCGTCTCGTTCATTTGTTTGCCTTTAATTAAAATACTACTCACAATAAATATAAAAGACAAACAAATGAATGGAACGAAGAGAGTAGTTATTCTCTATGATCTCAGTATACATCATTTGTTCATAAAAGTTCATAGTTGTTGTTCGAGATTCAAGCAACTATATTTCTGCAATTTATCTTTCGATTGTGGTATTGATGAACGAGATTCATGAACGATTGTGGTATTGATCTTTCGCGTCCTCTCCGTTATCATAGATTCAATATCTCTCCTAAAAGAGAGAGCGAAACCCAATTGACGGGGACAAAACTCTCCAAAAGGAGACACTTATCTATATAAAGTTAAAAGACTTCTTTAAACATTTAATTTTTTGCCACGTGGCATGCATTAATGAATTTTTATTTTTTATTTTATTAAAATTTATTCACATTAAATTTTGAATTGTTTTATTACATATGTGTGTACATTTTTATTTTTTATTAAGTTTATATTTGATCACATTATTAAGTATCACAAACTTTTCGTTTACCCCATATTTAATAATTTGTTATAATAAATAATTCAATTTATTATTATTGTTATTTTTCAAAACCTTTACACTCATTTTCATTACAAGCAGCTATTAAAAATAGTACTTCGTAAATAGTTTAACACCTTTTGTAAAACAATAATTTCCATTTTTTAGGTTTTGTTTCTTTAACAAAATTAATATTTGTTTGTTATTTTATGCCTACTAAATTTAAATTTTGTTACATGATAAATTTGTTATGTGTTTAGCTATTTTACTTTATTAGTTTTGGCCCGTGCAAATTGCACGGATGGCGTTAAAAAGCTAGATAAAGTGCTGGATAAAAAAAGCTTCATTTTAGTAAATAAAATCTTATGTAATTTAAATCTACGTAAATAATGCAGACGGATCATTGTACCTTGGATCGATCGTGACAATATGTTTACTAAATTTGCTCGACAATTCTTACTAAAATTTGGGAGACAACATATATAACACAGGTGACCATTATCATCTATTTAATAACATCACCATGACAATAACAAATGAGGAGATTTGTTATATGCGGAGTAGTTGTGAATAAAGTAATTGAAAGTTGAAATGACACTGAAACAACTTAAATGCAATCAATAACTACGTAACTGAAAATTTTAGTACAACAACGCAAAATTCATTACAAATACTCTAACACTTCTTGATAAACAACATAAGAAGTAGTGTTAGTGCGCTTTTTCCTATCGTAAATAAGAATTTTCAAGTCGTGCTTGTTGGTGACCCTTGATATTGCAACATATAGTTTTGACCTCGTCCAAGGTGTCACTAAATATATTATATAGAGGGATGGACACAAGAAAAAAGATGATATAAAGTGATGGACACAAAAAATAATAGTTCAAGTAAATACAAATTATTCTACTTTAAATTTATTTCCAAATAAAAATTATTCTAGTAAAAACTTGTACATTAATAATACTAAATTTATTTCACTATATTTTATCAAATAATATATAATTTCACATCTTGTTAATAAAATTGAAGTTTATGTAAAACATGATCCATAATTTCTAATGACCTATTAATTATTTTGAAAGTCGGTAGTTTAATTATATATTTGTGATATTTGTTTCCATTGTTTTTAATACTTTTTATTACTCTAAGAAAATGTTGACTAAACTTGACTTATAGGTAAAGTTTTACCAAAAATTTCGAAAAGAAATGTAATTGATTTAGAAATACACAATATTTTCTCAAAAAATCATCAGAAAGTCGTTAATAAATTCTACATTTTATTTAGGTAAATGTTTTGAGATGTAAGTTCAACTAAAATTCTTCTTAAAATAAAATATGAAATATTTAGGATTTCTTTGTATTATAAGCAACTTTTAAATTTTGTCCTTATAGGTTTGTTTTATCTTATTTACTTATTTTTCTTTGATTGACATGTCAACGTATGATGAAAATTTGTGCTGTCGGCTTAACACTTTGGCTATTACATTAAAGATATATTATATGGGTTGATTACCAATTTATATATAGTGAATTTAAGACAAAGTAACCACATCAAATGTGCACATATTCCTCTTCACAGATAGACATACTCGTGCTACACTTAAATCATATCTAAAATTGTAGTGTGAGTCTAAAATATTATGTATATAGAGTTACGAAACACTTGTCCTGCCTAAGGATGTCAACGACACGAAGGCAGGGGTACTGCACCGCATTTGCTCCACCCACCCCCGGCCAGTTAGAGCGAGGGGGCGTTGAGTTTTGGGAGATAACTGGGCAGATGAACAAACTCATACTCATTATACACTCGAATATTTTAATTAATATCATTATGATTATTTTTATATGATTTTTTACTGTTTCCATTACAATTAATTCTATATACTCCCTCCATTCATTATCTTTTACCCAATTTATTCAATATTTGTGATGAGTATTTTAATTAAATGGGCAAAAAAATTGAACGGAGGAGTATTTTATAATATATAACTAACATTATATATTCATCAAATGTATAGAATTAAATGGAATGCAGGGAGTATTGATTTTTTTTTCAGACCTTAAATTGGAATTGATAGAATTATAAAAATATTCGAAAATTCATCGTAGTAAAGCCAATGTTTACTAAAAACTATAGAACAAAATAATTAGTTTGTGGGCAAACAGGTAAAAGTGGGTAAGGTTTTGGAGCGATGGAACTTCCAAGGGTGGTGAACCGCGTACATGATCGCCTCCTAATCGGATCGGTCGTTTAGCGAAGGATGGGGGATCAAACAATATTTGTAAGACTCGTAATAACACAAAAACAACTAGTGTATTTGTGGTAAGTCGAGGTCGGTACACAGGGAACGATACGGAATTAAGTAAAAGCGACGTGTTTGGAATCTAGTGAGGGTTTTAAGGGTCGAGTCTATACTAAAACGCAATGAATAACAAGAGATGATCAAATAGGGAAAATGTGTTAGGGGGAAGTCGGGAATCGGAAATTGGGGTCTAAGAATCTCGGAATCGGGTCAGTCACAACATTGGTAGAGGGAGAATGCCACCTTTTGGTTTCTTCACCCAACTCACCTAAAAACCCGCTTTTGCGGCGAAGAAGGGTAAGACTCAAGTTAAGGTAATTTCTACCCTGAGTTTCCCCATATTGATAGAAATGAGTCAAGGTCGGTCTAGTTGGCCGGACTAAAACAACAATGACACAACAACCTTAAGCAAGATAAACCAACAAGCAAGCAACCAAACCAAAACTCCTCAATTCAAATATCCCAAGATCCTCCTCCCTGAACCCCCCAACAAGAAATCTACTCACAATTCATAATGGACACTAATAAAACAATAACCAAGGAGGAACCAACAATAACATACATAATGATTAAATCTAGAGATAATAACAACAATACAATAAAGAAAATCATGATCTACTAAATAAACTAGAAAACGATCTAAGAACAATAAAAGTAAGATCAATGAAAATAACAAGACAAAAAAACGATCTAAGAACAACACTAATGAAATCAACAAAATAACAAGACAATGAAGGAAATTGCAATCAACTAAATAAACTATAAAGCGATCAAAGAACGATGCAAGTAAAATAAATAGAAACGATGCAATAATGAAAGAACGAAATTAAATCTAGTCTAGAGATTAGGGAGAGGAAGAAAAATATACCAACTATGAAGGAAGATCAATAATAAAGAAGAAGATTGCATAAATAAATAAGATGAAGCTTGATGAAGAGGACAAAGGCTTTGTCACTAATCCTTTGATAATCTCCAAGAATCTTTAATAAAAACAACTAGAATACTTCTACAAGGCTTGAATAAAGATCTAGAGGAATGATGAAGAAATTGATGAAAACAATGAAGAATTACTAAGCTTACTATCTAAGCTAATGGATGATCTAGAGAAATAGTAAATGATCTAATGAAGTGATGATTCCTAAGTGAGTGATCTTATGAATGGTCTAAAGGATGATAATGTGCGACTAACTAGGGTATCTATATATATATATATAGTAAAACCTTAATGGATCCTTAAACTCAAGCCCAAATCCATCTTTTTGCTCCATTAGTGAGACTTCCACCCTTTGAGTCTTCATATGGTGAAACTTCACCCTGCGAAATTGATGCGCGCTGTCGCTGACACACATGCAAACAATATTTTTAGTCCCAACTCACTACTATGTTGTAGCGGCAAGTCGAGGTCGATCCACAGGGAGGCGGTTAAGCGATATTGGTCAAGTCTGAGGTTTAATTGCGAATGGGATGAGGTTGGGGGTTTTTGGGACGAGAGGAGTTGAACTAATGCTAGCGAATTAGACACTAAGGCTAGAAACAATAATGGGAAAGGCGTTAGGGAGAGTCGGGGAGTCGGAAAACAAGGTAAAAGTATAACATCGCAAGAATTATCACAAGGTGTATAAGGGAGGTTCCACCTTTTGGTTTCCCTACCGGCCAAGTCTAAGCCCGCTTTCGCGACGAATAAACTAAGGTCTCTAGACGGAATTACCCAAACCTCGAGTTTCTCCATATTGGTCCGAGTGAGTCAAGTCAACCTAGGTGATCAAGCTAAGTCAATCAAAACACAACAATACCATCAAGACAATATCACCCTCAAATGCAATAATCTCACAAGATAAAACCTTTTCCTAGAATTCCTCCTCCCCTAGCCCCCTAACTAAAATCTACTCACTACCCATAATAAAACTAACACTAAGAGGACTAGAAGAAAAACTAAACATGATTAAACTAGAGGAGAAATAACTAATCTAACACAATAAAGGAAACTACACTAACAAAACAACACGTAAGAGGAAAATAAACAAACACACAAACTATGGAGAAATAAACTAAGGAGAGAGATAAACAAACAAACAAACAAAGGAAAAATACACTAACATGAAGATTAACAAGATGAACAATGGATTAACAAGGAAACAAAACTAACTATTAGAGAAAAAGGGAGAATAGTGATAAGTGTGTTTTGTAGTGCTTATTTGTTGTGTTTGGTCTCGGTTTCTCTTGTGGAATCACTCTTTGGAGCGGTTTCTTGGCTACTTACGCTTATTCTAGTTCATTTTAGGTTCCTAAGACCATTCTTGGAGAGGTGTATTGATTCCGAGTCGTTTTCGACACATTTGGAGCCAACGAAGAGAAGCAACGATCACCAGGTAGCTTAGACTCGATCCCGAGCCCTTGTGACCCATTTCCGAGCCTCCGGGACCCAATTCGGAGCACCAAGAATCGATGAAGAGACTATGAGGAGCAAGTAGGGACCCTTAAGATCTTATTTGAAGCCTACAAGACCCATCCCGGTCGGGATGAGGGCCATCACGACCGGAATGAAGTGACAAGCGAAGACAGGCTACTGTTGGATCATCCCGGCCGGGATGATGATCCTTAACGGTCGGGACCACTTTTCCCGGTCGGGATCACCACCCTTCCTGGCCGAGAAGGCCCAGCTACAGCCCCGTGTTCTTATTTCATCCTCATTTGCTCGTGAACCCTTATAAATACCCTTCCTTTATATTGTTTAAGGACTTTAGACTCCTTTACATTATTCTAAACCCTAATTAGACTCTCTTCATCCTTAGCTTTGTTTACATTAATATTTTCATAATCCTTGTTAATCTTAAATTAATTTAGTTAGTTAATCTTGTATTAAGGATCTCTTGAAGAATTCATTCAATCTTGACAACATTGGGTGGAGATTTTGGGTGTTCTTATAATACAAGTTTTCATCTTTTCATCCTATTGTTAGTTGGTATAATCTCTTTTCTCTTAATCTTTGTTTAATCTTTCAAGTTTTAATCTTTACTATTGCTCATTGTTCTTACTAGTTCATAATGAATGTTTGGATGTTTGTCTTGATTTCTCTTGTTTGTAGTATTGTTAGTTTGATTATGTGTGAGTAAATTTTTTGTGGGGTTAGTAGGGGGATTAAGTGTGGATTATGGATGATTAGGGCTTGATTGAGGGTAAAGGGGGATTCTTTGTTACTAGTCACATGTTGGGCACTCTATGTTGAATTGCTTGTTTGAGTAGAATTGGCCATCCTTCTCATGCTAGTTTTCCTCTTCTCATGGTGTGGTTGATATGTGATTGAATTCTTGTGTATTGGGTAGCATCTTGCATGAGTATTCGGGTTTTGTCTTCGACGCGAGAGCGCGGACCGACCTTAGTAACTAGGTGAAGCTTACACCCTCGATTTCCTAACTATCCTACTATGCTTATGAACCCAAACTAACCCTACTCCTTCCCATATTGAATTCTCCATCTTGTTAGCATATATTGATCTAGTTAGTTGATTGTTTTAGTTCTAGTTGTTTAATTAGTTCATGTTATACGTAGTTCATTGTTAGTCCACTTTCATCCCCTTCCATCATCATAGATAACCAATTCTTGTTAGTTAGTCTCCCTTTGTGTTGTGTTGGTAATTTAGTCTTGTTTGTGAGTTGATTCTAGTCTAGACACCTATTACCGTCCCCGTGGACTCGACCCGACTTACCCTAGCTACGTGTTAGGTCTAGTTGGACTCATTTGGTGGCGGGACCCACGGCAATTCCCTACCATCAAAGAGAGAAATTACCAATTATGGAGGAGATTATGGAGGAAAATGAAGATTAACATAAATAAGAAGCTTCAAGAGATAATACAAAGATCTTGTCACTAAACCCTTGCAAAACCCTTGAATCTTCAATATAAACACAATCTTCAACTAAAGATGGAAGCTGTGATTAGGAATTGTTTAGTAGAATTAATCTAATACTAATACTAATAAGATCTACTAATTCTATGGAGATTTTTGCTAAAAGAGTTTTACTACAATTGCCACTACTACTACTACTAATCTTCTACACTACTCCTACTCCTAAGGGGCTCACTCTAGGCACAAGAGTGGCACAAAACCCTAGGTTAAGTATTTATAGTGTTTTTTAATGGGTCACACAAGCTTAAGGCCCATAATCCAATTACTCTTCATTAAGCTAGACCTTCACCCTTTGCATCTTCATGGGGTGAAGTTTCGCCCCGCGGCTTGACGACATTGGCACCACCGGGTGAAATTTCACCTGGTGAGATTTTCTTTTCGAATCGCCATTTTTGGCTTTTTTCTCCATTGGGCGAAATTTCACCCGGTGGGCGAAGTTTTGCCCGGTCGTTTTGCCTGATGGGAACAGCCCACGAAAATCTTCGGGAGGTGGAAAATGTCGTCGGGCGAAATTTTGCCCGGTGATACTCTGCCTCTTTTCCGGTCTCTTTCTTTGTCGATCAATTGGATCACTTGAACTTTCGGTTGTGTGCTTTGCTCTTTGGACCGTATCTCTCTCATGCTCGTAGAAGCTCATACACGTTTTTGGTCGAAAATCCTTTCAAAATAGACAGAAAACTACCAAAAACACGTAAAATGCAAAAGAGAGACACTAATGCGAGAATTACTCAAAATACGGCGATAATCGCACTTTAATCTTGCAAAACGGAGGAAAAACAGGTCTAAATGGGAGGAAAAACGGTCCAAATTTGGCGCACAACAGAAATCAGCCATACACGGACCAATACTGCCGGGTGAAACTTCAATCGGTGAACTTCTTCCAGATTTGCATTTTTGGACATCTTTACCGTCAAGCGAAACTTCACCCGATGGGTGAAAGTTTCGCCCGGTCATTTCGTTTGGTGGAGAAGATTTTCTGAAGATCTTCATGGAGGTGAAATTACCGTCGGGCGAAACTTCGCCTGGTCGTATCTCATCGGGTGAAACTTCACCCGATAGTTTCCTTGACCTCTTTTCTTGTCTCATTCTTCGTTGTTTGATTAGATGGCTTTGAACTTTAGGTTTTTGTACTTTACTCTTGGACGGTATTCCCCTCTCTTGTGCTCGTGGAAGTTCGATCATGCTTTCGGCGTCAAATCCTATCAAAATAGATAGAAAAGCTACAAAAAACACGTAAAATGCACAGGAGAGACGCTAATGCGAGATGACTTAAAATAGGGCGATAATCGCACTCTAGTTTCACAAAACAAGGGAAAAATGAGTCTAAATGGGAGGAAAAATGGTCTAAATTTAGCACACATCAAATCCCCCACACTAAACCATTGCTCGTCCTCGAGCAAAGACCCAAAAAGAAATTACATACTACTACTACTAGCTAGACTATGCAAAGCCGATACGGGGCAATTAACGGGCCCACTCTGTCCCTTCAACTCACATCGAAATACACATGAGGCAGAGTATTCCCTTGCAAGGCAAGTTGGGGCTTGCTCAAAATGGTGGATGCGACTAAACACACAAAAACACATAACACGAAAGAATAGACGCATCCAAAGCAAAAATAAAACACCGAATCTCTCATCGAGACGGTGGGGAAGACACCAAATACTTACCTAAAACAATCATAAACTTTCCAAGATAAATCACCCACGTAGGCAAGGACCAAAGCCTAATACTAAGACATTAAAGCAATAAAGATGTTGATAACTTAGTTAGGTCCTCTTAATATTCTAAAGGGGTAGGACGGGGTGTTAAACGGAGTGGAAAAAGTGAACCATGGATTTGTTCGACACTGTAGGTAGGTGCAATCCCGCTCTCTTTGGCTAAGGGCAAGAGGGTCATTCCAAACTCGAATTTCCTAAATTAGCCCAAACAAAAAGGTGGAGTGTTTACAATTTTTGGGGTGGATCGACTAATCATCGCTATCTTCCTACCTCGGGACTCGGCCCTCTAGTAGGCACTTCATGGCGACGAATCGATCAAGAGCTTTTTTTAGGAGATTTTTTTGATGATGCGATTTCATTTGAAGATCCTTTTCTCTCCTTTGATTTTCATATTTTTGTGCCCTTTTCTCTTGTTTTGGTTTGCTCTTTTTGGTTTTTTAATGTGGTTCGAAACCAAGCTTGGAGGTTATTTTGTGTAAACTTATTGTGGTGATGTATAGGTGGAGGAAAAATAGGTAATCGAGAACGCGCGCCATTCCCGGATAACCCACAAAAAGGCGGAAAGAATTTGGACTAAAGGTGCAATGGTCATTCGAGCAAGGTCGCCTAAAAAACGGGATGCGGAAACCAAGGCCTAACTTCTCCACGGGTGGTCAAGGTGGTCAAGTGCAAAACCCGAAGTAAACCTCTAGTAGAAAAGGTGGACTAAAGCTAAAGGATCAACAAGTTCATTGATTTAGAGTCATTCTACTAGATTAAGGTCCAAAATTTACAATGGGTTATCTACAATGAAATGTAAACTCTTGTAATAAATTCGTAATCGGGTTTTTGAAAAAAATTTAGTCCTAGACGCACTATACAAAAGCAAAAGGAACACGAGAAAAAGAAAAGACGAATAAAAGAAAATACAAGTAAGGCCATGCACTCCATACTCCATCGGCATTCAAGCACAAAATCAACCACAATACTGAAGATGCTCATCTTCGAGAGTCTCCCAATAGCAGCAACCTAATTCCTCTACGAAAGTAAAGAAGAAAGCAAAAAGGAAGGAAGTTACCAAGTGGGTTGCTTCCATAATCTCTTCAAATTGCGCTATCAAGGTGGTGGTTATCTTGTAAGAGTAGAGAACAAGACTATACAAAGGGACACTAAAATATAACGAAAACGAGAAAAGAAAAAGGAAAAAGAGAAGGAAAATATTTTTGGTTTTTAGAATTTTTCAAATTTTTATGGTTTTTAAAAGATTTTGAAAAATAAAAGATAGTAGATCCCTTCCTCACATTAAAACTGTACATTGTCCTCAATGGACAAGTAGGGGAAGATCGAAAACGACAGAAAAATAAAAATTAGAAAAATCTTTTTGGATTTTTATTATTTTTCAAATGTTTTTGGATTTTTCGAAATGTTTGGGAAAAAGAAAATAAACGAAAAGAAAACGGTAAAAGAGTGGTGGGCCTAGGTGCAATCACATCACCTAGACCCTAGCCAAGTGGCTAAGAAATCGAAAATGAAACAAAAGAAAAGAAGTTAAAATAAAAAGGGTGAAAAATCGGGCGTAAGTGTAGTCACGTCACCTAGCCCGAATTAAGAAAAATGAAAAGTAAATCGAGAAAAATGAAAAGAATTTGGATTTTCAAAAGGTCAATGGTGTAATCACATCGCCTAAAGACCGGGAGAGATACCAAGGCCGCTGTGGCCGCAACAATCGGACAATGGGACAGCTTGCAAATTTTGTTAGAGATAAATCAATCACAATGATAATGATAATGGAATAGGAATAGAAACTGGAACCGGAATTAACCCACGAAAATGTAATTATAAATACATAAAGACTCACCGACTCAACCCACGCACATACACAACACACACACCCACGACACTATCTACCGACTCCGGGAGAGGGTCTAGTCTGAAGGATCATTTCCGTAGGACGGACTAGGAGACCCAAGGTAGGATGGTATACCCTCGGAGGATGGTGCGTGAAAAAACTCCTCCGGACCGTCGCTAAGCGAAAGGGCATAGTCGGATTTTATCTCACAAAGGTCGTAGATCGTACGACCTTCAGGCAACGAGTAGTGCGCGTATTCCAAAACTCCCCTTCCTCCCGACTCAGGCTTGGTCAGTCGGAATTTACCAGGTCCCAAAGGTAGGTCCCAATTGTGGTGAACAAGGATAGTAGTTCGGTGTGTGTTGGGAACGATTAAAGCTCTTCCATGGCTAATAAAGACGAGACACTGATGGGGTACACAAAAAATCCAAGTTGTAAAATAGGTCTCGTCAAGCCAAATGGAATTGTCTAGTGGGGTGAGGTGGTCGGTCGCATAATTCAATTTGTTCGCAATTACGGTCACAAGACCTCCACAATCTAAGAAGGGGCGTTGGGTGACAATGATATGGTGGAAGTACAACGCCACGACAAGTGGTAGGTCTAAAGGGTTAGGGTTACCGAGCAAACACACACATTAGGAATATAAATATTATCGGTCGAGGGTAACAAGCAGTGGGAGAGCATCTCGCAAAAGTAGTGAATTGCGGGGTTACGAATTTCAGAGACAAAGGATAAATTACCCTCGTAACCCCTTTGACAGCGTGAGATGCTCTTCCAAAGGTCTCTCCTAGACACACAAACTTGTATGTTGCTCGAAGGTTCACTAAGTCCGGTACCCGATGAGGGTAGGCCTAGCACAAGGCCGAACTCGGAAATAGTCAAACGGTGGGGTTTACCGAACAGTCTAAATTTAACCGCTCTTGGTGTGGTTGGATTGTCGAGGGAAAAAGTTCCTAGGAACTCACAAGTAAGGTCTTTGTAGGTAAAAGCCGCGAGGCTTAAGAGCTCGCTAGTTCCGGTCCTCGACGATAATTCCTTAATATCGTCTACTATTCCTAGATTGGTCATTGTGTGGGGACAAGGTCACCTAGTGCTCTGAAATATCTTTTCAGAGAAGGTCCGAGCTAAAGAAGTATTAAGACAAGGTAAATTTGTAGGCTTAGAAGACTTGGAAGATTTAGAAGTTTTAGAAGTTGAAGCCATACCTTGCTTACGAGCGACTCGTCTTGCTCTTGTCTCCATAATAATAGATTTTCAAGAATAATCCCAAGAACCTTAGCTTTACTTCTTCAAAAACCCAAAATAATCACCAAAGATGAGATGGAAATGAGGTATGAATTTGGTTGGGGTATGGAAGATGGTGTTTAATGAAATGAGGAGTGATAAGGTGAAATGAAAGTGAGGTGAAGGTGTTGTGTGCCAAATTTGGACCGTTTTTCCTCCCATTTAGGCCCGTTTTTCCTCCATTTTGCGAGACTAGAATGCGATTATTGCCGTATTTTTAGTATTTCTCGCATTGGCGTCTCTCTTTTACATTTTACGTGTTTTTGGTAGTTTGCTGTCTATTTTGATAGGATTTTCGACCAAAAGCATGTTCGAGCTTCTATGAGCACGAAAGAGAGTGAGTCCGTCCGAAGAGCAAAGCACGAAACTAAAATTTTAAGTAATCCAATCGATCAACAAGGAAAGAGACCGGAAAAGAGGCGGAAGACCATCGGGTGAAGTTTCACTCGATGAGTCACCACCGGACGAAGTTTCGCCCGATGACATTCTTGCCTCCCCGACGATCTTCGAGAAATGTTCACCACCGGGCGAAATGACCGGGCGAAACTTTCACCACCGGGTGAAGTTTCGCCCGACGGTAAAGAAAGCGCCAAATTGCATATCTGGAGAAGAGTTTCACCGGGTGAAACCACCGGGTGAAGTTTCACCCGGCGGTATTAGCTCGTGGATGCCAATTAATCGCGGGGTGAAGTTTTGCCATGTGAAGATGCATAGGGTGAAAGTTTCATTAAAGGAAGAAGAATTGGATTTGGGCTTTGGTTGTGTGGCCCATTAAGGGTTTAGTATATATAGTTAACCCTAAGTTTCCTTCAAAACACCCCCTCATTAATGCCACATTACATTTCTCATTAGTGCCTCTTTAGAGTAAGCTTTGTTAGGTAGATCTTCATTGTAGTAGCTTCTAATTAGTTCATTTTCTTAGTTCTTAGTAAACTTTCTCAATTAGATTATTATTTCTTGTAATAGATCAAGACTACTCTTTCAATTTGTGTTAATTTTTCATTTCTACAACCAAGCTTCCATCTTTGTTGAAGATTTGAGTTTATTTGAAGATTGAAGAGGTTTTGCAAGAATTGGGTGACAAAGTTCTTCCATTTTCTTCTCCAAGCTTCATATTTATCTTCATCTTCATCTTTTTCTTTTAAGTTTTAGTCATAGTTGGTACTTTCTCTCTCCCTTTCTCTTTTGATTAGTTTCCTTTTTAATTCCTTGTTATTTTGTTGTTTGCCTTTGTTTTCTTTATGTTTCAGTTGTTTCACATTTCCATTGTTAGTAATTTCCTATTTTCTCTCTTCTTTGTTTGTTCCCATCATTTTCATTGCTAGTATTTGTTTCCCATGTTTTTCATTGTTCTTTATTTTCTTTCTTTATTGTCATTTTGTTAGCGTAGTCCTCATCATTGTGTTAGATTAATTTCCTTTCCTTTTGTTCAACATGTTTAGCCTTTCTCTTAGCCTCTTTATTATTTGTTTTGTTGTGTTTAGCATGGATAGTGAGTAGATTTTAGTTAATTAGGGGGTTGGGGGAGGAGGAATTCTAGATTTAGGTTTCGTTTTGTGAGGACTATTGCATTTGAGGGTGATTTATCTTGCTTGGGATATTGTGTCTTGTTGACTTAGCCTGGTCAACTCAGTTAGCTTGACTCACTCGAACCAATATGGGGAAATTCGGGGTTTGGGTAATCTTGGCTTGAGACTTTAGTTTACTCGTCCTGAAAGTGGGTTTAGGCTAGGTCGGGTAGGGAAACCGGATGGTGGCTCCTCCCTTTATTCATCTTGTGATAATTCTTGTGATTCATGTACCTTATCTTTAGTTTCGATTCCCCGACTCTCCCTAACGCCTTTCTTATTATTGTTTCTCGTCTCGAGTTATTTAATTCGTTTGCCTTAGCTTATTACTTCGTCCCAAAACCCCCTTTTAGATCCAAATTGCAATTAATCCCGGACTTGACCAATTACATCACACTGTCTCCCTGAGGTTCGACCCCGACTTACCACTACTACATAGTAGCTAGTTGGGACTATAAATATTGTTTGCATGCGTGTTAGCGACAGCATGCATCAGAAGGTGATATAAATAAAGGTAGTTGAGGAGGGAAAGGAAAGTTTTTAAAGTGGATTGTGAATATTTGGTGTTTGTGTTTTGGAGGGAAAGTTATGTGGGATATTTGGGAAGGAGAGAATTGATATTAATCTTCCTCTTCAGATTCTTTGGTTAGACCGAATTCTGTCTTACTGAACTTTTTTCGAAGTTAAAGATGTTGGAGGTTTAGTTAACTTCTTATTACCTATGGTTTGAGGATTGTGAATAGTACCTTTTCATCTAGTCTAGTAAGCTTTCTGAGGTTTAATTTGAATGGTACTCCCTCCATTCAAATCCAAGTGTCTCATTTCACTTTTTGACACTATTCACACTTGAGGAAAATCTTCAATATTCTCGACAATCTATAAGTGAGAATATAGTCATGTGGGATTTTGTTTGATTCGTCTTTATGAGCACATTAAGAATATTAAATTTTTTATAATTTTTGCTAATGTAAAATGAAAGATATCGCTAGTGTAAAATGCGTCTCGACAAATGTGCAAAAGCAAATGAGACACTTGGATTTGAATGGAGGGAGTATTAGTTAATTAATGGAATTAGGATCGTGCCTTAACTGTTGACCTTGGGTTATAGGTTACAAGATTATATGGACTACTTAGAGTCGAATATGCTTTTGGATGATAAGAATAGAGTATATTCTGTCTGATGGATACTATGGAGATGACATAGGTCCACTCCGACGCGGCCACGCGCGGGTTTGGGGAGGCGAATGAATCTCCATATGAGAATGGATCGAATGGAAATTTAAATCGAAGTGGAGTCGCCACCGAACTTTGTGGGAGTTCAGGCCCGTTCGAACCCACTCTATGTCATAGTGGGCCGTATACAAAATACGGCCCATTTCCGATGTCAGAGTTTATTGGGCTCGTCCCTTTGCATTGCGATACCGATACCGTCACTACCGGTTATCGTGTATTGAATGACTCTCGCGCGCCAACGGTTTCGAGCATCCGGAAACCGAGGTTCTGAGTAAGGGGTGAGGGTACGTGTTGGGAAGCCCACAGAGGACACTTAACCTCGCCCGCACATTAGCGGCCTCTACTAGGATATCGAATGATTTTCTAATACGCGCATTAGTTGAACGGGGAAATGTTATGCAAACATTGTTTTCCCTAGGCATGTGAGATATTGAAAGGGTTTCTATGTCGATTTAATGCAACTAAAATTCTAACGTCAAAGTTGTATTTTAGCATGCGGGTTCATTTTAGTACGATAAAACAAACAATTAAATCAACAATAAAAGTGACAAACGGTTAGTAACGTTATAATGATAATAACAGTTTGCATAAATATGGAATGATGTAGATATAAAGATGCATGGCTTGAAAGAATGACGTTTCACGTGATAGATTAGGCACGTGTTCACCTGAGTCATAAAAAACGATAACGAGACTCGTATGACCTTGTAGAACTCACGGTTTGACGTGATAAAGGGGCCACTCGACCGAGTCATTGAGGGACTCGACCGAGTGGACCTCTGAAAAGTGTTCTGTCTCGTTTTTGGGGTACCACTCGACCGAGTGGGCTAGGCACTCGGTCGAGTGCCCCCTGTACGTACTGTGGCTCGCTCGCAATTTGGTATTAACTTCGAAATTGCTTTTGATTTTGCTAAATTGATGATTTTGTCGAATCGAGTATAAATATTGTGTTATTTTTACTCGGTTCTAAATTTGATACTCGTCGTATCCCATATTCGATCATTGGATCGATATGAAATAGTTAGAGCGAGATAAAAAAGTTATTATAAGTCGTTTTAAATTAACTATCGCGATATAAATAGACTTCCTCCGCGTTTAATAATGTCGTAATTCTAACGAATTGTATGACAATTATTTTAGCATCAACAGAAACCGCGTTGGTTAATTTATTTGACTAAACCGTTGAGATTTGACATCCAACTATTGAGTTGGTATCGAATCTGACGGATCGACACTTGAATTAAATAAACTCGACTTGATTCCCTCGGCTTTTCCGACATTGTAATGAATCCCTAGGGATTATGTGACGTCGGATCCGCGTCAACGGGTTTTGACCTCTATCAAAAGACATTCGATAATTTTGTATTTGACGAAATATGCGATTGAATGAAAGCTACGTGAACGAAAAGAAAAATTATTGTTTAAGTTGACTCGTTTCAATAATCAAGTGCTAGGGTGTCAGGATAGGCGACCGGCAACGCTGTGTGCAGTACACTTGTATATTCGGGTTTCCTTATTCCGACATCCTTCGCACTCGACACAAATCCGCGAGTATTTTAATGTTTTAATACTAGCGATATTAACGATATTATGATGCGATAAAAAAATAATAAAAAAAATGACCCTTATGACGATAAATGACGCGAGAAAGGAGGAGAAGAGAGAAAAGATGGGATTTTGCACCCTCAACCTACATGTTCTTGTTCTCGGACGGAACTCGTAGTTGCGGCTAGCACGGGAGTATCGAGTATGTAGGCTAAGTTGTGGTGGTTAGGGTGTTGATGATTAAAGCTAAGTTTAGGGTTTGCTAGTGTAATACTAGGGTTTGATTAGGGTAGAATTAGGGTTGAATAATTGTGTGAAAAGTTGTTTTTTTGTGTGTTGTATGGGGGTGTATATATAGGCTTGGCTATGTGCACCCGGCTAGGGTTACTCGACCGAGTAAGTGGCTGACTCGGTCGAGTGGCCCATTGTGCCAGCAGTCGGGCTCAAACGAAGGCCCACTCGATCGAGTGGCTCAGCTGGGTCGCGCGGGTCCAGTGTTTTGGACCGTGGATTGGATATTTGATGGGTTTTGTTTTCTGGGTTGGATTTTTGTGTTTGGGTGGCTGATTTGTATGTCTCGGAAACGACTTTGACCGGGGTTGACCCAATCGCTAAAAAGTCGGTTTTATTTCCGGTGTCGGTTTTGGCCCACATTAGTCTTGTTTGACTGGAAACGACCCACTGGACCTGAATTTGAGGTTCGTTTTGTGAGATTTGTACTCCATAAGTTCTTAAGTCAACAACTAATGGTTTTGAGCCCATATCCGAGCGCGTAGAAACACGTTAGCGTCCGATCATCATCGGGTGTTTTTTGGAAACTACCATAGATACCTGGCAGTCAAAATGCGGGTGTCTACAGATACCTAATATGTAATCCCCTAGAAAATCTAATGCAATACAGTGGCGGAAACACCGTAGAGTTGGGATTAAAACACACTTGTAGACACCCACATTTTGACCGCCAGGTGTCTATAATAGTTCCCACCAAACACCCGATGATGATTAGACGTAAACGTGCTTTGATGGACTCGGATATGGGCTCATAATCATGGACATTTGGTTTAGACTCGGATATAGGCCCTGCGAAGACTGGCAACCCAGTTCATCCGCACCGACGATGGGCAACTTTACAAAAAGACAGCACAAGGGGCTCTCCTTCGATGTATTGATAAAACCAACGTTGAAAAAGTAATGGCTGAGGTACATGATGGCGAACGCGGCCCACACATGAATGCCCAGATGTTTGTCCGGAAAATCATGAGGCTCGGATACTACTGGAATAGCATGGAAACCGACTGTCAGCTGTATGTTAAACATTGCCATAATTGTCAAATTTTTGCCAATGTACAACATATGCCACCATCCCTGCTATACACCATGACATCACCATGGCCACTTTCAACATGGGGAATCGATATAATTGGAAAGATAAACCCTTCGGGAACCGGGGGACATTGCTTCATTTTGGTGGCTATCGACTATTTCACCAAATGGGTAGAAGCTGAGTCTTATCGTATTCTCAACGCCAGCCATGTTGCCAAATTCATTCAAAATAAGATAATATGCCGGTATGCAATCCCTCACGAGTTCATTAGTGACCACGAGACCCATTTTCAAGCCGAAACAGCAGCCTTGCTGACCAAGTACAAAATTCAAAGGCATACATCTTCACCCTACCGACCCCAAACCAATGGAGCGGTAGAAGCGGCTAACAAAACAATTGTCACCATACTCAAAAAGATGGCTGATAATTACCGGGATTGGCCCGACAAAATACCATTTGCACTTTGGGGATATCGAACCTCGATTCGTACTGCGACCGGGGCAACGCCGTATTAACTTACATACGGGATGGAAGCTGTCCAACCTGTTGAATTAGAGGTGCCAGCACTCAGAATCCTACTCGAGAGTCAAGTACCCGAAGCTGATTGGGTTCGAGCACGATATGACTCGCTAGTCCTTTTAGACGAACGACGATCTCGTGCCCTCAATAATATACAAATCTATCAGAAGAGAATCCAACGGGCTTTCAACAAAAGGGTGAGGCCCAGAAACATCAAAGAAGGAGATTTGGTTCTCAAGTCTGTTCGAGCTTTATTACCAGTAGACTCAAGGGGAAAATTCAAACCTAAATGGGCCGGGCCATATCTGGTAAAGAAGATTCTATCAGGTGGAGTCGTAATGCTAACGGATCTGGACGGGAACGAATTTGTCAACCCAACTAACCTGGACCAGCTGAAGCGCTACTACCCTTAACCCACCTATCTCAATGTCATTTGCAAAAGTTTATAAAAACATCTTTTTTCAAACTTTTAAAGATAAGTCAAAAGCTAGAATTATTTATTCTACTGTTACAAGCATCTTGAACCAATAGTCTTGATGAATTTCGAAATTGCAAATTAAGTTTGAACTACGTTTGGTTTGATTCCATTTATTATGGATACGTAGGCAGCCCCTCAAAAGGGCACAACCACTGCAATCGAGAAAAGAAAACAGGAACGGTTCTTTAATAAGTTTCTTTTATTAATTTCAAAAAAAAATCTGACAAATTCGGAAAAATTACAAAAAATCGAAAAAATAAATAAATAGTACTAATACTTAAATAATAAAAAAAACTAAGGCATTTTTCCCTTTCCCTTGTCCTTAGTTTCCTTTTCCATCTATCGACGTCGACGTGGAGGTGAACGCTCCCTAATCACCAAGGGAATCTCCTTAACCCGGGCTCGTTTCTTCAAACTCGATTCCCCGGTCACGTCGCACGGACCTAGCCTATCTCGGACCGTTAGTTTCGGTCCGAGCCTCCTCTCCAAATCACTAGCACCGATCTCATTAGCCTGAGTCTTAGTTTTTGACTTATGACCCGCCCCCGGCTCAGCAAAGGTAGTTGGAGTCTCCTCTTTATCAAAGAACCGTCTATTATCTCTTGCTGATTCTCGACGGGCCAAGTCAAAAGCCTCTTCAGTCTTCAAAGTTTTACGGGTCTCCTGGGATTTTTCAGAGGTCCATTTTCGATATGATTCAGAAACCCAAGTGGTTTGACAAGGGCAAGGTATAGTCCACATGACACGGGTAAACCATCGTTGTAGCCACGTGTCGCACATAGCGTCCGTCAATTGGAGCGAAACGCTAATGATTGCCTCAGTTTCGGGGATCTGCTGAAACGAACCGAACTGTCTCAGAATACGGTCCGGATAGATATGGACGGTCTAGTCCAAAGACAAGATCACCAGATAGCGGGCCTTGTCCCTCCTAGCTAACCCCGTCAGCCTTGAAAGGAACCACCAGATGACGTTCCATCTAATCAAAGGCCCACCATGGAACGTTAGCTCTTCATCCCAATATTTTCGATTTATATGATGACTTGAGCGTATTCGTCGGGACCTTGAGCCAATATGACAGCTACGATATCTGGATATATTCACTGGGGGCTCTATGATTGACAGACGCTCAGATAACCAGATCTGCAAAATTTTTGAAAAGTAAAAAACTTTTGAAAAATCGAAAATTCGAATTTTCGGAAAATTCAAAAAAAAAAAAAAAAAGAGAAAAATTTACGAAAATTTCGGAAAAACCAAAATTCCAGAAAATTCGAGTTTGCGGAAAAATTCGGAAAATCGGGTAATTTTTCGAAGAAAAAAAAAACGGTTAAATACCTGCAAAAGACGGATGCCTCCTGTCAATGGTCGATCCGGGTCAAGTCTTCTAGCGTCAAGACCCATAATAATCTCCCCAGTTATCAGCCAAGCCGGGCTGTGACCTGTCTCCATTTGGTCAACTATGCTAATCAGCCTGATCTCACCCAAGCACGAGTCAGCATCCATCCGACCTTCAAAGGCATATCGATGCAGCATACAAAAGGCGAAAGCCCTACGCCTATGGGTAGAAGTAATTCTTGCGCCAACTGGGTTCATGAATTTGTCAGCCAGGTCAAATAGGGAAACTGAATCTACCTTTACCATACGGGCTGTCTCAGCATGCGACAAGCCTAGAAAATCCCTTAGCCTCCTCCTTGGGTCGGGATAAAATGGGGGAATAGCAGGACGAGCATTAGGGCACCAACCGCCTATAGCTGCAATTTCTTCAGGAAGGGGACATATCTCTCCTCGAGAAAATACAAAAACATGGTGGGTAGTATCCCAAAAGGATAAGCAAGCATCAAGAAAGTGCGAATCTACCCTAAGTCGCTGAAGTGGGAATAAAGCCACAATTCCCATTTGAGTTAGCTGAACTTTATCCTCGTCTCGAAAGTCTTGAGCTCACGCCTGAAGCATCGCAGTCAAGTGATCAATACCCATTGCGAGAACAGTTTCTTTTATTTATCTTAAAAGTCTAAGGGATTTTAAGATAGAAGAAAAGATTTGAGTTGGAATGTGAAAAATAAAAGCCAGAACCCTCTATTTATAATAGAGAATATCCCTTTCCCTAGTCATCACAGGAATAGGACTTTTATATCACCTCCCCTGCTTCATCTAGGCATACAGGCCTAACCAGGGAATTTTAGGAATCCGTGTCAGAATCCGATTAGGAATCAAAGTCATCCCAAGCATCCTTATTTCCAAGCTTTTCAAAAAAAAATTCAGCATTTTTCTTTTCAAAATTTTCGAAAAAAAATCATCATCATTTCTTCCCCAGCATGAGTCGGTGTTTCACCTAAATGTTACATACAAATTATGTCAGCATACAGATACACCCAAGACTCCCGAGAAATTCTAAGAAAAGTTCCCCAGTGGAAAGCTCAGGCGACATTTTCTACTGAAGAATCAGGATATATCTGTAAACAGATATGCCCATAGCTTCCAAGGCAAGCTCCCACGCAATTCTAAGACAGGATGTACCTGCAAACAGGTATACCCATAGCTTCCAAGACAGCTCCCGCGACATTATCAGCATCAACCCAGGTATATTTTCTATCCTATGGCTGGCGAGCCCTTCACGCAGGTCTAATGGACTTTAAACGACCCGATCGGAAGTCTGCCAGGTTTTAATCCTTGATTGACATGGTAGCTACTCTGACTTTTGCCTTGTCCAAGCCTCAGTCAGAGTGGGGGCTCTGTAGACACCCACATTTTGACCGCCAGGTGTCTATAATAGTTCCCACCAAACACCCGATGATGATTGGACGTAAACGTGCTTTGATGGACTCGGATATGGGCTCATAATCATGGACATTTGGTTTAGACTTATTACGGAGTACAAATCTTACAAAACCAACCTCAAATCCAGGCCCAGTGGGTCGTTTCAAGTCAAATAAGACTAATTTGGGTTGATTCCGACACCAGGGGTAAAACCGTCTTTTAGCGACCGAGTCGAAACCCGGTCAAGGATATTTTTTCCCGAAACCCGCGAGCCAACCGTGACACTACACGTCCGGTTTGGACTCAAACACTACAAAACATCAGCTTCAATAAACATTAAACAATTCCGTTAAAGGTAGAATTTGATTTCGAGTGGAATTCTATCCGAAAACCGAAACAAGTCACAAACCGAGCTCAAATACTCGGTTTAGGCATCCCAATTCAGCCAAGATTTCCTTGCTTCCTCCCCAAGCAACGGACTTCTCGTTCCCTTCAACTTCTTACAATCCTATCCAAACCGGTATTTCTTGTCACACAAGCAAGACTACCTCGATTCCTATAAATAGGACCTCTCGTCCAACACAAAAGGACACGTTTTTTCACACAAGAGGACAGGCATAAACACACGATTTAACACGGTTTTTTTACAGCCAAAAATAGACACATCCCACATCCTCGATATCTAGCAAATCCCGACACCTTCCCGAAGAAGCCTCGAAGCCCCGAGAAACCGTCCAACCACACACCCAATCACACGTCCAACCACACACCTTAACTCATCCCGCATCCTCTCGACGCTCCCAAGTTTAAACCACTTTCCGACGAGCCTTATCCCGAGAAAACAAAGCATGTAGGTTGAGGGTGTAAATCAAACCCGATTCTTCTCTTTTCTCTCTTCCTTTCTCTCGTTTTTTTTTCGGTCGTGTCTTTAGTCCGTCTTTTTTTTTTATGGGTCGTTGTCGCATATTTATTATTTCTAATATCGATACTACAAAAACTATTTTCTATACATCGTTCTTAAAATACGATATCGATTCTCTAATCGAATATCGTATCAAACAAGAACAAAATTAATTATTTCTCGTTGATGCTAAATAAAATCGTTACATCTTTTTTTTTAACAAAATTCGACGATTTTATACGCGGAGAGAATTAACATTTTTTTCGTTCAAAATTCTTTTTTAAAACTTTTCGTTCAAAACAAGTTTTTTTTAAAAAACTTTTCTAAAAATCATTCCGAGTATTCGATATCGATTTCATAATCGAATATCGGGTACGACAAATATCAAAAGCATAGATCGAGTATAAATTAATTCATATTTATACGCGATCTATCGAAATTAACAATTTCTCGAAAAACAGAACCGGGACAGTAGACCATGCGAGCCGCGCCACTCCCAGGCGACTCGCATGGCGGCCTGAATCCGAAGCTTTTTTTTTCTTCGTTTTCTCGACTTTTTCTTAAACATCGCTTTTTCTACAAAACGATTTTTCCTAAAACTTTTTTATCTATTCCGACTATTCAATACCGATTTCATAATCGAATATCGAATACGACGAATATCTGTGGACACGACATAGGTCCACCCCGACGCGGCCACGCGCGGGTTTTGGGGAGGCGAATGAATCTCCATGAGATGGTCAAATGTAAATTTAAATCGAAGTCGAAGTCGCCACCGAATTTTATGGTTATTCGGAACCGTTCGAGCCCACTCTATGTCGTAGTGGGCCGTGTACAAAATACGGCCCATTTCTGATGTCAGAGTTTATTGGGCTCGTCCCTTTGCATATCGATATAGATGCCGACTTGAGCGGTTAATCGTATATTGAATGACTCTCGTTGCCAATGCTTTCGGACATCCGGAAACCACGGTTCTGAGTAAGGGGTGAGGTTACGTGTTGGGAAGTTCACTAAGAACACCCAACCCCGCCCGCACATTAGCGGCCTCTACTAGGATATCGAATGACGTTTTAATGCGCGCGTTAGTTGAACGATGAATGATATGCAAACATTGTTTTCCTAAGCATGTGAGGAATTGAATGGGTTGCTAAGTGATTTAATGCATGAAAAATTAATCAACGTCAAAGTTGGATTTAACATGTGAGATTCGTTTTAGTATAATAAAACAAATGAAATAAAAGAATGCATTTGCTACAAAACAAACAAACGAGTTAGTATCGATTTGTAAATAATAATAGCAAAAATAAATATGTGAGATCGAGAAAATATCGAAATCTGAAAATACCGTTGAAAAGAACGTTGTTTTGTATAAAAACGAAGTTCGAGAAATAATAAAAAAGACGGAAAAGGCCTCGGCATAACAGCCGGCCGCGCGACTCGCCCGGGGTGCCTGTTTCGGGGCCGGTTTTCGAAAACTCGAAGTTTGTATTAAATCGCGTATGAATATTACATGATTCGTACTCGACTTAATATTTTCGATATTCTTTATATTCGATAGTTGACTACGAAATCAATATCGAATACTTGGAATAGTTTTTAGAAAAGATGTAAATTTTAGAAATCGATCGAAGAATAAATAATAAATGAACGAAAAAAGTTAAAAAAACAGTCCGGGTTTCAGGCTCGTGCGCGAGTCCCTCGGGCGTGGCGCGACTCGCGTACGGGTCTGTCCGGTTTTTATTTTTTGTTCGAAAATTGTTATTTTGATGAATCGCGTACAAATTATGAATTAATTTGTATTCGATCCATGTTTTCGATATTCGTCGTACCCGATATTCGATTATGAAATCGATATCGAATATTCGGAATGAATAAGGTTTTGTAAAATAGTTTGTTTTGAACGAGAAAAGAAAAGAATTTTAAAGAAGACGATGTAACGATTTTTGGTATCATCGAAGTTTTAATATAATTCTTTTCGATACGATATTCGATTATAGAAAAATCGATATCGTATGTTTAAGAATATTCGTTATGAAAATAGTTTTTCGTTAATAACGATATTAGGAAAATAAAAAAAATCGACTCTTGACCCGTAAAAAAACAAAACGGACGAAGAGGAGAGAAGGAGAGAAAGGAAGAAATCGGGTTTGGTACACCCTCAACCTACATGCTCTTGTTGACTTGGATCGGGACTCGTCGGAATGTGGCTAGGCACGGGAGTGTCGAGGCAACGTTGGTTGGGTTAGGGTGGTACAGTTAAGACGGGTGAAGGTGTCGGGTATCGGGACCGGTTTTCCTTCGAGCTTTGGATATAATATCGGTTTCTCGATGCTAAAGGAATTATGTGTGTGTCGGGATGATAATGTGTGTAATTATATTGTTTTTCGGTGATTTCTGATCGTGTCTTTTGTGTTGGATGCAAGGGGCTATTTATAGGGAGTTCCCGACCTTGACTTAGGAGAGTTTGACTACCGCTTAGGATAGGAAAACGAGGAATTTGAGGGAAATAAGAATTCCGCTTTCTTGTGTAGGAAGAAAGGGGACACGGCTGGTTTTAGGCTGTTTCGGCCGAGTGTTTTACACTCGGTCGGATGCTCGAATCGGTTTTTGAATAGGATTCCTGTTTGAGCTAGAATTACCGCTTGGGTAAGAAGCTGAGGAGAACGAGAATTCCGTTTTCTTGTGAGGGAAGAAAAGAGGAAATACCGGCTGACTTGTGTATTTGGCCGAGTGGTTTACACTCGGTTGGGTGCTTGAGTCGGTTCTCGGATAGGATTCCTACTCGGGATCGAATTCTACCTTAAACGGAATTGTTTATTATTTTGTGAAGCTGATTTTTGTGGAGTTGGAGTCCGAATAGGACGTGTGAGATGTCACGGTCAGCCTACGAGTTTCGGGAAATATCTTTGACCGGGTTTTGACTCGGTCGCTAAAAGACGGTTTTACCCCCGGTGTCGGATTCGACCCAAATTAGTGTTATTTGACTCGAAACGACCCACTGGGCCTGAATTTGAGGTTGGTTTAGTGAGATTTGTACTCCTTAAAATGCCTAGGCCAAATGTCCATCATTTCGAGCCCATTTCCGAGTACGTTAAAGCACGTTAGCGTCCGATCATCATCGGGTGTTTGTCGGAAACAATATAGATACCTGGCGGTCAAAATGTGGGTGTCTACAGAGCCCCCACCCTGACTGAGGCTTGGACAGGGCGAAAGTCAGAGTAGCCACCAGGTCAATCAAAGATTAAAACCTGCCAGCTTCCGGTCGGGTCGTTTAAGGTCCATTAGACCTGCGTGGAGGGCCCGCCAGCCACGGGCTAGAAATGTACCTGAATCGATGATGATAACTCCGTGGGGAATTTGAACTCGTCATATGAGACTTAAAATGGGCCTGTATGTGGGCTCATCTTGTTAAATGCCGCTGGGGAGTTATGCAAATCGCATGGTCCTGCTCGAGTCGTCCTGTACATATTTATGCAAAGCTGCAAAATTTTGCATGTAACATTTGTAGGAAAAATGACTCGTGCTGGGGAATAAAAATTTTGAGAAAAGGTTTGAATTTTTTGAGTTTGCAAAAAGTCTTTGAAAAATTAGGGAATTTTTGTTTTGACTTTGAAAAGGAGTAGGAATGCTCGGGATGACTTAGCTAAGCCTTAGGACAATGGCTTGTATGCTAGATGCTCTAGGATTGGGAATCCTAAGGTGAGGAGGAGAACTTATTTTCATGCTATAAATACCCCTTCTTGCTTCACAAATTATCATAATTCCATAATTCCTCAATTACTTAGAGAAAAGAGTAAGCCCTGAAAAATTTATTCTTTTCTTTTAGCAAATCAAATATGGGAATCGACCGATTAGTGGGAATGCTGCACGAGTGGTCCAAATATTTTAGGGATGCCGATAGGGCTATCCTAAATCAGAATGGCGTTACCCAATTATCAGTGATCTGTCAGATGCAAGTAGACTGCCACTTCTTGGATGCTTGCCTATCCTATTGGGATGATACCTATCATGTGTTTAGTTTTCCTCGAGGAGAGATTTGCCCTATTCCTGAGGAAATTGCTGCTGCAGGAGGGTGGAATCCCATACTTCGCCCTGCTATCCCTTTTTCAGTTTCTGACCCAAGGAGGAAGCTAAGGGAATTTTTAGGGCTTTCCCATATGGAGGTATCCCGTATGCTAGAAGGAGATACCGTTTCTCTGATCAATTTAGCTGAAAAATTCATGAACCCAGATGATGTCCGGGTTAGACCGGTTCATAGCCGTAGGGCCTTCACCTTTTGTATGCTCCATGTTTATGCTTTCGAAGGGCATATGGATTTATTATCTTGCATGGGTCACGTCAGACTTTTCACTGTGGCTGACCTGATGGAGACGGAGCACAGCCCGGCTTGGCTAATTACAGGAGAGATTATCCAGGGTTTGGATAATCGCAAGAGGGATCCGTCAATCCGGCTGACTGGGAGTACCCGGCTTCTACAGGTATGCCCTTTTTTGATTTTTTTGAATTTCCGGCTTTTTCATATTTCCGGTTTTGCGCGGTTCTTCCCGATTTTTCCCGGTTTCTACGGTTTTCTCGGTTTTCACGTCTTTTCACGTTTTTTTTTTGACGTGATTTTGACGATTTTTGCGATTTTGATTTTTTCGGATTTTTCAGCTGTGGCTATTCGAGAGGCTATCGATATTGGATCCTCCCTTAGATGTGAGCCGATATCAACCCAGGCAAGTTATGTCGAGGAGACGAGCTATTGCCTTTTCTCGCTTCAATACCCAACAATATTGGGATGAGGTGCTATCTTTCCATGGAGGCCTGTTGATCCGTTGGGCCGTGCCATGGTGGCCAATTTACCTTTGGACTGGTCTAGAATCCCGAGATAGGGCTAGATATCAGGTAATCCTATGTTTTAGGCAAACAATTCACCTCTTTCCCGATCGCATACTTAGGCTATATGGTCGAGCGCAAAGAATCCCAGAAATCGAGGCCGTTGTGAGTGAATCCACTCAGCTGACGGATGTGATGTGTGACACCTGGATGCAAAGGTGGTATACACGAGCTACTTGGCCTGTTCTTAAAAATTCTCATTCGATCTGGGTAACCGATTCTTATGTAAGATGGACCCGAGCTGATTCAGCTAAGACCCGGGCTGCCCTGAAAATTGACGAGGCCTATGACTTGTTACGTCGGGAGCATGCTAAGGACAATAGGAGCTTCTTTACTGAGGGAGCTACTTCGACAGGTCAGAAAAGAAGATCTAGGACTCAGACTGAAGGGTCCAGTAATAAGGGTGCACGGGGGAAGGTGAACCCCCAGACGGACTTAGAAAGGAGACTAGGGCCAAGACTGGCTGCTAAGGACCGACTTGGTTCTCGAGACAGGCTTCCCGAGCCGGTTAGGGCTCGGCTTGGACCGGTGCAAAGAATGGAAAACCCAAAATCGAAGAAACGGGTTCGAGCAAAGGAAGTTCCCCTTGTGATTAGGGAACGTTCGCCCCCGCCCCGTCGGCCTCGGGCTCCACGTGACCCGAAAGATAAGGGGAAGGGCAAAATGTATGAGTAGTCTCCTAAATTTATTATTTAAGTATTACTACTATTTTTGTGGTGTGATTTTGTTGCTTTTTTGTGATGTATTTTGAAATAATAAAAAGACATATTAGTGAATACCGTTCCCGTCTTTTCGTTATTGCATTGGTTGTACCCTTTTGAAGGGTTGCCTACGTATTCAAAATTAATGGAATCAAACCTTCCGTAGTTCAGAAGTATTTTCGCAATTTTCGAATACATCAAGATTATTAATTCAAGATGTGTAACGGTAGGATAAATGATCCTAACTTATTGACTTGCTTAAAATTTTGAAAATTCATAAAAAAAGACATTTTTTTTATAAACTTTTGCAAATGACATTGAGATAGGGTTTATGGGTAGTAACGCTTCAGCTGGTCCAAGTTTGTTGGATTGACGAACTCGTTTCCGTCCAAGTCCGTTAGCATTACTGCTCCTCCTGAAAGAATCTTCTTCACTAAATATGGCCCAGCCCAATTGGGTTTGAATTTTCCCCTTGGGTCAACTGGTAGCAAAGCTCGAACGGATTTTAGGACTAGATCGCCCTCTTTGATGTTCCTGGGCCTAACCCTTTTGTTGAAAGCCCGTTGGATCCTTTTCTGATATATCTGAATATTATTCAGAGCCCGGGATCGCCGTTTGTCTAAGAGGATTAGTGAATCATATCGGGCTTGGACCCAGTCCGCCTCAGGTACCTGGCTTTCGAGCAGAATCCTAAGAGAGGGTACTTCTAGCTCGACCGGCTGGACTGCTTCCATTCCGTATGTCAGATAGTACAGAGTTGCTCCGGTTGCAGTTCGAATCGCCGTTCGATATCCCCACAAGGCAAAGGGTATCTTGTCGGGCCAATCCCGGTAATTCTCAGCCATCTTTTTAAGAATGGTGACAATTGTCTTATTGGCTGCCTCCACCGCTCCATTTGTTTGAGGACGGTAAGGTGATGATGTATGCCTTTGGATCTTGTACTTTTCCAGCAAAGTGGCGGTTTCAGCTTGGAAATGGGTCCCGTGATCGCTGATGAACTCGTGTGGAATCCCGTATCGGCATATAATTTTATTTTGGATGAACTTAGCCACATGTTTGGCATTCAAGATCCGGTATGATTCGGCTTCGACCCATTTAGTGAAATAGTCGATAGCCACTAGGATGAAACAGTGACCTCCTGTCCCGAAAGGATTATATCAATTCCCCATGTCGAGAATGGCCATGGTGATGTCATTGTATATAGTAGGGATGAAGGCATATGCTGTACATTGGCGAAGATCTGACAGTTATGACAGTGTTTAACATATAACTGGCAGTCAGTTTCCATGCTATTCCAATAGTAACCGAGTCTTGCGATTTTTCGGGCCAACATATGGGCGTTCATATGTGGTCCGTTTTCACCATCATGTACTTCGGCCATGACTCTTTCGGCTCGAGTTTTGTCAATGCATAGGAGTAAAGCCCCCTGTGTTGTCTTCTTATATAACTGTCCATCATCCGTGCGGATGAACTGGGTTGCCCATTCTCGTAGAGCTTTCTTGGCCCGGTTTTCAGCTCCCGGAGGATATTCCCCTGACGTCAAGTAGGTTAGAATAGCCTGGTACCAAGGTTCTGGATCAGTTATTTCAATATTTGAGATAGCGTGGATGTATGCCGGCTCAGATCGCCTCTCGACGCAAATGGGCATGCTAGTTAGATGTGCTGGGATATTCAGTAAAGATGCTAATTTTGAGAGAGCATCGGCAAACTGGTTTTCTTCCCGAGGCAGATAAATGTACTCCACTTTTTGGAATTGCTTTTCGAGAACCCTTACTCGTGCTTGGTAAGCCACGAGATTTGCGTTCCGAGTCTTCCATTTTTGTAGGGTTTGATTTATGACTAACGATGAGTCACCGTGGACCCGGAGGTTTGTTACTCCTAAATCGGCGGCGGCTTGCAACCCGTGAATGCATGCTTCGTACTCGGCTGCGTTATTAGTCACGTCAAAATCTAGCTTGATGGATAACGGGGTATGTTCACCTTGTGGTGAGATTAGCAAGATCCCGACACCAAATCCTCGAAAGTTGGACGCTCCGTCGAAGTACAAATCCCATGTGTCGGTGTCGGTATGGAATATGTCTTCATCTGGGAAGGCCCAAGTATCGGTGTGTTCTTCCTCAGATACCGGACTGTCGGCGAGGAATTCTGCTACTACTCGGCCCTTAATGGCTTTTAAAGGTACAAATTTGAGGTCGAACTCAGATAGCATTAAAGTCCACCTGGATATACGGCCGTTGAGGATGGGCTTCTCGAACAGATACTTGATTGGATCCATTTTGGATAGCACATGTACCTCGTGACTAAGCATGTAGTGTTGGAGCTTTTTAGTGGCCCATACTAATGCTAGACACGTCTTCTCAAGCATGGTGTATTTGCATTCGTATTCTAAGAACTTCTTACTGATGTAGTAAATACCCCGTTCTTCAGAATCGACCGTTTGGGCTAGCATGGCGCCCATGGCAGTCTCGGTTGTCGTCAAGTATAGTGATAGAGGCAAACCGTGCTGAGGTGGCATTAGCACCGGTGGAGAGGATAGAATTTCCTTGATTTTGTCGAAAGCCATTTGACATTTGTCGTCCCATAGTGTTTGTTCTCCTATCTTCAGTTTCTTGAAAATGGGTTCACATACCATGGTTAGCTTTGAAATGAATCGGCTTATGTAATGGACTTTCCCGAGAAACCCTCTTATCTCCTTTTCGGTTTTAGGTGGTTGCATCTCGGTTATGGCCTTGATCTTTGCTGGGTCAACTTCGATGCCACGTTGGCTAACAATGTGGCCTAGCAGCTTGCCCGATGTTACCCCGAAACTGCATTTTTGAGGGTTTAACCTCATGTTGTACTTGCGTAGTCGGGTAAAGAACTTCCTTAGGGCTGCAATGTGCCCGTTTCGGTCGTCGGACTTGACAATCATATCGTCGACATAGACCTCTACTTCCTTATGCATCATGTCATGTAATAAAGTAGTAGCGGTCCGTTGATAAGTTGCACCAGCGTTAATAAGCTCAAATGGCATCACGGTATAGCAGTAAGTCCCCCAAGGTGTGATGAAGGTGGTCTTACTCATGTCCTCTATCTTCCGCCATTTTGATCTGATTGTATCCGGCATACCCGTCCATAAATGATAGAAGGGCATGATCGGCCGTGTTATCCACCAGTATGTCGATATGTGGCAACGGAAAATCGTCTTTTGGGCTGGCCTTATTAAGGTCTCGGAAATCTACACACACTCGGACTTTGCCATCCTTTTTGGGTACTGGTACTATGTTCGCAACCCAGTCTGGATATTCAGACACTTGGATAAAGCCCGCTTTGAATTGTTTATCAACTTCTTCTTTGACTTTGAGAGACCATTCGGGCCTCATTCTTCGGAGTTTCTGCTTTACCGGCTTGTACCCGTCTTTGATGGGTATTCGGTGTTCAGCTATTTCCCGGTCTATTCCCGGCATGTCCTTGTAGGACCATGCAAAGACGTCTTTGAATTCCTGGAGAAGGTCCGTGAATTGTTGTCTCTCCTCGGGATCTAAAGATAGGCCCAACCTAAGCATCTGAGGTTCTAAAGGGGTTCCTACGTTGATGGAATCGGTTTCTTCGATTACCGGATTTCGGGACTCCCTTTGTTCAAGTTGCTCGACTAGATGCGGAGGCAATGGTACCTGTTCGTCGGGTTTCTCAATGTCATTGCAAGTAAGATTTTTGAAAACATTTTGAAAATAAGCCAAGTCGTAAGCAGAACGGTTATCGTTATTATTGATAATAAATTTTGAAAAGAGCTCGAAGAGAGCTGCCATCTGATCGTTGGTCAGAGGCGGGATAGGGAGAGCCCTCGGGACAGACTCCGGGGCTCCCGATGGTGAGGCTAGAGAAGGGAGAGGGGTTACAGACTCGATCCTAGTACTGGACCCTCTAGATTTTGACTCAGACTCCGACTCTAACTCTGACTCAGACTCGGACTCAGATTCAGACTCGATAGCATGCATATCTCCTTCGCCAGTAGTTAGCTTGTAGACTCGCCCTTGACTGTCGATCCACTTGGTTGTCTTCCTCCAGGCTCTCTTCCCAGTGTTGGCACCGACTTCAGAGATCAGCTTGGTTGGATCAAACCTGCTGCTGCGAAGGATCAGGCTGACTAATTCCTGCTTAGGGGTCGGGACGACCTTGTCTTCCCCAAAGAGTAGTCCTAGAATGGGCTCAGTATTGCTTGGGCCCTCCTTCGATTCGGCCTGGATAAGGGCGAATATGTCATCTGGAATGAAATTGCATTCCCGAGCCAGTTTGGTCCCGGGATAAGAGATGGTGGGCCGATAGAGGCCCGTTTGAACAGTTTCGAATACCGGGGTGACGAACGTGACTGCCTTGGTTCGGTTCGTGTAGCCGGACGCCATAGTATAGCCTAGACCGAGGTGAGATTGCCCGTTGTTCAAGGTTTCGATGATCTTCCCAGGTGGAAGGTATGGCCTTGATGTGACTCCCGGTAGGCAACCCAGGTTCTGTAGCATCGTATAGATGCTAACGGTGAAGTATGGCTGGAAAAGGTACTCTTCTTCGATCATCCCCACAAAGTTAAATCCTCGTGGGTCGGCGGAGCCTGCGGTGTTGCAGCTTGACACGGTTATGGGAGTAGCTTCGAGAGTAATGATCCCGTCCTGTAGGGGTAGTTTGACCTTTCTATGAAGAGTGGAGGACACAACTTTGACCGCATGAATCCATGGTCTTCCAAGTAGCAGATTGAAAGATGAAGTAACATCGATCACTTGGAATTCTAACTCCTTCTCGATCGGGCCTGTTATAATGGTTAGTTTAACGGCCCCAGCCACTGATTTTGGGCTCCCATGAAAAGCCTGGATAGTCTTTGCAGTCGGAAGGTAGTCAGCCTCGGTAATGCCGAGGGCCTTGGCTGTCCTTAAAGGAAGGACGTTAACTGCGGACCCGTCATCGATCAGGGTCATTGGGAGATATTTATTTCGACAAATCACCGTAATGTACAGGGCCAAGTTATGAGTGGTCCCGAATGGTGGAAGGTCGGACTCGGAGAAGGTGATAAGTGGGCCTTCTCCTTTGGACTTGTCGTTGAGGTATGGCAAGACCGTGGCTACCATCTCGGTGGGGGTAACCGATGAGTCGACCTTGATTTCATCAAGGGCCTTAGTAAGTGCCGCTCGATGCTCCTGGGAACTAACCAAAAGCTGCCATATAGTAATATCGGTTCGGACCCTCTTCAATTGTCTGACTAGGGCTGTGTCGGCGTTTGGCTCTTCAGGAGTGAGTTCCGTCCTGGAAGGTTCAGTGACGGTTTCCGGGGTGGCTGTGATGGTGTGTGCACCGACCAGAGCTTTGGCTTTAGCCCTCCGGATTTCCTCGATAGTGACGGGGACAGCCTCCCCTTTAGCCAGGTAAACATCGTCCTCGTCGTCGTTCCATATCCCGTTGATTTGGGAAATGAAAGGGGAAATGAGATGAGTGCAGTCAATTACCTCTCCAGTAAAAATGGCATGAGTAGCAAGAGGATTGTTTTTGTTGCTTGGCTTGTCACTAGGCAGCGATATCTTTCCATTTTCGATCAGATCTTGGATAAGATGCTTCAACTTCCAGCATTTCTCCGTGTCATGCCCATTGCCTTGGTGATAGTGGCAATAGGCCTGAATGTTGTAGCTTTTAGACCGCTTTTCTGCGGGAACTTCCGGAGTTGGGCCTATCGGTTGGATTAGGCCTTTTGAAGATAGCCTTTGTAAGGCATTAGCATAGGTTGTCCCAATGTCAGTGAATACCCGATTTGGAGTATTCTTCTTGGTTGAGGTGTCAAGTGAGTTCACCTCGTCGAAGATGCTTCGGGCCGCGGTTGTGGTTGCGGGCTTGCTGGAGGAGGAACTGGATCCTTGATACCCTTTGGTAGAGGCCTTAGTAAGGCTCTCTAGCCTTAGATCGTCTTCGATTCTGGTACCCATTTCGGTTAAAGTGGCGAAGTCGGGTATGATGGCGTACCTGAGATGGACTCGGTAAGCAGGGAGGAGGTTTTTGACAAAGGCCTCCACTAGAACCTTTTCGTTGGGCTTGTCGACCAGCTTAACACTTTCGGTCCGCCACCTTTGGAGGTATTTGGTGAAACCCTCCTTTGGTTCTTGGGCCATAACCTCCAGAGTACGCATGGTAGTCTGGATTTCAGCATTGTCCGCGTAGTTTCGCGCGAATTTCATTGCAACATCGTCCCAAGTTTTGAATTTCTTGGGGTCCAGGCTGTAGTACCAAGCTTTTGGGTGTTTCTCTAGAGAGGAAGCAAAGAGGTGCTTGAACATGGTCGATTTGACCCCCTTGACAGCCATGAAGTCTTTGAAAGCCCGAATATGGAGTACCGGGTCTTCAGTCCCATCGAACATTGGTAAGCCCGTTAGGTTAAGGTTAGCGGGCAGTTCATCAGTTAGGGTCGAATAGGTACGGGCATTTTCCGTGAGAATGGTGTTTCTGGTGGTCGAGTGGACCTGTTCCTGCAATTTTTGGACAGCGCCGGCCAGTGCGGCTAGAGGTCCGTCATCTTCGATCAAGGCGTTAGGGGTTCCCTGTTCTACGGCACTAACCCGGGTGACAATGGCGATCTGGTCCTCCCGCATTTGCCTCAATTGGTCCTGGATTTGGGCCAATGTGGTGGTCAACTCGTCGATGGCTTTTTGCGTCATGGTTCGAGTGAAGGGTGGCCTGTCTGTAAGAGCACCACGTAATTAGCAACTTAACCCGAATCCTAAGGAAAGTACATCCCGAGCAAGGGATGAAAAGGAAGAAGACTAAAAAGACGGTAAATGACTCGGTAAAGACACCTAGACGGGTGACTTGTGAAGAGGTGGGCCTTCCTCAGGATCCAACGCTGTGGGTTGGGCCCTGTCCGAAGGAAAGTTCACGTGAGACATTCCCAGACTTTTAGACTCGATTGTGTAAACGGGCCAACCTTTGTAGGAGTATGTCCTACGTAGGTGGGCTTTGCCTTAGTAAGGTAAGGCGGACTAGGATGGGGGGGAGACCCGTGATGTAAGATCGACGGAGTTTCGACGCTGGAGACTTCAACGACCTATGACACGACCCAACACTGCTAAATACGGGAAGTCCTAAGAAGAGGAAGTTTTAAAATATGAATTTTTGAAAAGCCCGAAATGAATCGGGTGGAGAGATTCGGCCCTTTTTCGAAAAAAGAAAAAGGAGTGGGCCGAATGACGGGTTTTGAAAGTTTCGAAAATGTTTTCGAGTTTTGAATTGGGCATAATACCGGCTAGAAAAAGGCTATTTTGAGTAAAATCATAAGTCCTAAATTCGGTATATGACCCGGGTTTTGAAAATTGGATATTTTGAAAAGGATGCAAATTTTGAAAAATGACGGTTTTGAAAAAGATATGGATCAAGTAGCATGTAGTCATGGAAACAGTATAACGACGCCATGTATGCTCTTAATCTAAGTCTCGGTCAGTCTGTAAGGGTCTATACCAGTGTACACAGCCTATCAAGAATCGGGGCGGACTCCCTAACTCGAGTTGAGATTAGGACATGCCGTAAAACCCATTTGAATCGGCTAATGGACACCTTTGACATAACCAGTTTGGACTATATCAACGGTATAGTGGGACGTCGGTCGCGAGTACCGGCCCGGGAAAATGGGGTTTATGCATGAACCGTAAAACTAAAACGCGCATTGTACTAGTCAAACGATTTCTATTCGAGTCTCACCCTGAGGACACCGAAGGTTATTAACTCATCGGAAAATCCCCAGCGGAGTCGCCAAATTGTGGACATGACATAGGTCCACCCCGACGCGGCCACGCGCGGGTTTTGGGGAGGCGAATGAATCTCCATGAGATGGTCAAATGGAAATTTAAATCGAAGTCGGAGTCGCCACCGAATTTTATGGTTATTCGGAACCGTTCGAGCCCACTCTATGTCGTAGTGGGCCGTGTACAAAATACGGCCCATTTCCGATGTCAGAGTTTATTGGGCTTGTCCCTTTGCATATCGATATAGATGCCGACTTGAGCGGTTAATCGTATATTGAATGACTCTCGTTGCCAATGGTTTTGGACATCCGGAAACCACGGTTCTGAGTAAGGGGTGAGGGTACGTGTTGGGAAGTTCACTATGAACACCCAACCCCGCCCGCACATTAGCGGCCTCTACTAGGATATCGAATGACGTTTTAATGCGCGCGTTAGTTGAACGATGAATGATATGCAAACATTGTTTTCCTAAGCATGTGAGGAATTGAATGGGTTGCTAAGTGATTTAATGCATGAAAAATTAATCAACGTCAAAGTTGGATTTAACATGTGAGATTCGTTTTAGTATAATAAAACAAATGAAATAAAATAATGCATTTGCTACAAAACAAACAAACGAGTTAGTATCGATTTGTAAATAATAATAGCAAAAATAAATATGTGAGATCGAGAAAATATCGAAATCTGAAAAATACCGTTGAAAAGAACGTTGTTTTGTATAAAAACGAAGCTCGAGAAATAATAAAAAAGACGTGATTGGGGTCGGCCGCCTGTCTAGTAGCCGCCTGCTAGGCAGGCCCTGGGGCGGTCCCTGTCAAGAGTTGAAAGATCCGCCCCTAGCAAGAAATTAAAACAAAAAGCATAAAACGCTAAGGATGGCCGTCAGCTGCTGGGAGCATAGGCCAACCCAGCCTGTCGGGACTTGGCAGCCCCCTGCCTGAAGACTGTCTGCCCTGGGAAAATCCCTGGCCGACAGGGCCAGAACCCCCAGGGGCCCTCTCGTCATTTTGCCTAAGGTAATTAGGAATGGATGGATGAGAAGCCGCCACTTGTCACTCCTCTATCCAACCATTCCACTCCCACTTCTCTCTCTTGTGGGAAGGTATAAATACCTCCCCATTTCCCACATAAGAGGGGTTGGATTTTCTCTCTAGACTCTTACTCCTAAAAAACGCCGCCTAGTTCCTCACGAGCTAGGTTCGTAAAGGCATTCCACGGACTGACTTAGGCATCGAAGAGGGTTTCCTCGGACAACCTCCGAGGCCCTGTGCGTTCATTGTGCAGGGAGCAGGCCATTTCCGCCGGGAAGGTCCGATCAAGGGAGTGAGAGAAAGGGGAGACCAAGGGAAATCAAACGATCAATTGTTCACCGTTAACCCAATTATACAGCCCGGATCCTAGGCCGGGCGAATTGTTTCCGTGACCGGAACAATTTGGCGCCGTCTGTGGGGAACTTACGGTTGTGCTCACGAGTTACCCACTAAAATCAACCACTCATAATCACAAAACTAAAACAATCATGCCAGAAATCGTTGATACCAGTGCAGGAGCGGGTCCGACGGTCCCACCGGTGACCCCCCTGTATGGTATGCCGCAGTCGGAGAGGGTTCCTCCTGCCACGATCCTAGGGGTGGGGGGAACCAATCCCCTCGGTGGATCTAATACCGCTGTGACACCTGAGCTGGGGACACACCCAGGACGTGCTCTCAATCTGACCCCAGCTCAGATGGCACAGGCGGCCGCGTTCTTCTCTGCTATGCTGAATCAGGAATTCACACCTGAGGACTTGGTAGGCAGGGTCGCATCGGCTCCCAGGCAACCGTCCCCAGTCAGCCGGGACGAGGCCGGGGGCACGAGGCGGACCGCCGCCAGAAATGCTCAGAGAAAAGCGAGAAGAACAGCTCAAGTGTATACGCATGTGCAGAGGCGCATTACTACTGGCAATCCAGAGCCACCTGTCCAGCAGGCGTTCTCCATTCACACAACAGAATCGGCGTCTGGAGGACAGGGAGGCTTGTCTCAAGGATTACAGGAGCGCATGAGGCCCAGGGAGCCTGTGTCAAAACGCTTGGGAGAGAAGCCAGGCGGAGTTTTCTCCAGGCTAACACCTGCGGCCAAGGAGCAGTCGGCCCCCGGCTTATCCCAAAGCCTGCAATCCAGACTCAACCGGGGACAACCGCTCGAGTCCAGGTACCATCAGGGTGAGAACCTCTGCCACTCTCAGAGGAAGAGGCCCAGGCAGGCCTCCTCGGAAACAGAAGATGAGGCAGCTAGCAGACCGCCACCAAGGCACCGCTCCCCCAGTGCGAGGAAACCGACCCATAAACAATGGGAATCTCACGGTAACCAGTCTGGGGAAAGCAGGTCACGACTGGTAGGCAGGCTCACGAAAACCCCGCTGCACCCTGAGGTACAAGAGTACCCCATTCCAAAAATCAAAATGCCCACCATCAAATTTGACGGGACGACAGACCCTAAAGACCACCTGGCAGCCTTTGAGAGCCACATGGGCATGTATGACGTAGATGATGCCATCTGGTGCAAAGTTTTCCCTACCACCCTGGTGGGGCTCGCGTAGGGATGGTTCAGAGACCTCCGCCAGGGGTCTGTCAGGTTCTTCATAGAGTTGGCTGAAATTTTCCTCGAACAGTATGCCGGAAACAAGAGAAGACGCCTTACCCGTTTCGATCTCATGACCCTGAAACAGAAAAAGGGTGAGAGTGTGAGAGAATACATGAGAAGGTTTGATCTATCCTACCAGCAGGTTAGGGAGATCGATGATTCCACTGCCGCCTACGCCCTGACAATCTCCCTACTTCCAGGGGAAATGAAAAACCAGATGATCAGGGCCCAGCCAGAAACCCTGGGCATGGCCAGGAAGATTGCTGAAGGGTTCATTCTGCAGGAGGAGTTCCACGGCCTGACGGACACCCCTGCAGGCCAAACAAAGCCTCAAGGGGGACCACAGGGTGGAAGGGGCAGAAGTGAGCCAGGCAAGCAAAGGGAAGAGGGAGACACTCCCAAGAAGGAGCGCCCAGTCTACCAACCCAGATTCGACAGTTACACTGCTCTGAACAAATCCAGGGCGGAAATCTTCGAACTGGAAAAAGAAACTGCTAAATGGAACCGCCTGAACAAACCTCGCAGCCCAAAGGGAGACCCCAAGAAATTCTGCACTTTCCACGACTGTATAGGTGTGGACAAGACGTAGGTCCACCCCGACGCGGCCACGCGCGGGTTTGGGTAGGCGAATGAATCTCGTGGTGAGATTGTTCTCGGGTTCGAAATTTAAGTCAAAATGGAGTCGCCACCGAATTTTGTGGTTATTCGGAACCATACGAGCCCACTCTATGTCGTCATGGGCTATACACAAAGTAAGCCCACTTCGATTTCAGAGTTCATTGGGCTCGTCCCTTTGCAATGAAATACCGATATCGTATAAACCGGCTTTCGTATATAGAATGACTCTCGTGCGCCAAGGGTTTCGGACATCCGGAAACCAAAGGTTCTGAGTAAGGGGTGAGGGTACGTGTTGGGAAGCCCACTAAGGACACCCAACCCCGCCCGCACATGGCGGCCTCTACTAAGACATCGTTCGTGTTCGTGTGCGTGCGCTAGTAAAATGATTAAATGATATGCAAATAGCGTTTTCGGGCTAAGCATATTAATAGTATGTGAACTACGTCATTTAATGCATCTTATCTTTGGTCAAAGTGGTTTAGCATGTGATGTTCATTTAAGGCGATAAATGGCAAACATCAAGAATAGAAAACTCGTAAATAAATTACAAATTACACGGGCGGAATACAACCCGGAATTCACAATACAACGAGCAATAAAATAGAATAATTGAATTAAATAGCGAATGTTAACTAGAAACGGACCCGTATATAATAAATATAAACTAGACCGTAAGATGTATAGATGGACTAACCCCGATTAAATACACATTATATCGTGTATTAAACGAAGGACGGAAATAAGAGACTGTGGCGTGTTGCTAGCCCGATCTCATATCCCGTAGTCTTGTCCCGACTTATCACGTCAAAAGGGGATCAAAGTCGTTCTACGTGTCGTGTTGTGCATGGTTTTGAAAATAAGAGAGTCACGTGATAGTCTTTACACGTGATGACTAATGTCGATAAAAGAGATGAGGCTTGAAAGGTGTGTCAAGGCCCTCGGTCACGGGGCTACAGGACTCACTCGGTCGAGTCATGGTCTGACTCGGTCGAGTACGTCCTAAAAGAAGCTTCTGCCCACAGTTTGGGGTGTTACTCGGTCGAGTGGTAGGTGTACTCGGCCGAGTAGCACCTGTACGAGCTATGACTCGTGTTTTATATGTTTTAAATCAAGAGTTGGCCGAATTAAGTTAGAATATTGACGAATTTAAGTTTAATTCGGTCTGCCGGTAATATAATCATGTCTCACATGATTGCAATACCGTTATCGGATTTTTGGAAAAGGAGTTGTCACGATAAACGTGGGTTTTAGAAAATGGATTCACGTGATTGGCTTTACACGTGTCGACTTAAGAGTCGTGAAAAAGACGAGGCTTAAATGTTGCATTTAAGCTCTCGGTTTTTTGGGTTACAGGACCCACTCGGTCGAGTCATGGCCTGACTCGGTCGAGTGTGCCCTCGAAAGGTAATCTGCCCAGTTTTATGGACACTACTCGATCGAGTGGCCTATGTACTCGGTCGAGTAGCCCCTGTACGAGTATCAACTCGTTCATTCTTTGGGGTTGAAAGCGACGGTCGGTCGAGTTAAATACAAATATCGCATGATTTGAATTTAACTCGACCTCCGGTGCTATAATCGTGTATATGTACGATTATAATACCGTTGGTCAGGATTTTATGAAATGTTTATGTTATAAAATTTGAATTAGTGACGAAATGCTTCCCTCTACGTCACAACATCGAAACTAACCCTTTCGGGTTATGTGATATCGGTTTTCGCGTCAATGGGTTCCGTACTAATTAAAATGGGATCGAATGCGTTCAACTATGATTAGTCGCGATCACGTCACGCCTTTGAGCACATTGGGGCGAGGCTCCTCGAAAGGGCTCCACCTCCGTCGTTGCTCGTAAAAGGATTAGACGGACTTTAGGCGACAATTATAGTCAAACGTATCCGAAACCGAAATTTCGATATTACTATATATATATATATATACGCGGTATGATTATAATGTTAGTAACGAAATGTAAAAGTTAGTATGCAAAAAGTAAAATGTTAGAATGTTAGAGTTAGTGTTAGGATTGCAATACTAGTATAAGTATAATATTAACGATACAAAAATGTAAGTAAAAGCAATAAAGATCGAGATGGGATTTAGGACACCCTCAACATACATGCTTAGTAAGGACCTCGAAAACGGGCTCGCAAATAGTGACGGGACTATGGAGTATCGAGGATGTATGTAAGTTATGGTGTGTGTGTGTGTGTGTGTGTTGTCGGTTTATCGAGGGACAACGGACTCGGTCTTTGTATGTGATTGCTTAGGGTTGTAGGATGAAGAGTATGGCTGAGATGTAGGGTAAATGTAGGGTAAAAATGGATGTGTAGAAAGTTGGTAAAAAGTTGTGAAATGAGTGAGGGTCATGGGGTATTTATAGAGTTTACCCCACGACCTAGGGTCACTCGATCGAGTGGCCCTAGTGCACTCGGTCGAGTGCCCTAGAAAATGGGCCTGATCCGGTTTTTGGCGCTCCACTCGACCGAGTGGGTCAATCCACTCGACCGAGTGGATCAGATGATCCGAGTTAAAATAGGAAGGAATTGATATTGTTGTTTTGATATCTTTTTTGAAAATGTGGTTGGGCGCCAGCTTCTAGAAGGTGCACTTGGGCTGGTTTTTGTGACGGGTTCGTCCTTGACCGGGTTTTGACCCGGTCGCCAAAAGACGGGATTTATTTTTGGTGTCGGTTTTGGCCCAAATTAGTCTTATTTTGCTCGGAACGACCCACTGGGCCTGAATTTGATGCCTGTTTTGTGAGATTATTACTCCGCTAAAAGTCCATGTCAGATATTATTGATTTCGGGCCCAAATCCGAGTATACTAAGTCATGTTTGCGTCCGATCATCATCGGGTGTTTGTCGGGAACTGCTATAGACACTAGCAGGCAAAATGCGGGTGTCTACAGAGCCCCCACTCTGACTGAGGCTTGGACAAGGCGAAAGTCAGAGTAGCTACCAGGCCAATCGCAGATTACGACCTGACAGCCTTCCGGTCGGGTCGTTTATAGTCCAGTAGACTAGCGTGAAGGGCTCGCCAGCCATAAGCAGAGGGTCATACCTGTCCTGATGATGATAGCTCCTCGGGGAGTCAGACTTGTTGCATAAGTCCTAGGCGTGCCTATATGTGGGCCCATCCGGTACCATTTCGGGGAAAATGCAGCCTCGGGCGTTCCGCTGGGGAAATATATGAGCTGTACGGGCTTGCTTTTGAGGCCCTGAGTCGTACCTGACCTGATGATGATGCTCCGTGGGGAGTAAAACTTGCCTCTCGGGGCGTAGGTGTACCCGTATGCCGACACATTATGCCTTGGATGTAGCATACCGGGGAAAAGTTGACTCCGTTGGGGAATTTAAGTAGCTTCGCGGGGACTTGCTTCTGAAGTCTTGGGGTGTACCTGTATGCTGACACATGATAAATTGCATGTAACACATAGGCAAAACACCGACTTGTGCTGGGGAAAAAATGCACTAGATTTTGAAAAAAAAAAAAAAATAAAAAATTGAAATTTTCAAAGAAGAGATTTTTGAACTTAAGGAATTTTTAGAAAGAATTTAGGAAAGCTCAGGATAACTAGATTCCTATTCTGGGTTGAAGTCAGGCCTGCACATGTTGGGGCCCAGTTTACTGAGGAGGCAGGGTCAGTCAGGGTCACTGCCAGGCTTCCATATTATAAATACAGGTTTCCTGCTTCAGCTTTCTGCACCTCAAACCAAAACTCTCCTTTTCTTAAAGTAATCTCTCAGTCTTTCAAGAGATCAAGTTCCTGCCATGGGTATCGAGCATCTCACTTCAATGCTTTTTGCCTGGTCCCAACACTTTCGGGATGAAGACAGGATTCAGCTGACCCAAATGGGGATTACCAGCCTATTTCCTCTTAGGCGTCTGGTGCCTGATGTGCATTTTCTGGACGCTTGTTTGGCGCTTTGGGACACTACCCACCACGTCTTCGCGTTCCCGCGGGGAGAGATATGCCCTCTTCCCGAGGAGATCGCAGCCATTGGAGGTTGGAGCCCTGTTGCTCGCCCTGCCATTCCTCCGTTCTACCCGGACCCGAGGAGGAGACTGAGGGATTTCTTGGGTCTGTCTCATGCTGAGACAGATCGAATGGTGCGGGGAGATACTGTCTCCCTTTTCGACTTGGCTGACAAGTTCATGAATAGCCAGGATGTAAGGGCTACGCCTTCTCACCGGCGTAGGGCTTTCGCGTTTTGCATGCTGCACCGCTACGTGTTTGAGGGGTTGATGGATGCTGACTCATGCGTGGGTCAGATTAGGCTGATTGGAGTGGTTGACCAGATGGAGACTGGTCACAGCCCTGCTTGGCTAGCCACGGGAGAACTCATCATGGGTCTGGATGCTAGGCGACTTGACCCAACCCAGCAACTGACGGGGAGTACCCTTATTCTGCAGGTAAACGTCTCTCGATTTTTCGATTTTGCTTTGCGCGATTTTTTGTTTCGCGGTTTCTTGAAGTCCGTAAGTTACTCGATCGAGTGGACCTACCACTCGGTCGAGTGGTGTCTGTAACGTGCTTCTGCCAGCCTGTGAAGGGCTTACTCGATCGAGTCAGAGGGTGTACTCGATCGAGTGTCATACCTGGTAGTCTTCTGTTTGTTTTAACGAGTCTTACTCGATCGAGTCAGATGGTGTACTCGATCGAGTGTCACACCTGACGAGCTTCTGGTTGTCTTAGAGAACCTCACTCGATCGAGTCAGAGGGTGTACTCGATCGAGTGGGCTGTAGCGAACCATTCCGTCACTCATGAATTCCGTGTATACGTTTGCAGGTTTGGCTGTCGGAGCGCTTATCGATCATAGAGCCTCCTCCGAGCGTTCCAAACTACCGTAGCAGCCAACTCAGTTCTAGGGGGCGCAGGATAAGCTCGAATCACCATATAAATCAAGCTTACTGGGACGAGGAATTGGTGTTCCATGGTGGCCCCTTGATTAGGTGGACGGTTGCTTGGTGGTTCCTTTCCAAGCTGACGGGGTTGGCCAAGAGGGACCAAGCTCGTTACCTCGTGATCTTGTCCCTTGACTGGACAGTTCACATCTACCCGGACCGCATTCTGAGGCAGTTCGGTTCGTCACAGCGCATTCCTGAGACTGAAGCCATTATTAGCGTCTCGCTCCAACTGACGGACGCTATGTGCGACACTTGGTTGCAGAGGTGGTTTACTCGTCCTACATGGACTATTCCCAACCCTTGCCAATCCGCTTGGGTTTCTCGAGCCTATGAGAAGTGGACTTCTGAGGAGTCCGAGGAGGCTCGCAAAGCTCAGAAGGTCGATGAGGCCTTCGAACTGGTCCGTCGGGAGACTGTAAAGGACAATAGGGGATTCTACGATGAGGGAGAGACCCCTGCTACATTAGTCCGATTAGAGTCGGGTCTTAAGTCACATACTAAGACTCGAGCTAAAGATGCCGGTGCTAGTGGCACGCGGGGGCGGCAAAGCCCCCAGACTGATTTGGAGCGGCGACTTGGGCCAAGGCTGGCGGCCCGGGACCGACTAGGTCCGCGTGACCGGCTCCCTGAGCCCGTAAGGGCCCGGCTTGGGCCAATCGAGGTGGACGAGGACTCAGGTTCCAAGAAGCGAGTCCGGGCCAAAGAGGTTCCTGTGGTGATTCGGGAACGCTCTCCTCCGCGTCGTCGTCAATGGACGGCCAAGGAGGCCAAGGACAGAGGGAAGGGCAAGATGCCCTAAATACCGAGTCCTTAGTTTTATTATTTAAATATTATTATTATTTTGTCGTGTGTTTTTTTTTTTGTAGTTTTTTGAATTCCTGCGCTTGTAATTTTCCCAAGCTTTTTGGGATTTTTTTGTTGTGATAAATAAAGGGAAGTTTATTATTAAAACCGTTCCTGTCTTTTCTCGATTGCATTGGTTGTGCCCTTTTGAGGGGCTGCCTACGTATCCGCAATTAGCAGAATCAAACCAAACGTAGTTCAGGCTTAGGAAATTGCAATCTCGAATTACACCAAGACTATTGGTTCAAGATGTTTTGCGACAGTAGAATAAATAATTCTAGCTCATTGACTTGCTTTTTGTAAAATAAATGATTTTGATAAAAGTTGCTAATGACATTGAGAAATGGCTAAGGGTAGTAACGCTTCAGCTGGTCCAGGTTGGTTGGGTTGACAAATTCATTCCCGTCCAGGTCCGTCAGCATTACTGCTCCCCCTGATAGGATTTTCTTCACCAGATATGGCCCAGCCCAGTTGGGTTTGAATTTTCCCCTTGGGTCCACTGGTAGCAAGGCTCGAACAGACTTAAGGACCAGATCCCCTTCCTTAATGTTCCTGGGCCTTACTCGCTTGTTGAAGGCCCGTTGGATCCGTTTCTGGTATATCTGGATATTGTTGAGAGCGCGGGACCGTCGTTCGTCTAGTAGAACCAACGAATCGTACCGTGCTCGAACCCAGTCAGCTTCGGGTACTTGACTTTCTAGCAGAATTCTGAGGGACGGTACCTCTAGCTCGACTGGTTGGACTGCTTCCATTCCATAGGTTAGGTAGTATGGTGTCGCTCCGGTTGCGGTGCGAATTGACGTCCGGTACCCCCAGAGGGCAAAAGGTATCTTGTCGGGCCAGTCCCGATAATTATCAGCCATCTTTTTGAGTATGGTGATAATCGTTTTATTGGCTGCCTCTACCGCTCCATTGGTTTGGGGACGGTAGAGCGAAGACGTGTGCCTTTGAATTTTGTATTTAGCCAGTAGGGCCGCGGTCTCAGCTTGGAAATGAGTTCCATGATCACTAATAAATTCATGCGGGATTCCATACCGGCATATTATCTTGTTCTGGATGAATTTGGCGACATGCTTAGCATCGAGGATGCGATATGATTCAGCTTCGACCCATTTGGTGAAATAGTCGATAGCTACCAAAATGAAGCAGTGTCCCCCAGTACCGGAGGGATTTACTTTCCCGATTATGTCGATACCCCAGGTTGAGAATGGCCAAGGTGACGTCATGGTATAGAGCAGAGATGGCGGCATACGTTGCACATTGCCAAAGATTTGACAGTTATGGCAATGTTTGACATATAACTGGCAGTCGGCCTCCATGGTGTTCCAGTAGTACCCGAGCCTCATGATTTTTCGGACCAGCATGTGAGCATTCATGTGTGGGCCGTTTTCACCATCATGCACTTCGGCCATTACTTTCTCGGCCTTATATTTGTCAACACAAAGGAGAAGAGCCCCCTGTGCCGTCTTTTTGTACAGTTGTCCGTCATCAGTACGGATGAACTGGGTGGCTAGCCTTCGTAAGGCTTTCTTGGCTCGGCTTTCCGTCCCGGGGGGATACTCTCCGTTGGTCAGGTATGCCAACACGGCCTGGTACCATGGTTCGGGATCGGTTATCTCGATGTCTTCGATGTCATAGACATATGCCGGCTCGGACCGTCTTTCGACGCAAATTGGCATACTGGTCATATGGTCAGGAATATTCAGTAAAGATGCTAATTTTGAGAGTGCATCTGCAAACTGATTTTCTTCCCGAGGCAGGTATATGTATTCTACCTTTTGGAATTGTTTCTCGAGATTTCTTACTCGTGCCTGGTAGGCCACGAGATTAGCATTCCGAGTCTTCCATTTTTGAAGTGCTTGGTTAATGACCAAGGATGAGTCGCCATGTACCCGGAGATTTGTAATCCCTAGGTTGGCGGCGGCTTGTAGCCCATAAATGCATGCTTCGTATTCTGCTGCATTGTTAGTGACGTCAAAGTCTAGTTTGATGGAGACGGGAGTATGCTCCCCTCTTGGTGAAATTAGGAGGATCCCGACTCCGAACCCTCGAAAATTAGACGCTCCGTCGAAGTATAAATCCCATGTTTCGGCATCGGTATGGAAAATATCTTCGTCTGGGAAGGACCAGGTATCGGTGTGCCCTTCCTCGGTTACCGGGCTGTCGGCGAGGAATTCAGCTACTATTCGCCCCTTAATAGCTTTTAAAGGTACAAATTTTAGGTCGAACTCTGCCAACATTAGAGTCCATCTTGAAATCCGGCCGTTAAGGATAGGTTTTTCGAAGAGGTACTTGATCGGGTCCATCTTGGATAGCACATGGACCTCATAGCTGAGCATATAATGTCGGAGCTTCTTAGTGGCCCAGACTAGAGCCAAGCACGTCTTTTCGAGCATGGTATATTTGCACTCATACTCTAAAAACTTCTTACTGATGTAATAGATGGCTCGCTCTTCGGAGTCTACTGTCTGAGCCAGCATAGCCCCCATGGCTGTTTCGGTCGCTGTTAGGTATAACGACAAAGGCAAACCGGGTTGAGGTGGCATTAAAACTGGCGGAGCAGCCAGAATCTCCTTGATTTTGTCGAAAGCAGCTTGGCATTTGTCATCCCATAGTACCCGCTCCCCTATTTTCAGTTTCTTGAAAATTGGTTCACACACCATGGTTAGCTTGGAAATGAATCGACTAATGTACTGGACTTTCCCGAGAAATCCCCTTATTTCTTTCTCGGTTTTAGGAGCTTGCATCTCGGTAATGGCTTTGATTTTAGCTGGGTCGACTTCGATACCTCGTTGGCTAACGATATGACCCAGTAATTTGCCTGACGTTACCCCAAAACTGCATTTCTGAGGGTTTAGCCTCATGTTGTACTTGCACAATCGGGTGAAAAATTTTCTTAGGGCGGTGATGTGACCGTCCCGTTCTTTGGATTTGACGATCATGTCGTCTACATAGACCTCTACCTCTTTATGCATCATGTCGTGTAATAAGGTTGTAGCGGTCCTTTGGTATGTGGCCCCGGCATTAATGAGACCAAATGGCATGACGGTGTAGCAGTAAGTACCCCAAGGTGTAGTGAAGGTAGTCTTACTCATGTCTTCTTCCGCCATCTTGATTTGGTTATATCCGGCATACCCGTCCATGAATGACAGAAGGGCATGATCGGCCGTGTTATCCACCAGTATATCGATGTGTGGTAACGGAAAATCATCCTTCGGGCTTGCCTTGTTAAGATCCCGAAAATCTACGCATACCCGCACCTTACCGTCCTTTTTAGGAACCGGCACGATGTTTGCAACCCAATCCGGATATTCGGACACTTGTATGAAGCCGGCTTTGAATTGTTTGTCGACTTCTTCTTTTACTTTGAGAGACCACTCGGGCCTCATTCGACGAAGCTTTTGTTTGACCGGTTTGCACCCATCTTTGATAGGTATGTGGTGCTCGGCTATTTCCCGGTCTATCCCCGGCATGTCCTTGTAGGACCATGCGAAGACATCTTTGAACTCTTGGAGGAGGTTTATAAACTGTTGTTTCTCCTCGGGATCTAAGGATAACCCTATCTTAAGCATCTGAGGCTCTAAAGTTGTTCCCACGTTTATGGACTCGGTCTCTTCGATTACCGGATTCCGGGATTCCCTTTGCTCTAGTTGTTCGATCAGATGTGGAGGTAAGGGTACCTGTTCGTCGGATTTCTCAATGTCATAGCATAAATCATTTTTGAAAGCAGGATTTAAAAGAGACAAGTCGTAAGCAGAACGGTTGTTATTGAAAATTTAGAAAACAGCTCAAAGAGAGCAGCCATCTGATCATTGGTCAGTGGCGGAATTGGTAAAGCATTCGGGACAGACCCCGAAGTGCTAGCAGCAGGAATGATAGAAGGGAGGGGGGTTACAGGAGTGACTCTAGCACCGACTTCTCTAGACTCGACCTCAGACTCTGACTCAGACTCCGACTCAGACTCGGACTCAGACTCAGGCATGTCTCCCTCTCCGGCGACCAGCTTGTAGATCCTTCCTTGACTGTCAGTCCACTTGATAGTTTTCTTCCAGGCCCTTTTTCCCGTCTCGGAGCCAACATCCGAGATCAGCTTGGTCGGGTCAAACCTGTTGCTGCGGAGAATCAGGTTGACCAGGTCTTCCTTTGGAGTCGGGGCTACGGTGTCTTCCCCGAAGAGTAGCCCCAGCGCGGGCTCGGCATCGTCCGCTCCGTCGGACTGGGTGAGGGTGAACACCTCATCTGGGATGTAGTTGCAATCCCGGGCCAAGTGGGTCCCGAGGTGCGTTGCATTGGGTTGGTATAGTCCAACCTGGACAGCCCCGAATACGGGTGTGACAAAGTAGTCAGACAACCGTGGGCTATAAGGGCTCAAGTAGGTACCCTTCATGATGTCGCAGGCTTTTTCAATTCCTGCTCGGACAACGTTGTCCGGAGTGAGGGCATAGCCAAGGCCGAAGTGAGAGTCTTCGTCCTTAAGGACCTCGATGATCTTCCCAGCTGGAAGGCCGGGTCGAGAGGTAGCCCCCGGAAGGTACCCTAGGTTCTGGAGCATCGTGTCAATGCTCGTGGTGAAGTAAGGCCTAAAAAGGTACTCTTCCTCGATCATCCCCACAAAGTCGAACCCCCAGAGGTCCGTGCGGCCCGTGGCGTTACAGCTAGCCACGGTCATTGGGGTCGCCTCTAGAGTAATAATACCGTCGAGTAGAGGCATCTTGATCTTGCGGTGGAGGGTGGAGGACACAGCTTTTACCGCGTGAATCCACGGCCTTCCTAGGAGTAAGTTGAATGAGGAGGTGACATCAATCACCTGGAATTCAAGCTCCTTTTCTACTGGGCCCGTGATGACGGTCAGTTTTATGGCCCCAGCTACCAACTTTGGGCTCCCATCGAAGGCTTGGATGGTTTGAGCGGTCGGGATATAGTCAGCCTCGGTAATGCCGAGGGCTTTGGCGGTCCTTAGAGGAAGGACATTCACGGCCGACCCGTCATCAACTAGGGTCATCGGGAGGTACTTCCCCCGGTAAATCACCGTGATGTAAAGGGCCAGGTTGTGGGAGGTCCCGAATGGCGGTAGATCGGCTTCGGAAAATGTGATCATTGGGCCTCCTACTTTGGCCTTACCCTTTAGGTGGGGTAGGACCGTGGCTACCATTTCAGCGGGGGTAGCCAGAGAGTCGATCTTGACTTGATCGAGAGCCTTTGTAAGTGCTTCTCGATGTTCTTGAGAGCTAACAAGGAGTTGCCATATAGTGAGGTCAACTCGGGTTCTCTTCAATTGCTTCACGACGGCCGTTTCGGCGGTCGGCTCTTCAGGGGCGACTTCCATCCCGAGTGGATCAGTGATGGTTGTCGGGATAGGGGTGTCCCTAGTGCTTGTGGCTAAATAGGGACGACCAAGGTTGTTGCTGGCTAGGACTCGAGTTTTGACCTCTCGAATCTGTTCAGGGGTGATGGGAACGGTTTCCCCTTTAGCGAGGTAGATATCATCCTCGTCGTCGAACCAGATCCCGTTCACTTGCGGGATGCAGGGGGAGATAAGGTGAGAGCAGTCGATCACCTCCCCGGCAAAAATGGCGTGGGAGCTGAAAGGGTTCTCCTTGTTGCTGGGCTTATCTCCGGGTAGCGGGATTTTTCCGCTTTCAATCAGGTCCTGGATCAAGTGTTTCAGCTTCCAACACTTCTCGGTATCGTGCCCATTGCCTCGGTGGTATTGGCAATAGGCCTGAGCATTATAGTTCTTGGAGCGTCGCTCGACCGGAACTTCAGGAGTTGGGCCTATCGGTTGGATTAGGCCTTTGGAGGATAGCCTTTGTAAGGCATAAGTATAGGTAGTACCTATATCAGTGAAGACCCGAGGTGGGGTGTTCTTCTTGGACGGGGCATCTAGTAGATTGACCGCGTCAAAAATGCTGCGGGTTGCAGCCTGGGGCTTTGTGGTGGATGAAGAGGCCCCTTGGTATCCTTTGCTAGTAGCCTTGGTGAGGCTTTCTAGTCTCAGGTCATCTTCGATCCTCATACCCATTTCGGTAAGGGTGGTGAAATTGGGTATGACTGCGTACCGGAGGTGAACCCGGTAGGAAGGGAGGAGGTTCTTGACAAAAGCCTCCACCAGAGTCTTCTCGTTGGGCTTATCGACCAATTTCACACTCTCGGCCCTCCAGCGTTGAAGGTATTTAGTGAAACCTTCTTTTGGCTCTTGGGCCATGACCTCCAGAGATCGCATTGTGGTTTGGATCTCGGTGTTGTCAGCGTAGTTCCGAGCGAACTCGGTAGCCACATCATCCCATGTAGGGTATTTTTTCGGGTCTAGTCTATAGTACCAGGCCCGTGGGTGCTTCTCAAGGGATGCAGCGAAGAGATTCTTGAACATGGATGAATCCACTCCCTTGATGGCCATGAATTCCTTGAAGGCCCGTACATGTAGTAACGTGTCTTCAGTTCCCTCGAACATGGGCAAACCTGTGAGGTTCAGGTTTGCGGGCAGTTTGTCACTCACCGTGGAGTACTCTCGGCTATTCTCCCGGTGGATATTGTTACTCCCAGTCAAATGGACTTGTTCTTCTAACCGGCGCACTGCGCTGACCAGTTCAGTTATGGGCCCAGTAGTCCCGACATTAGGGGTCCCTTGCTCAACCGTAGCTAGGCGAGCAACAATGGCCACTTGGCCAGCCCTCATTTCGGTCAGTTGGGCCTCGATGTCGGTCTGCTTCGCGACCATGGCGTCCAAAGCGGTTTGTAGACTGTTCAAAGTAGCCATCCTTCGAGCGTGTCTGGTTGCCGGCGGCCTGTCTGTAAGAACACCGCGTAATCAGAAACTGAACCCAGATCTCGGAAAAGGAAAGGAAAAGTATATCCCGAGCAACACTAGGAAAGGAGACTAGAAACTCGAGAAAGGCATCTAGACGGATGACTCGATGGGTGGTATTACTTCCTTAGGATTTTGGCTTTGTGGGCCTAATCCCGTTCGAAGGAAGGTCCACGTGAGACTTTCCCCAGACTTTTGACTCGAGTGTATGGACGGACTTTCCTTTGTAGGGGTATGCCCTACGCGGGTCGGTCGTGCCTTGACTGATAAGGCGGACTCGGGAAAGGGGGGAAACTCGCGATATAGGATCAGCGGAGTTTCGACGCTATAGACCTTCGACATACTATGCAAAGACCCGACACACGGCTAGACGGTAGGTCCTATAATAAGGAAGGTTTATTAGGATGGTTGGATGCTTGAAAAATGAATATTGAATGAGCGGAAAAATTTCCGGGAGCTTTGAAAAAAAAACGGAATTCCGAAAACCAAGATTAGAATTTTGAAAAATTCAGAAAATCGAGATGGTGTTGGAAATTCACGGATTAAAATGGGCAGCATGCCGACTAGAGAAAAAGGATATTTTGAGTCAAATCAGTTGATCCTAAATTTCGGCGGCATTCCGAGTTTTGAAAATTGGATGTTTTGAAAAGACGGGTCCCGAAACGGACAGCATTTCGGGTTTTTCAAAATTTGGGTGTTTTTGGAAAGATGCATTTTTTGAAATGACGGTTTTTGGAAAAACGACACGGAAACCAGGTAGCATGTAGTCAAACAAGCATTATAACGACGCTTATGTATGCTTTACACTAAGTCTCGGTCGGTCACAATAGGGTCTATACCAACAACGATCGCATTCTCACGAAACGGGACGGACTTCCTAGCCGATTTGGAACTAGGACCTGCCGTATAACCCCGGTGAGTTCCGCCATCGAAGTCTTTAGCGCACCCATGTAGGAATGCACCGTGGTATAGTGGGACGTCGGTCACAAGTAACCGGCCCGGGCAAAATTTGGGTTATGCATGAACCATTAAACTAATGCGCACACACTAATATTCGAACGATTTCTCTTCGAGTCTCACCCTAGGAACCCCGATGCCATGTAGTACATCAGGTATCCCCAGCGGAGTCGCCAAATTGTGGACATGACGTAGGTCCACCCCGACGCGGCCACGCGCGGGTTTGGGTAGGCGAATGAATCTCGTGGTGAGATTGTTCTCGGGTTCGAAATTTAAGTCAAAATGGAGTCGCCACCGAATTTTGTGGTTATTCGGAACCTTACGAGCCCACTCTATGTCGTCATGGGCTATACACAAAGTAAGCCCACTTCGATTTCAGAGTTCATTGGGCTCGTCCCTTTGCATTGCAATACCGATACCGTATAAACCGGCTTTCGTATATAGAATGACTCTCGTGCGCCAAGGGTTTCGGACATCCGGAAACCAAAGGTTCTGAGTAAGGGGTGAGGGTACGTGTTGGGAAGCCCACTAAGGACACCCAACCCCGCCCGCACATGGCGGCCTCTACTAAGACATCGTTCGTGTTCGTGTGCGCGCGCTAGTAAAATGATTAAATGATATGCAAACAGCGTTTTCGGGCTAAGCATATTAATAGTATGTGAACTACGTCATTTAATGCATCTTATCTTTGGTCAAAGTGGTTTAGCATGTGATGTTCATTTAAGGCGATAAATGGCAAACATCAAGAATAGAAAACTCGTAAATAAATTACAAATTACACGGGCGGAATACAACCCGGAATTCACAATACAACGAGCAATAAAATAGAATAATTGAATTAAATAGCGAACGTTAACTAGAAACGGACCCGTATATAATAAATATAAACTAGACCGTAAGATGTATAGATGGACTAACCCCGATTAAATACACATTATATCGTGTATTAAACGAAGGACGGAAATATGAGACTGTGGCGTGTTGCTAGCCCGATCTCATATCCCGTAGTCTTGTCCCGACTTATCACGTCAAAAGGGGATCAAAGTCGTTCTACGTGTCGTGTTGTGCATGGTTTTGAAAATAAGAGAGTCACGTGATAGTCTTTACACGTGATGACTAATGTCGATAAAAGAGATGAGGCTTGAAAGGTGTGTCAAGGCCCTCGGTCACGGGGCTACAGGACTCACTCGGTCGAGTCATGGTCTGACTCGGTCGAGTACGTCCTAAAAGAAGCTTCTGCCCACGGTTTGGGGTGTTACTCGGTCGAGTGGTAGGTGTACTCGGCCGAGTAGCACCTGTACGAGCTATGACTCGTGTTTTATATGTTTTAAATCAAGAGTTGGCCGAATTAAGTTAGAATATTGACGAATTTAAGTTTAATTCGGTCTGCCGGTAATATAATCATGTCTCACATGATTGCAATACCGTTATCGGATTTTTGGAAAAGGAGTTGTCACGATAAACGTGGGTTTTAGAAAATGGATTCACGTGATTGGCTTTACACGTGTCGACTTAAGAGTCGTGAAAAAGACGAGGCTTAAATGTTGCATTTAAGCTCTCGGTTTTTTGGGTTACAGGACCCACTCGGTCGAGTCATGGCCTGACTCGGTCGAGTGTGCCCTCGAAAGGTAATCTGCCCAGTTTTATGGACACTACTCGATCGAGTGGCCTATGTACTCGGTCGAGTAGCCCCTGTACGAGTATCAACTCGTTCATTCTTTGGGGTTGAAAGCGACGGTCGGTCGAGTTAAATACAAATATCGCATGATTTGAATTTAACTCGACCTCCGGTGCTATAATCGTGTATATGTACGATTATAATACCGTTGGTCAGGATTTTATGAAATGTTTATGTTATAAAATTTGAATTAGTGACGAAATGCTTCCCTCTACGTCACAACATCGAAACTAACCCTTTCGGGTTATGTGATATCGGTTTTCGCGTCAATGGGTTCCGTACTAATTAAAATGGGATCGAATGCGTTCAACTATGATTAGTCGCGATCACGTCACGCCTTTGAGCACATTGGGGCGAGGCTCCTCGAAAGGGCTCCACCTCCGTCGTTGCTCGTAAAAGGATTAGACGGACTTTAGGCGACAATTATAGTCAAACGTATCCGAAACCGAAATTTCGATATTACTATATATATATATATACGCGGTATGATTATAATGTTAGTAACGAAATGTAAAAGTTAGTATGCAAAAAGTAAAATGTTAGAATGTTAGAGTTAGTGTTAGGATTGCAATACTAGTATAAGTATAATATTAACGATACAAAAATGTAAGTAAAAGCAATAAAGATCGAGATGGGATTTAGGACACCCTCAACATACATGCTTAGTAAGGACCTCGGAAACGGGCTCGCAAATAGTGACGGGACTATGGAGTATCGAGGATGTATGTAAGTTATGGTGTGTGTGTGTGTGTGTGTGTGTGTGTTGTCGGTTTATCGAGGGACAACGGACTCGGTCTTTGTATGTGATTGCTTAGGGTTGTAGGATGAAGAGTATGGCTGAGATGTAGGGTAAATGTAGGGTAAAAATGGATGTGTAGAAAGTTGGTAAAAAGTTGTGAAATGAGTGAGGGTCATGGGGTATTTATAGAGTTTACCCCACGACCTAGGGTCACTCGATCGAGTGGCCCTAGTGCACTCGGTCGAGTGCCCTAGAAAATGGGCCTGATCCGGTTTTTGGCGCTCCACTCGACCGAGTGGGTCAATCCACTCGACCGAGTGGGTCAATCCACTCGACCGAGTGGGTCAATCCACTCGACCGAGTGGATCAGATGATCCGAGTTAAAATAGGAAGGAATTGATATTGTTGTTTTGATATCTTTTTTGAAAATGTGGTTGGGCGCCAGCTTCTAGAAGGTGCACTTGGGCTGGTTTTTGTGACGGGTTCGTCCTTGACCGGGTTTTGACCCGGTCGCCAAAAGACGGGATTTATTTTTGGTGTCGGTTTTGGCCCAAATTAGTCTTATTTTGCTCGGAACGACCCACTGGGCCTGAATTTGATGCATGTTTTGTGAGATTATTACTCCGCTAAAAGTCCATGTCAGATATTATTGATTTCGGGCCCAAATCCGAGTATACTAAGTCATGTTTGCGTCCGATCATCATCGGGTGTTTGTCGGGAACTGCTATAGACACTAGCAGGCAAAATGCGGGTGTCTACAATAGGCCATACCACCGAAGAATGCCGTCACCTGAAGGACGAAATTGAGAAATTAATCAGGAACGGATGGTTGGCCAACTACGCAGCTAAGAATAAGTCTCAGAAGGAAGTGTCTGAAAAACCCGAGGGGTCAGTGCAAAACCGCATGGTGATCCATGTAATTTCAGGGGGCACTGAAGGCCAGCTCAGTCGAAGAGGCCAAAAAAAAACAAATGCGCGACCTGAGGAACCAGATCTGCTATGCTGAGAAAGCAGGGAGTCCAAGGGGAGTGACATTAAGCATCACCCCTGATGATGCAGGACGCGTGGTATATCCGCACAGTGATCCTTTGGTGCTGTCCCTAGAGATCAGCAACCATATTGTGCGAAGGTGTATGGTGGACACAGGCGCGTACACAAATCTATTGTACAAAGACGCCTCCGAAAAAATGGGCCTATAAAAAAGGCACCTGCGACCTGCTCCCGGATCGCTGTATGGATTCAGTGGGGCAGGCGTGCTGCCCATGGGAGTCATCGACTTGCCTGTAACCTTCGGGGAAGGCTCTACAGCCAGGAATGTCAGGGCAACCTTTGTTGTTGTGGACGCGAGATCTGCCTACAACGCCCTGATTGGCAGGGCCACTCTGGACGAAATCGAAGCGGCCATCTCCATCAGGGCTCTCACCATCGCGTATGTCACTGACTTCGGGCTGGAAGGAAAGGTACGTGGGGACCAGGAGTCAGCCAGACAATGCTACTCCGTGGCCCTGCAAGAGCACGAGAGAGACAGAAAAGGAAAAAGAAAAGCTGACAGTTCCCCCTGCAGAGAAGGCGAAGTCCCAGTCGAGCACCCGGCGCCCGATCGCCTGGAACCAGGGGGCGAAAGTATGCTGGTGGACTTGGAGCCAGGAAGACAGGTCCTGGTAGGAGCAGGCCTAGAGGAATCCTACCAGGCCGAACTGGTCAAACTACTGAAGGAGAACAAAGACGTATTTGCCTATTCTGCAGACGAGATGCCCGGCGTTGATCCATCATGCATCGTTCACAAGCTGAATGTAAGCATGGATGCTCGCCCTGTAAAACAGAAGAAACAAAACATGTCTGCAGAAAAAGACGCAGCAATCAAGGAAGAAATTGACAAACTCTTGAAAGCAGACTTTATTGAAGTCCGCGACTACCCAGAATGGCTGGCAAATGTTGTCATGGTCAAAAAATCGTCAGGCGCATGGAGAATGTGCGTCGACTTTACAAACCTGAACAAGGCCTGCCCGAAAGACTGCTATCCGCTCCCCCGAATCGATCAACTAGTGGACGCCACCAGTGGCTATACCATGCTGAGCTTCCTAGATGCCTTTTCAGGGTATCATCAAGTATACTTGTGGCAGCCGGACAGGGTGAAGTGTGCGTTCATCACTAGTTCGGGCACCTACATGTACAAGATGATGCCATTCGGGCTCAAAAATGCAGGGGCTACGTACCAGCGGTTGGTCGATAAAGTGTTTGAGAAACAAAAAGGCAGAAACATCGAGGCTTACGTTGATGACGCCATCGTGAAAAGCGGAGAAGACAGAGAACACCTGATAGACTTGCAGGAAACCTTCTGCTCCCTGCGCGCCTACAAAATGAAACTTAATCCGAAAAAGTGTACATTTGGAGTCCGCTCCGGCAAATTCCTGGGGTTCTTGGTCAGTTCTCGGGGGATAGACGCCAACCCTGAAAAAATTCAGGCAGTTCTAGACCTTCCTGAGCCCAAAACCATTAGAGACATCCAGCGCCTGACGGGTCGAATGGCCGCCTTAGCACGATTCGTCGCCCGATCCGCAGACAAGGCACTCCTTTTTTCAAGATACTGAAAGGGAACAAACAGTTCAAGTGGGAGAACGAGCAGAAAGAGGCCTTTGAGCAATTGAAGGACCATCTTAAGAGGCTCCCTACCCTGGCAAGACCAGTAGCAGGAGAAAAACTTTTCCTCTACATTGCAGTGACCAATATAACTGTCAGCGCAGTCATCCTACGAGAAGAGGCAGGCGCCCAGCAACCTATATACTTTGTAAGTCATGCGCTGGGGGCAGCTGAGAAGAATTATCCGATGGTTGAAAAAGCCGCCTACGTGGTCATAGTTGCTGCCAGGAAGCTCAGACCTTACTTTGACGCGCATCCAGTCGTAGTCCTCACCGACCAACCCCTGGAAAAGGTGTTGGAAAAATTTGAAAAATCAGGGAGATTGTTGAAGTGGGCAATTGAGCTGAGTGGGCTAGGTATATCTTACCAGCCGAGAACAGCCATCAAGGCCCAAGCTTTGGCAGACTTTTTGGCTGAGTGCTCCCATTCAGGGGAGGAAGAAGCCCCTGCCCAGGAATGGATCGTGTATACTGACGGATCCTCGACAGCCAATGGCGCAGGCGCAGGCGTCGTACTAACCAGCCCAGAAGGGACTGACTTTGAGCATGCTCTCAGATTTGTTTTCCCAGCATCAAACAATGAAGCAGAGTACGAAGCAGTACTCGCAGGCGTCAGGCTAGCTAAAGCCGCAGGAGCAGAACGAATTGTCCTGGCGACAGACTCCCAGCTCATCGCCAACCAAATCAAGGGAGAATACGAAGCAAGAGACCAAGCAATGGCCACATACCTGGAGATGGTGAAGGGAGAGTTGTCCGGCCTAAAATCATATGAGGTCAAACAAATCCCCCGATCCCAGAACAACAGAGCAGATGCCCTGTGAAAACTGGCAAGCTCCAGTCTGCAGGACATCCGGAGATCAGTATGGGTCGACGTTTTACACGAGAAGTCTACTAACCCCTGTCAAACGATTAATACCGTGGAAGAAGAACTGGAAAACTGGATGACTCCCTTCATCCAGTACAAGAGGGACGGTATCTTACCATCAGACTCGTTACAAAAAAGGAAGATACAGGCTAAAGCAGCCTGGTTCATACTCATTGATGAAGAACTTTACAAAAAGTCTTTTACTTATCCCTTGCTCAAATGCCTACGGGCGGATCAGGCCGCTGAAGTATTGGATGATATCCACTCAGGGATTTGTGGACATCACATTGGTGGGAGATCGCTGGCCCACAAGGCCCTCAGGGCAGGCTACTACTGGCCTACCATGCTGGCAGACGCCAAGAGCCTGACCCAGAAATGCAGAAAATGCCAACTCTTTGCCCCATCGATCCATGCCCCGGCTCAGGAGCTCAGGCCAATCCTATCTCCCATCCCCTTTGCCCAATGGGGGATGGACATTCTAGGACCCTTCACGATGGCCACAGGGGGCAGAAAATTCTTGATTGTCGCCATAGACTACTTCACCAAGTGGGTGGAAGCCGAAGCAGTGCCCAACATCACTGAACCGGCAGTCAGGAAGGTGGTCTGGCGAAATATCATCACCAGGTTCGGTCTACCAAAGATGTTGGTATTTGACCATGGCAGACAGTTCGATAATGATCCGCTAAGAATCTGGCTGGAAAGCCACAACATCTCAGTCGCCTACTCAGCTGTCTGCCATCCTCAAACCAACGGACAGGCAGAAGCAGCCAACAAACAAATCCTGAACGGCCTGAAGAAAATGGTGGATGACTGCAAAGGTAGGTGGGCTGACGAACTCCCCAGTATACTCTGGTCAATCCGAACTACCAGAAAAGAGTCTACAGGCCAGACCCCATTTGATCTGGTATATGGAGCAGAGGCATTATTGCCAATTGAGACAAGGATCCCCTCTCTGCGCTCCCTGCAGTACAACCGGGCTGAAAACGAAGCTGCAATGGTCAAAGCCTTGGACCTGGTGAACGAGTTAAGGGAAGAAGCCAGTACCAACATCGCTGCCTACCAGCAGCGAATGAGGAAAGCTTTCAACAGCAAGGTACGACAGAGGAATTTCCAGATGGGCGAGCTGGTTCTGAGAAAGACGCAGGCGGTTGGGAAGTCAAGAGAGCATGGAAAGCTGAGTGCCAACTGGGAAGGCCCATACCAAGTAACTCGGGTCCTGGGACCAGGCACGTACAAAATCGCCAACCTTGAGGGACAAGAGCTACATGCTCACTGGAATGCAGACACACTAAAGAAATATTACGTCTGAACAAAAATACAGGCAGTTTTTACTTTTACTGAAAAGTCGGAGGACGGTCAAAAATGTCGACGGCTCCGACCATCCCAATGTCAAAAAAGAATTTTTAAGAAGAAATGAGAAGATACAGATTTATACTCGTTGCCTGTTCACACTCGCGTCTTTCACACACAAACGAGCAGGGGGCAATAGGGGGAGGCCCCCCTGTTGCCGAAATTGGGTAAAGTGAACCCCCCAACGCAAATCAAAGGCCACCCTGCTTACCTCTGAGCAAGCAGGGGACAGGCCGTATTAACAAGGACTGGGGGCAGGCCCCCCTACCTTGTATAAAAAACGCAAAAGCTACCCCGCTTACCTCTGGGCAAGCAGGGGGCAGGCCCCCTGGACTTTGAACGAAAAGTCAGGGACAGGCCAGGCTAACAAGGACTGGGGGCAGGTCCCCCAACCTTGTATAAAAAACGCAAAAGCTACCCTGCTTACCTCTGGGCAAGCAGGGGGCAGGCCCCCTGGACTTTGAACGAAAAGCCAGGGACAGGCCAAGCTAACAAGGACTGGGGGCAGGTCCCCCAACCTTGTATAAAAAACGCAAAAGCTACCCTGCTTACCTCTGGGCAAGCAGGGGGCAGGCCCCCTGGACTTTGAACGAAAAGCCAGGGACAGGCCAGGCTAACAAGGACTGGGGGCAGGCCCCCCAACCTCGTATAAAAAACGCAAAAGCTACCCTGCTTACCTCTGGGCAAGCAGGGGGCAGACCCCCTGGACTTTGAACGAAAAAGCCAGGGACAGGCCAGGCTAACAAGGACTGGGGGCAGGCCCTCTAACCTTGTATAAAAAACGCAAAAGCTACCCTGCTTACCTCTGGGCAAGCAGGGGGCAGACCCCCTGGACTTTGAACGAAAAGCCAAGGACAGGCCAGGCTAACAAGAGCTGGGGGCAGGCCCCCCAACCTTGTATAAAAATAAAAAGAAAAACTACAAGGAACCCCCAGGAGGGTAGACACAAAGTTCAGGGACAAACGGTAAACGGGCGCAACCAAACAAACAAAAGAAGGATCCCCGAATTTCAAAACAGTTTGCCATAAAAAGAGGAAAGAAATATCCCACAAAACAAGACCCACGAAGGGTGGAAAGGTCTTTACAAAGTCAGAGAAAAAAAAAACCAAGTAGCAAAATATTACAGAATAGCCATAAGCACTGGCTCAGTACGAGATGATAAATGCTTTCGTAAAAGAGAAGGGGCGTCACGCAACATCCTGGTGAGCGTTGGCGTCTGCCTCAGGCCGCCTGGTCGCCCGGGCTTCATTCTTAGCGGTATAGAGGCTCCGGAAGGCATCCTCATCAAAGGTAGGGAACATCTCCCCTATCACCTCCATCACCAATTCCAGAGAGGAGTTGGCGCCGCTCACAAAGCTGGCATCCACCGCATCCTCAGTCTCCGCAGCCAGGGTCTCTTTCTCCTTCGTCCATTCCCCCTTAGCCTCCTCAAAGGACGACTTGGCCTTTGACAGCTGCCCCTCCAAGTCGGCCACTCTCCCCTTTAAGTGTCCCGCCTCGGCTAAGGATAGATTGGCTCGATCCAACGACTGTCGGCTCTCCCTCAAGTCAGCCTCTAACTTGGCAACCTCCTTCACAGCCATCTCCCCCTGCAGCCTCCATTGATCAGCCTGCTTCTTGGCCCCCTCCAACTCTTCCTCCAGCCTTGTCATCTTATCTTTCAAAGAGCTTATCAAGGAGACATCCCTTTCTATCATGGCCAGGCGGTCGGGAGGAGGGGCCCCAGGAGTAACTGTCAGCTCCTCATCACTCAGGCGGCTAAGAGCCGCCAGCTGCGCAGAGGCCAGCATAACCTTGGAGGTACGTTGTATGTATTGGAGCACTTGATGAGAAGTGGAGGTCACCATTTTTGTAAGGCGGTCAACCAAGACGGTTCCGGAGTCAGAAAGCAGGCCTGACACATCCACACTGTCACCGGCCGCATAGTGGAACTCTGCATTTTCCTCTGGAAAAGGAATGCTTGAAGGCTCGCGTGCCGGGCGCTTCGCCTCAGGAGTAGCAGCGTCCGCCTCCAGGTCCACCACGTCAGCACTTGGAGCCTCCCTCCCCTTTTTCCTCCTCAATTCCAAGGGAATACTCTCTCCCGTCCCATCGAAATTTCCAGGCTGCGCTCCCAGCGAAATCCGAGGGCCAGCCGGAGAGGCACTCTGTTTCTGATTAGGGGAAGGGGTAGCTCCTGAAGTAACTTCCGCCTCTCCTTCATGAATGCTGGGGGTAGGAGTCGCCGGCTTCGACGAAGGCAGCCGGGGTGGGAGACGTAATCTTCGGCCAGCAGCGAAATCTTTTACAAGCTTCATGAGGGCCTTGCTTCCCTTCCGAAAATTTGTAGGAAGGGGAGGACGCTTTGAAAGAACGTGCAACTCCTCGCTCAAGCCTAGCCTTCTGACCTGCTTCTTGGTCCAGCGCCAAGTGTAGGAATCTGCAGGAAAGGAAAGGCGGTCATCTAAAAGGCAGGGAGAAATAAAATCCCTGGAAAATCGTGACAACAAGAAAACCCTAGAACTACCTTCAAGGCCAGGAATCAGGCCCAAGGGAAGCAAGTACTCGTCTGTCGTGATGAGCTCCGCATGAGGGAGCCAGAAAACAGGGCCAAAGTTCCCATGTTTATCCGCCACAATCTCAAACTTTTTTATCAAAATCTTCTTCTTCTCGCTCAGCCTGACTTCCAGAGCCTTCCCCCCAACGCGAGGGTGATACTCCTCACGCGTCTCCATGTGGGTATGGACATGGTTCCTAAAATGTCTAGGAATTTTCCACCCTGACGCACTATGGACGTATATAAAATTATTTTTCCAGTCTTTGAGGCTGCTCATAGCCGGCCAGACCAAGGCGTACTTTTTCTGTCTCAGCAGAGACCAGTAACCAGGGGAGCCATCCCCCCAGATGAAGACACCATTTGGAGGCCAACCATAAAGCGAAGGGCGTCAATATAAGGCCCCTCGCCATGGAAAAGGCAGGTCCAGGTGTAGGCCACTAATGCTCTAATGGCCGTTGCAGTCAGCTGGGCGATAGCAACGTTCATCCTCCTAAAAGTTTCCTCCAGGAAGGGATGCAACGGGAATCGCAGGCCGAATTCTAGGGCCTTATGGTAGACGGCTACACACCCTTCTGGGGGACAGCACACTGTGTCTTTTTCCCCAGGGACTACCACTGTGTACCCCTCCCCAAAATTATAAAACTGTTCAATGGCCTTAGCCGCGTTACACTCCAAGATCAGGTCCCTATTCTTAGCCTCAGGATAGGTCTGTAAGGGAACCACATATTTTTCTTTGTCCAAGAAGTAGGTCCTCCCTCTCTCCCTGCGGATAAGGGGGCCGGCGACCCTGGCAGGGTCCACCTCCAGGGCGTCGTCATCAGAATCAATCACATCAAAGGGAGGTGGCTCGGGTGACTCAGCACCCTCTCCCCTGTGATGATCGTCTTCCTCCCTGGGGTCAACCCCGGAGGAAGAAGCAACGTCATGACGGCTACCGTCGCCGCCGCTAGTTCTCCCGAGCAAAGAATCAAGGGAAAGGGGACGGACTCGCGACATATAGGCTATGGAAGGGAAGAAAAGAGGCGAGAGATTCGAAAGTTCTAACCTAAGGACGCCGGTGAAGTTGCTGGAGACAGCGACAAGAGGTGTTCCTTGCTCCTCAAAAAGAAAACGCTCGGCCAATGAAGGAGATTCGAGAAGTGTTATGGGGTGTAAAGTATCAAGAAGAGTAAAAGAAGAGAATGGAGGGAGAGAAGGGTTTATATAAAGCCCAAAGAAGTTCGAAAGACGAATCCCCTGACAAAACCCTCGAGGATCGTCCACGTGTCACATACTGAACACCAATTGCTCACCTTTTTCAAAAAGAGCCTCGATAAACAGAAACGTCAGAGAGAAAGGTCAATCAACGACCTCATTCAAAAAAAAAAAAAAAATAATAATAATAATAATAATAACTCATATTAAAAATTCAAATGCACAAAATATTCATTTCATTAAAACCTTACAAAGGAAAGCTACATCGTGGGACGGATATGAAAGAAAAATACATAAGGCACAAAAAATTCCGGCCCGACAGAAACCAAACACCCTGCCACGCAGGTCTAATCATCGACCAAATCCGGGGAATAATCCCCGGGGCTGCCTGGACTCCCGAGAGCCGAGCCCCAGTCCCAGTCTGGGGAGCCCTGGAAAGGGTCATCTGAAGCTCCGTCCTCGTCCTTGTCGCTCAGGCAGCCAAGACCCTCACTATCACCAGAATCATGGCTGCTATCCTCCCAGTCCCTACCAAAGGGAACTGCCTGGGATTCGTCGCAGGTGCGACAGCCTGTCTTCTTCACAGGCGAAGAGGGACCTGACGCCAAGGAAGAGTCAGTGTCAGAAAGGTTGGAGCAGAATTGCTCTGGATGTAGCCACGGAAAGCACTCGTGGCATCCTCTGTCAAAACAGCCCCCTCCCTGGGGGCAACGTCTAAACCTAGGCGCAACAGGAGGAGAGGACCTCCTGAGGCGTTTTCCCGTTCTAGCAGAAGCTTTCCGACCCATCCGTCGGGAACGAAGCCGTGAACAGCGACTACGGCGAACAGCACGATACGCAGCGCGAGCATATTGGAGCCTCCAAAACCCTCTAAAGATAAATGTAACATATCTAACTCCACGACGGGTTACAAATTTTTTAATCCAAACCATGATTAAAACAGAGAAAGTGGAAGATTGGAAAAGAAACTAAGTCGGAACGTGGAGGAAGCTGGGGTTCTATACAAGGGAAATACTGCATTAATGACACTCCAACCACCCTGGAAAGGAGAGCCACCAATCGGGAACTCTTCACGGTTCCCAAAAATCCACCTAGAGAAGAAGTGCAATCATTACAAAAGCACCCTAAACCCTCTGCATACCTGACGCAAGCAACACAGCGCTCCTTGGGAAGGAGCAAACATTAAATGCAAAGGCAGCCGCGGGAGTCAACCCCCCTCCAAGCAAGAGTCGCTAGCAGAAGAGAAGTCTCACTTCCCTCCTACTGACGAAGGCCAATTGATTGGGGTCGGCCGCCTGTCGAGTAGCCGCCTGCTAGGCAGGCCCTGGGGCGGTCCCTGTCAAGAGTTGAAAGATCCGCCCCTAGCAAGAAATTAAAACAAAAAGCATAAAACGCTAAGGATGGCCGTCAGCTGCTGGGAGCATAGGCCAACCCAGCCTGTCGGGACTTGGCAGCCCCCTGCCTGAAGACTGTCTGCCCTGGGAAAATCCCTGGCCGACAGGGCCAGAACCCCTATGGGCCCTCTCGTCATTTTGCCTAAGGTAATTAGGAATGGATGGATGAGAAGCCGCCACTTGTCACTCCTCTATCCAACCATTCCACTCCCACTTCTCTCTCTTGTGGGAGGGTATAAATACCTCCCCATTTCCCACATAAGAGGGGTTGGATTTTCTCTCTCTAGACTCTTACTCCTAAAAAACGCCGCCTAGTTCCTCACGAGCTAGGTTCGTAAAGGCATTCCACGGACTGACTTAGGCATCGGAGAGGGTTTCCTCGGACAACCTCCGAGGCCCTGTGCGTTCATTGTGCAGGGAGCAGGCCATTTCCGCCGGGAAGGTCCGATCAAGGGAGTGAGAGAAAGGGGAGACCAAGGGAAATCAAACGATCAATTGTTCACCGTTAACCCAATTATACAGCCCGGATCCTAGGCCGGGCGAATTGTTTCCGTGACCGGAACAAGACGGAAAAGGCCTCGGCATAACAGCCGGCCGCGCGACTCGCCCGGGGTGCCGGCGGGTCGCGTGGTGGCCTGTTTCGGGGCCGGTTTTCGAAAACTTGAAATTTGTATTAAATCGCGTATGAATATTACATGATTCGTACTCGACTTAATATTTTCGATATTCTTTATATTCGATAGTTGACTACGAAATCAATATCGAATACTTGGAATAGTTTTTAGAAAAGATGTAAATTTTAGAAATCGATCGAAGAATAAATAATAAATGAACGAAAAAAGTTAAAAAAACAGTCCGGGTTTCAGGCTCGTGCGCGAGTCGCTCGGGCGTGGCGCGACTCGCGTACGGGTCTGTCCGGTTTTTATTTTTTGTTCGAAAATTGTTATTTTGATGAATCGCGTACAAATTATGAATTAATTTGTATTCGATCCATGTTTTCGATATTCGTCGTACCCGATATTCGATTATGAAATCGATATCGAATATTCGGAATGAATAAGGTTTTGTAAAATAGTTTGTTTTGAACGAGAAAAGAAAAGAATTTTAAATGAAAACGATGTAACGATTTTTGGTATCGTCGAAGTTTTAATATAATTCTTTTCGATACGATATTCGATTATAGAAAAATCGATATCGTATGTTTAAGAATATTTGTTATGAAAATAGTTTTTCATTAATAACGATATTAGGAAAATAAAAAAAATCGACTCTTGACCCGTAAAAAAACAAAACGGACGAAGAGGAGAGAAGGAGAGAAATGAAGAAATCGGGTTTGGTACACCCTCAACCTACATGCTCTTGTTGACTTGGATCGGGACTCGTCGGAATGTGGCTAGGCACGGGAGTGTCGAGGCAACGTTGGTTGGGTTAGGGTGGTACAGTTAAGACGGGTGAAGGTGTCGGGTATCGGGACCGGTTTTCCTTCGAGCTTTGGATATAATATCGGTTTCTCGATGCTAAAGGAATTATGTGTGTGTCGGGATGATAATGTGTGTAATTATATTGTTTTTCGGTGATTTTTGATCGTGTCTTTTGTGTTGGATGCAAGGGGCTATTTATAGGGAGTTCCCGACCTTGACTTAGGAGAGTTTGACTACCGCTTAGGATAGGAAAACGAGGAATTTGAGGGAAATAAGAATTCCGCTTTCTTGTGTAGGAAGAAAGGGGACACGGCTGGTTTTAGGCTATTTCGGCCGAGTGCTTTACACTCGGTCGGATGCTCGAATCGGTTTTTGAATAGGATTCCTGTTTGAGCTAGAATTACCGCTTGGGTAAGAAGCTGAGGAGAACGAGAATTCCGTTTTCTTGTGAGGGAAGAAAAGAGGAAATACCGGCTGACTTGTGTACTTGGCCGAGTGGTTTACACTCGGTTGGGTGCTTGAGTCGGTTCTCGGATAGGATTCCTACTCGGGATCGAATTCTACCTTAAACGGAATTGTTTATTATTTTGTGAAGCTGATTTTTGTGGAGTTGGAGTCCGAATAGGACGTGTGAGATGTCACGGTCAGCCTACGAGTTTCGGGAAATATCTTTGACCGGGTTTTGACTCGGTCGCTAAAAGACGGTTTTACCCCCGGTGTCGGATTCGACCCAAATTAGTGTTATTTGACTCGAAACGACCCACTGGGCCTGAGTTTGAGGTTGGTTTAGTGAGATTTGTACTCCTTAAAATGCCTAGGCCAAATGTCCATCATTTCGAGCCCATTTCCGAGTACGTTAAAGCACGTTAGCGTCCGATCATCATCGGGTGTTTGTCGGAAACTACTATAGACACCTGGCGGTCAAAATGTGGGTATCTACAATATCGAAAATATGAATCGAGTATAAATTAATTCATATTTATATGCGATTTATAAACGATTTTCGACAAAATAAAAAAAACCGAACAGGCTGCCACGCGGGTCGCGCGCCTGTCAGGCGACTCGCGCAGCACCCTGGTTCGTCGAGTCCTTTTTTATTCGTTTCCTCGCTTTTCTATTTTTATTCTTTTCGAATCTTATATAAAAAGCGACTTTCGCGACATATTTCGATAAATACTATTTCTTTGACCTCGATCAACACGTGCTAATCAATCACGTGTCATAAATCTTTATTTGCATCTTCGTTCGATTTATTCATCGTTACTAACTCGTTTGCTCCTTGTTTGTAGCGATTTTTTTTCGTTTGTTTTATTAGACTAAAACGAATTCACATGCTAAAATAACTCTGACGTTATCAGTTTAACATGCATTAAACGACTTAGCAACCCATTTATTTTTCTCTCACATGACTAGGGAAAATAATCTTTGCATATCATTCAACCGTGGAACTAACGCGTGTACGTAAAACGAACGATATCTTAGTAAAGGCCGCTAAGTGCGGGCGGGGTTGGGTGTTCTCAATGAACTTCCCAACACGTACCCTCACCCCTTACTCAGAACCATGGTTTCCGGATGTCCGAATCCATTGGCAACGAGAGTCATTCAATATACGATATCCGATAATGTCGGTATCGGTATCCAATGCTAAGGGACGAACCCGATAAGCTCTGACATCGGAAATGGGCCATGTTTTAAATATGGCCCACTACGACATAGAGTGAGTTCGAATGGTTCCGAATAACCACAAAATTAGGTGGCGACTCCTACTTCGATTTAAAATTCAATTCGACCCATCTCATATGGAGATTCATTCGCTTCCCCAAAACCCGTGCGTGGCCGCGTCGGGGTGGACCTATGTCATGTCCACAACACTGACAAACTATATCTTATTAAAAGAAATGGTAAGTCAATCAGCCTCTTTTTACAAAAGGGCTAAAAAGAAATTCTCCAAACGGGTTATACAAATCCATAAATTGCATGAATAAGGAAAGAGTAGGATCCACACTACTCGGTAGCTCACACCCAAAACCCAGCAGCAAATACCTGTCATGTTATAAACATAACAGCCACGTCAGTGGGGAGTAACTCGAACGTTCTCCCAACCATGTTATATCATATGAAAAATAATAGTATTAATATATCAAAATATATTAAAATGGAAAATGTTAAAACGATATAATAAGGATAAGCTTTCGAAGAAAACTTAAAACATTTGCCAACCTGCAAATCAAAAATCAATCGATTATAATAAAAATATTCAAAATGGCGTTATGGATAGGATTAGTGTAGACGGCTAGACTTTCACCAGGAGAATACTAAAAACTAGCTTCGAGAACTTAGTTCAAACAAATCAAACTTCGGTCTCTAACTAGGCTACTCAACCATAATAGGACGACGACTTATAAATGCGTAGCCTTAGTTTAAGATAATAAGCACACCCCTCCCGAGCACCATAAATACTCAGTTCAACCGACAACGTCTTACACTGCAAGGCACGAGTTTAAGGTCAAAATGTACACACACTCCCGAACACCATATATTCTCGGTTCAACTAACAACCAGTGTGCCCCGTAAAGACACACCACCCTTATAGTTGATGGCAAAAACGTAAACCCCAGAATATATTACTCTAACCCCACACTTGTCCTTATTCCATAACTCCAAAACAAGCCATTATCGATATTGAGAATAAATAATCATTATAATAATATGAAGCTAAAAGGAATAAACAGTTTATATTAAAAGGGGAAACTTTCTATAATTAGAAACTTACTATTTTTAGAAACTTACTTAAAATAGAAATTTTGTTATAGAAAATACGTAAGTTATTAAAATAACTGAAATGTATAGAAATAGCATTTCTAACGAAATTACCATTTTATTATTATCGTCGTTATCGTAAGTTTAATATATTTCTAAATTCATTACTCAAAGTATAAATAAAATAAAATAAGTCAATATATAGTATTTCATAAATAATTAGGAAATTGAGTTAAAATTATAAATTTTAGAAAATAGATGTTTTAAGAAAAATGACATCAAAATTAATTGAGTCGACGAGTTTTATAAATTAAACGAGATTTTATAAATCTTTCAAATTAGTTTTAGCAAATAGATTTTATCAATAAATAATACTGATTTTAATAAAATAATCAATCGTAGACAAATGAGAATTTATTAGGGGAAATAGTCTCGACTAAAAATGTATTTAAAACAAAATCGACTACTTTCTCATTTATTAAAATAAGTCGTAAAACAAAATTAATTTATTGAACAAGTATAGAAACCTCAATTATAATATAAAAATATGATTTTGAGTTAAAATTATAAATTAACGGAATCTGAAGAAATATGAAATCGTTATTATTTAGTTACTAGTGTCACGATAATCAACAAAATATTATAACGATCATAAATAATAAAATTACTATAAGGTACACGATTTAAAAATAATATAATTAGCAAATAATAAATATCTAAAACTAGAAAACCAAAGTTAAAATATTTACTACATACTACTACTCAATCACATAATTAAATACCGAGTAACGTCCTAAAGTTACCCTGTGCGATAACTCGTCAATGCACTTTCTTGCTCCAATCGCTTAAATACTCGTCTTACCAAAGGACTTCGAGGCTCCAACATAAATCGAGACATAGAAACTGAAACAAAGAAATCTTAATAAGGAATAATGCTGGAAAGGAATAGATGTGACATGGACACGTACAACAACGACCATAGTTGCTACAACTGTCATGAGTAGCATCGAAAGAGCAACAACAACCAACAGCAAAAATCGTGGCAGCAGCAGCAAATAAGAAGAAGAAGAAGAAGAAGAAGAAGAAGAAGAAGAAGAAGAGGAGAAGAAGAAGAAGAAGAAGAAGAAGAAGAAGAAGAAGAAGAGAAGAAAAGGAACGGAGAAGAAGAACTAAACAGGAAACACGAAACAGGAACAAAGTGGATAATAACAGCATTACAATAGCAGTAATGCTACAGTTCGAAGCACAATTGCACAGAAAAGCAGCAACATCGACGAAAAGAACCGGGAACGGAAATAAAAAACGAGCAGAACAACAGCAAGTCGTGAACAACAGTTGCTAGAAATCGATTAACATAACATTAGCAGAAGAGAAACGGAGACAAACAACGGGAAAGGAAAAGGGACAGCAACTGCACAAAACGAAATGGAGAAAGAAATGCAAGGACCGCAACAACGACAACAAACGTACACAATATCCGTATGACAGAACGGTGAAGAAAGGAAAGAATAAAGGACAACAGCATAAACGACCACAGAGAGTAGTAAAAGCAACAGACAACAATGATGAATACAACAACAAGAGACAAAATCAGGGGGAGAAGAAGAAAGAGAAGGATAAGAAGACTATCTTGATAAAATCAGGAAACAAGGACAAAAACAGAGGCACGAAAAAGCAGCAGCAGCGCACAGCAGGAGAACGATGATGGTGATCGAGATGGCGGCGAAGAACAGGAACGAGCGGCAGCAGAAGATCAGAAGAGAGTTACGAGTGGGGAAACGCATAAGAAGGGTAAGAACAATCGATGGTGAAGATTGAAGGTGATGAAGAGGAAATGAGTGAAGGGAATACGCATAAGGAAGGAGACCGGTGCGTGAATGCGGAAAAAAAACGAAGAGGGACGAATTAAGCGGCGGAATGAAGAGTTGGAAAGAGAAAGGAACCGGGGGAGTGAATGCTGATAAGGATGCAAGGGCAAGTGGAGGAGTCAAGAGGTTGACAGGTGAAAATGAACCAAAGGGGTGAGCAATAAACAAAAGTTGTTAGGAAAACGGATTAATAGAATAGGTGTAGTATAAGGCGGTTTCCAAGACAATATGTTGACTGACCCAAGAAATCGAATTAAAATCGAGTCAATAAAATTAATAAATAATTGGACCGTCAAATAAAATGAGTGAATAAAATATTTGAGACGAAAACGAAGCTTATAGTAATAAATAATTAGATGACGAAATAAAATTTCCCGATAATTAATAAATCTTCGATAAAGTGAATTAAATTGATTTCTCGAGGAAATGTAATAAATGTTTTGGCGAAACTTAATATAAATGAACTTCGAGCTGAAAATAGAAATTCGAGCTTAAATATAAATAAATAAAAAGAATTTAGAATTTAAATCGTCGAAACAGTCTTTCGATAAGAATTAAATTAAATGTATAAAATAAATCGAAACAAAAATAAAAATATGTTTTAAATATAAGAAGAGTTTCCGAGACAAAAAGAATTTTAGGAATTTAAAACGATTAAACGATAAATTCGTTTTATAATAATTTTAAGAATTACAAGTTAAATCGTAAAAAAAAATACGAATATGACTTTAATTTAATTTATTTTATAAAATCAGGGGTGTTACAATCTTCCCCACTAAAAAGAAGTTTCGTCCTCGAAACTAATAAAAACATAATAATAGAATGGAAAACAAGTAACAAAATGAGAATGGTTAACTCGCATCACACTCTTGGTTTTTTTTTTTTTTTTTTTACAACTTCAAACATGATGAAGAGTTGGGCTCAATTCTCATAGTTTAAAATCATTTAAATTAATAAAATCGCAAGTTAAAACTTATTTTATAAAATAATGACGATAAATAATATTTGTAAACGAATTCAAGGGGGAAGAGTACCCAAATATTTTCAAAACAACAGTAAAACGTTTTAATTAAGAAATTCAATAATAAAATAAAAACTTAAGACATACGATGTTTTTCGAAAATGTTAAACCATTTTACACAAAAATCTTATAGAAATCAAAATATTAGCTGTTATGAAAGTTTTCGTAAAATTTAAACACGCTTAAAAATTGAAACAATTTTGAAATACTTTAAAATAAATTAATAATGCATTTTTGAATTGGGATTAAATATATGTCATCAATCAAAAATAAAACAAAAACGAAGTATTAAGTCCTTAATGGTATAAATCAAAAATGTTAACTTCCACGATAACCAAAAAGTTTAAGTTGTTCAAAATTTTTACAAAAGGGGAAAGTTTTAAAATTTGAAATTATGCTTCAAAATTTAAAATTCCATGAGAATCAATTTTTTTAAAAATTAATCAAACTTCTCATAACATAGGTTCGGAAAAATGGTAAACGGATAAATAGAGTCAGAGTCAACGACAAATCGAAACAAAAGTTTTCAAACCCGATAAGAAGTCGAAGTGATTGGCCGAAGAAGAAGTAGCAAGATTTAAGAGAAGCTAGGGGGAAACGAAATTGAGAGTCAAATAGAGCTCTCAAGGATTAGAGAATAAATTAACCATCTCGAGATTCCCAGCACGACTCCCACAACACAGGTTCCTAATGTCCACCAAATAACATTAAGTCCAATATTAGGCGCTAGTGGTACTACTCAGTCACAATCACCAACAAAGTCTTACGTGATTATCCAATCGTTAAATCGACACAATACTAATCCACAATTGTTTTACAATCTAATTTCATCAATTAAAATTCCAATGGTCATCAGACAAACCCAAACTCGCAATCGATAAGGTACTTAAATCCAAAGCTCATAAAGTTTGAACTCGAAGTGTACTCCAAATTTCTCGAGTAAGGAACACTAGACAAGGTCCACCAATTTAACAAGGCTCGGGTAAGAAATCCTCAAAAATGATCACCAACATGTTTATAATACTACAAGTATAGAAGTTGGGAAAAGTACAATAAATCCTCGAACACGCTCAAACCTATAGGTAAAGGCGTAAACACTTACATCTTCAAACACGTCATTGGGCTAAGGTTTCTGAAAATTCCATCAAATTTCATATTGTATCAACGAAACCACCAAAATATTTATTAACTCAACGAAGCCACAATCTCGTTGGTCTAAGGGTTCTGAACTATAAATCCATCAAGATGATTCGCATTAAGTATTCCTCAAAACAATATGATAAATCCAACTTTTAATTGTGCAATAAGTTTCTCTTCTTCAAGGTTAACAACAATTTATCCAAGTTATTATCTCACTCAACTCCAAATTTCATAGGTTACAACCCTAAACAACGATCAACGATCTATTCCACAAGAAATACGGGTAATCTATGTCAACCAAAATTTCTAACAACATTAATGAAAACCTTTAATGGTACCACAACGCTCAGGTTAACACTTTAAACAATACTCTACCATCCCAAATATTCGCGATGCATCCATCAAATAAGCATCAGGTAAGAATCCCAAAGTGATATTATCTGTTACACTTAGTTCGGTTCTAGGTTAGGTACTAGGTATTCATCAAATATGATATACTCTTACTACTCCAAAATATAATTCAACTTTAAGTACTCCAAATAATCAAATTAACTTATAACCCAAAGTTCAAAATCTAAAGTACCAACCTAATTCTATTAATCGATAATTTATCATTCAAATCGATCCTCAAAAGGTTACTAAGATAGCTAACAGGCTATAACTCACAATCCTCAAACCATATAACAAGGGTTTACTAAACCTCAAACATCTGTAACTTTTCACGGGTTCACTAAGACAGTGTTCGATCTAACCAAAGAATCTCAAGAGAAAGATGATAAAGTAGGAGAATTAATCGAAGATTTATCACCAGATGAAGACGAGAATTTATAAGAGAAGAGTTATAAGAGGTAGAGGAAGGAAGGAAGGAATCAATGATCCTAGAATACTAAGTTCTTGAACAAGAGAAGAATCTTCGGGCCTCCAGAGTTCACGAGGGAACTAAATGGATTACTTCATTTCTTGTAGAGGAACGAGCACACAAGTCTTGGGTTGCTCCATCTGGGTCTACTGCGACATCATGGAATAGAAATCTACTCTTGATCATCTAACCTATAGTTTGAGCAAACTAAATCTGGGCTGAAAGGTCACCATTGTATCTTCCTTGTAGCACAAAGTTGTCCACTCGAATCAACAGGCCTTAAGAGTTCTAAGCAGGTCTTGTCCCAATTTGGAGTAGCATCATATCAACATCTTGTTCATTCATCTTCCTCCAGACAAAAGCAACAAATATTCAATGCTAATCATTGAGTTACAAGAACATATAAACCTAACAGTTAAGTCCTTATTTTGGTTTCTACCCATCTCTCACTAATATTTCTTTAATATTCAAATCCTTTACTGGTATTTTTCCTAAAATCAGGTGTAAGCGTCGGGAGCAACAATGCTCTGATAACAACTGTAATCCCCTAGAAAATCTAACACAATACAGTGGCGGAAACACAATAGAGTTGGGATTAAAACACACTGACAAACTATATCTTATTAAAAGAAATGGTAATTCAATACAAAGGTCTCTTTTTACAAAAGGGCTAAAAAAAAATTCTCCAAACGGGTTATACAAATCCATAAATTGCATGAATAAGGAAAGAGTAGGATCCACGCTACTCGGTAGCTCACACCCAAAACCCAGTAGCAAATACCTGTCATGTTATAAACATAACAGCCACGTCAGTGGGGAGTAACTCGGACGTTCTCCCAGCCATATTATATCATATGGAAAATAATAGTATTAATATATCAAAATATATTAAAATGGAAAACGTTAAAACGATATAATAAGAATAAGCTTTCGAAGAAAACTTAAAACATTTGCCAACCTGCAAATCAAAAATCAATCGATAATAATAAAAATATTCAAAATGGCGTTACGGATAGGATTAGTGTAGACGGCTAGACTTTTACCAGGAGAATACTAAAAACTAGCTTCGAGAACTTAGTTCAAACAAATCAAACTCCGGTCTCTAACTAGGCTACTAATCCATAATAGGACGACGACTTATAAATGCGTGGCCGACGGCGTCTTACACTGCGAGGCACGAGTTTAGGTCAAACTGTACACACACTCCCGAACACCATATATGCTCGGTTCAACAACCAGTGTGCCCCATAAAGACACACCAGCCTTATAGTTGATGGCAAAAATGTAAACCCCAGAATATATTATTCTAACCCCACACTTGTCCTTATTCCATAACTCCAAAACAAGCCATTATCGATATTGAGAATAAATAATCATTATAATAATATGAAGCTAAATGGAATAAACATTTTATATTAAAAGGGGAAACTTTCTATAATTAGAAACTTACTATTTTAAGAAACTTACTTAAAATAGAAATTTTGTTATAGAAAATACTTAAGTTATTAAAATAAGTGAAATGTATAGAAATAGCATTTCTAACGAAATTAAGATTTTATTATTATCGTCGTTATCGTAACTTTAATATATTTCTAAATTCCTTACTCAAAATATAAATAAAATAAAATAAGTCAATATATAGTATTTTATAAATAATTAGGAAATTGAGTTAAAACTATAAATTTTAGAAAATAGATGTTTTAAGAAAAAAGACTTCAAAATTAATTGAGTCGACGAGTTTTATAAATTAAACGAGATTTTATAAATCTTTCAAATTAGTTTTAGCAAATAGATTTTATCAATAAATAATACTGATTTTAATAAAATAATCAATCGTAGACAAATGAGAATTTATTAGGAAAAATAGTCTCAACTAAAATGTATTTAAAACAAAATCGACTACTTTCTCATTTATTAATATAAGTCGTAAAACAAAATTAATTTTTTGAACAAGTATACAAACTTCGATTATAATATAAAAATACGATTTTGAGTTAAAATTATAAATTAACGGAATCTGAAGAAATATGAAATCGTTATTATTTAGTTACTAGTGTCACGATAATCAACAAAGTATTATAACGATTATAAATAATAAAATTACTAACGATTTATAAAACGATATCGAAAATTGTAAAATATTTATAAGGTACACGATTTAAAAATAATATAATTAGCAAATAATAAATAGCTAAAACTAGAAAACCGAAGTTAAAATATTTACTACATACTACTACTCAATCACATAATTAAATACCGAGTAACGTCCTAAAGTTACCTTGCGCGATAACTCGTCAATGCACTTTCTTGCTCCAATCGCTTAAATACTCGTCTTACCAAAGGACTTCGAGGCTCCAACATAACTCGAGACATAGAAACTGAAATAAAGAAATTGGAATAAGGAATAATGCTGGAAAGGAATAGATGTGACATGGACACGTACAACAACGACCATAGTTGCAGCAACTGTCATGAGTAGCATCGAAAGAGCAACAGCAACCAACAGCAAACATCATGGCAGCAACAACAAATAAGAAGAAGAAGAAGAAGAAGAAGAAGAAGGGAAGAAAAGGAATGGAGAAGAAAAACTAAACAGGAAACGCGAAACAGCAACAAACTGGACAATAACAGCAGTACAATAGAAGTAATGCTACAGTTCGAAGCACAATTGCATAGAGAAGCAGCAACAACGACGAAAAGAACCGGGAACGGAAATAAAAAAACGAGCAGAACAACAGCAAGTCGTGAACAGCAGTTGCTAGAAATCGATTAACATAACATTAGCATAAGAGGAACGGAGACAAACAACGGGAAAGGAAAAGGGACAACAACTGCACAAAACGAAATGGAGACAGAAATGCAAGGACCGCAACAACGACAACAAACGTACACAATATCCGTATGACAAAACGGTGAAGAAAGTAAAGAATAAAGGACAACAGCATAAACGACCAAAGGGAGTAGTAAAAGCAACAGACAACAATGATAAACACAGCAACAGGAGACAAAATCAGGTGGAGAAGAAGAAAGAGAAGGAGAAGAAGACTACCTAGACAAAATCAGGAAACAAGGACAAAAACAGAGGCACGAAAAGCAGGAGGACGATGACGGTGATGGAGATGGCGGCGAAGAACAAAAATGAGCGGCAGCAGAAGAAGAGAGTTACGAGTGGGGAAACGCATAAGAAGGGTAAGAACAATCGATGGTGAAGATTAAAGGTGACGAAGAGGAAATGGGTGAAGGGAATACACATAAGGAGGGAGACAGGTGCGTGAATGCGGAAAAAAAAAACGAAGAGGGATGAATTAAGCCGTGGAACGAAGAATTAAGCTGGGGGAGTGAATGCTGATAAGGATGCAAGGGCAATTGGAGGAGTCAAGAGGTTGACAGGTGAAAATGAACCAAAGGGGTGAGCAATAAACAAAAGTTGCTAGGAAAACGGATTAATAGAATAGGTGTAGTATAAGGCGGTTTCCAAGACAATATGTTGACTGACCCAAGAAATCGAATTAAAATCGAGTCAATAAAATTAATAAATAATTGGACCGTCAAATAAAATGAGTGAATAAAATATTCGAGACGAAAACGAAGTTTATAGTAATAAATAATTAGACGATGAAATAAAATTTTCCGATAATTAATAAATCTTCGATAAAGTGAATTAAATTGATTTCTCGAGTAAATGTAATAAATGTTTTGACGAAACTTAATATAAAATTATAAATGAACTTCGAGCTGAAAATAAAAATTCGAGCTTAAATATGAATAAATAAAAAGAATTTAGATTTTAAATCGTCGAAATAGTCTTCCGATAAGAATTAAATTAAATGTGTAAAATAAATCGAAACAGAAATAAAAAAATGTTTTATATATAAGAAGAGTTTCCGAGGCAAATAGAATTTTAGGAATTTAAAACGATTAAACGATAAATTCGTTTTATAATAATTTTAAGAATTACAAGTTAAATCGAAAAATAAAATAAAATAATATACGAAGATAACTTTAATTTAATTTATTTTATAAAATCAGGGGTGTTACATAATACCCAACTTAGAACCGAGTTTAGAGTAAATAATAATATTACTTGGGATTCCTGTAGTGAGTAAATAGTGTAAAGATGATCCGGCCAAAGTCGTCGGGTGAAATTTCACCCGGTCAAACACCATCGAGTGAAGTTTCACCCCACGGGTTTTCGTCGTGAAAATCATTTTCTGCAAAATTTCTCCGCCGGGTGAAGTTTCACTTGGTGAAAATCTCATCGGGCGAAGTTTCGCCCGACGGTCTTCTGGTCAATTCTTGCAATTTTGGCAAGTCTGGGATTTTTTTCGTATGGCGAAGTTTCGCCCGGTCATAACCTTGTCGGCTGAAGTTTCACCTGATGGAAAACCATCAATAATCTCACCGGGCGAAGTTTCGCCCGGCGGTCACCTATGCTTCGTTTTTCCGCCTTCCCATTTCATGGCTCTTCAATAATCACCTAAAGTTTCAAATAACGACACGACTCACATTACATAATCAAATTCTCCCACAAACATGCTTGTGGTCTTCATATGAAGCTCCATAACTTCTCCAAAAGCTTGATCTTCATCCAAATAAATTGCTTCATGGTGAAATCCAAGTTCATCCATTCATCCCAAGCCAAACAAAGCTAGCAAACTCAAAGAATATGATACATATATACAAGGTGGTTGTTGAGGATACCACCAAACCTACATCAATTTGAGAGGGGGTTAAACAACGCTCCCCAACGAGAGCTCACCAAGTTTCACGGTAGCAAAGGTCTCACGAACGTGACCATCATGATAAATCTTCAAACATTGCCCATTAACCATAAATTTTCCGGTTTTCGGGCTTGATATCTCTATCGATCCGTATGGTTGCACGTTGGTCACTTCAAATGGACCCGGCCATTTTGATTTCAACTTACCGGGAAAAAGCTTAAAACGAGAGTTGAAGAGTAATACCTTATCACCAACGGAGAAGTCCTTACGAAGTATCCGAGAATCGTGCCATTTGCGTGTTCGCTCCTTGTAGATCTTCGAATTTTCGTAAGTGTTGTTTGCTAAATTTGTACCATTTTTTCTCCCATTTAGACTTGTTTTCCCTCGTTTTGCGAGACTTGAGTGCGATTATTGCCCTATTTTGAGTATTTCTCGCATTAGCGTCCCTCTTGTGCGTTTTAGGTGTTTTTGGTAGTTTTTCCATCAATTTTGATAGGATTTGGCACCGAAAGCATGATCGAGCTTCCACGAGAACAAGGGAGCAAGTTATTGTCCAAAGCATGCCATAAAGCAAAGGTCCAAGCATCAATGGGTGAAACCTTGAGCAAAAGAGGAAAACTATAGTCCATTGGACATCTTCACCGGAGAGGTCGAACTTCAAATGAATATATCTAGAGTTATAGACCTTGTATCAAAGCGATTCTAGTTGGAGGTGAAATATTATCTTTTTAGCTTTCCAACGACATATTACACGCCCCAATCGAAGATCAAACAAGAGAGTTATGGCCCTTTGAAGTCACAGGGCGAAGTTTCACCCGATGAGATTTGACCGGGTGAAACTTCGCCCGACGGTGTTCCTCCTCAGATTGCCATTTCGAACAAAAAGTTCATAGGGTGAAATTTCACCCTATGAGATTTTGACCGGGCGAAACTTCGCCCGGCGGTATTTCGGCCATATTGGAGAGAATCCGCAGGGCAAAACTTAACCCTATGAAGACTCATTGGGCAAAGTTTCATTTCAAGGTGCAAATATTGGATTTGGGCTTTGGTTTAAGGATCCATTAAGCATATATATATGTATACCCTAGTTAGTTGCACATTACCATTCATGAGGTCTCCATTGGTAGATAATTCTAGTAGTAATTTTAGTAGTTCTCTACAATTCTAGTAGCTTAGATAGTAATCTAGTAGTAAGTCTTCATAGTTTTCATCAATTTCCTTTCTCTAGATCTTATTTTCAAGCTTTGTAAAAGATTATTTCAAGTTTTTATTGAGGATTTGTGGAGATTATTAAGGGATTACTGACAAATCCTTTATTCTCTTCATCAAGTTTCATCTTTTATTTATGCAATCTTCTTCTTTATTGTTTATTCTTCATAGTTGGTATATTTCTTTCCTCTCCCTAATCTCTAGACTAGATTTAATTTTGTTCTTTCATCATTGTTTCGTTTTGATCATATTTATTTATCGTTTTTAGATCGTTTTATGGTTTATTTTATTGATTGTAATTTTATTCATTGTTTTGTTGGTATTTTCTCTAGATTTCAATTGTGTTGCTCTTAGATCGTTTTTATTGTCTTGTTGTTATTTTCATTAGTCTTACTTTTATCGCTCTTAGATCGATTTCTAGTTTATTTGGTAGATCGTGATTTTCTTTATTGTCTTGTTATTATTTTCTCTAGATTTAATCATTAAGCATGCATGTTTTTGTTATTTTCTCTATTGTTATTGTTTTTATAGTTTCCTTCATGATTAGTGAGTAGATTATTAGTTAGGGGGTAAATTATGGATTTTTAGTGTTTTTATACATCAATTTGGTGTCATGAATTATGGATTTTTGGTGATTGATATACTTGGGTCGATTTGTCTAATTTGGAATTGTTGTATCCGTGTTGACCTTAATTGATCAATATCGTTGACTCGTTTGATTGAGGGTGGTAGGCTAGGGACATCTTGTAAATGATACCATATTTCCTAAGGAGGTGCTCAAAGGTATCTTTCCCAAAATGAGAGCCTCCATCACTAATTATGGCTCTAGGCATACCGAATCTCGGGAAAATTATATTCTTGAAAAGCTTGATTACTACCTTGGAATCATTGGTAGGAGAAGCTACGGCCTCAATCCACTTTGAGACATAATCAACCGCGACTAGGATGTATTTGTTGCCAAAAGAGGATGTGAATGGACCCATGAAATCAATACCCCAAATGTCAAACAATTCGATCTCCAAGATGGGTTGAAGGGGCAGCTTATATCTTCTTGTTATATTGCCACTTCTTTGGCAAGCATCGCATGTGAGAATGAAAGCTCTAATATCTTTAAACATGGAAGGCCACCAAAACCGCTTTGGAGAACCTTGGCAATTGTCTTTTGGTTGGCCAAGTGTCCACCATAAGATGTCGAGTGGAGGTGCTTCACAATATTAAATCCTTCGTCGGCCGTAACACATCGTCGGTAAATACCGTCTATGCAACGGCGGAACAAATAGGGCTCATCCCAATAATAGCGTCGGGCTTCATAACGTAGTTTCTTCCTCTCTTGCTTGGAATAATCGTCCGGAATATAATGAGATACTAAGAAATTGACGATATCGGCATACCAAGGTGTAATAGTTTCAATGGCCATCAAGGCCTCATCTCTCATTGCTTTATTGATGGGTATACCATCATCTTCATTGCTACTTCCACTAACCGCTAGTCTACTAAGATGGTCCGCTACCAAGTTCTCCGATCCGGCTTTATCTTTAATCTCGATATCAAATTCTTGTAGAAGGAGAACCCATCGAAAAAGTGGGGACTTCGTCTCCTTTTTTGACATGATATATCGAATCGCCGCATGATCCGTATGAATAATGACTTTGGAACCGGTTACATAAGTTCAAAATTTTTCCATGGCATAGACAACGACTAGCATCTCTTTTTCTGTTGTGGTGTATCTTGATTGGGCTTCATCTAGGGTCTTGCTTGCATAATATATCACATGTAGCTTCGTATCAACCCGTTGTCCTAGAACGACATCAACGGCAAAATTTGGAGGCATCACACATGATCTCAAATGGAAGATTCCAATCGGGTGCTTTAATAATTGGAGCGGTGGTGAGAGCGGTCTTTATCCTGCAAAAGGTCTCAAGACACGAGTCATCAAATACAAAAGGTGCATCTTTCATAAGCAAAGAAGTTAAAGGCTTGGCAATCTTAGAAAAGTCTTTAATGAACCGGTTATAAAAGCCGGCGTGACCTAGAAAACTCCTCACCCCTTTGACATTTGTTGGTGGTGGCAAGTTCTCAATCACGGAGACTTTGGCCTTATCAACTTCGACTCCTCTATTAGAAACGATATGACCTAGGACAACACCTTGTTCAACCATAAAGTGACATTTCTTCCAATTCAAAACAAGTCTATACTCCTCACATCGAGCTAATACGTGATCAAGATTTTTAAGGCAAGAATCAAAAGATGTACCACGGACACTAAAATCGTCCATAAAAACTTCCATGGATTTTTCAATGAAATCGGAGAAAATAGCCATCATACATCTTTGAAACGTTCTGGTGCATTACACAATCCAAATGGAATCCTTCGATAGGCATAGGTGCCATAGGGACATGCGAAAGTAGTCTTCTCTTGGTCATTGGGGTGAATGGGAATTTGAAGAAATCCCGAACGACCATCGAGGAAACAAAAGTAAGAATGATGCGCTAATCGTTCAAGCATTTGATCAATAAAGGGAAGGGGGAAATGGTCTTTGATGGTGGCCGTGTTTAATTTTCGAAAATCTATACACATGCGCCAACCGGTAATAGTCCTAGTAGAAATCAGCTATCTCTTTTCTCTTTTTACAACCGTCATTCCTCATTTTTTCGGCACAACTTGTACGGGGTTAACCCATTTACTTCCGGTTATAGGGTTTATAATGTTAGCCTCATACAACTTGAGGACTTTCTTCATGACAACCTCTTTCATGGTGGGATTCAAACGACGTTGACCCTCAACCGAAGGGCGATGATCATCATCAAGGATGATCCTATGCATACAAACATTTGGGCTTATGCCTTGGAGGTCGGCAATGCTATACCCGATGGCCTTTTTGTGTTTTCTCAAAACAATCAAAAGTTTTTTCCAATTGAGGTCCATCTAGTGTGGCATTGACAATAACAGGATAATTAGTTCCTTCAAGGAAGGCATATTTGAGGGAAGAGAGGAGTAGCTTAAGTTTAAGATTAGGAGGAGAGGGTACCATAGTCTTACCCACCGGTAGTGGTTCTACCTTTTCTTCATGTAAGAACTCATCTTCAAGAGGTGGGGAATCAAGTGGTTCCTCTTCTTTCTCATCATCTATCAAGCTATACTCAACCAAACTATCAATAACTTCAATGGAGTGCATTTGTTCAATCATTGGTTGTTTAAGAGTTTGAGAAAGGGAAAACTCTACCGACCCGTTCCCTATGTTAAATGACAACTTTCCATTCTTAACATCAACTATAGTTCCACCGGTAGCCATGAAAGGTCGACCTAAGATAATGAGGGTAATAGTGTCTTCGGGCATATCCATGACAACAAAGTCGGAGGGGATGAAAAATTTCCCAACTTGCACGGGTACACCCTCAAGTATCTGATCAACATATTTTATATCTTATTTCATGGTCCCCCGACAACCGTTTTTGAGCTTTTCTTCTTCCTAAATTATATGTTTAATGTCAATTTTTATTATAAAGTCGACACTGCCGATTCTCGTGCTAATTTGCAGGTTAGGTGCAATTTCGAGCATATTTAGGAGTAATAGCCCAGATAGCCGAGACGAGAACGCAAGTCGAGGAAGAAAACGAAAAGTCGAGAAGCAAATAAGAGCTCAACCACGAGTTCAGCAGCACCCACTCGATCGAGTGGTGCTAAGCACTCGATCGAGTGCTCCATATCCGCGCTCAACCGGACTACATCAGTGTACTGGGTCGAATCTTCCTTTTTAGGCCAAGACAAACTTGAGCTGGATCCTTCACGGACTAACTCGATCGAGTGATACTACTTGCACTCGATCGAGTGCATCAAGACCCGGGCTGCGGATTAAAATTTAAGTTACTTAGATTTTGGGCTTGTCTCGAAGTCCAACTAGTTTCTTTTAAATAAGTCTCCTGACTACATTGTCAGACACTTCATTCTACTTTTCATTCTACACAATTTTAGAACTCCTTTTGTTTTTCTTAGCATAGAAATATTACGTTCTTTTCCGTTTTTCTTCGCGAGATACATTGAACATCGTTCTTCCCTTTTCAGAACTTGAATTATTCTGTATCAATACTTTTTATTTAATTTCAATTTCAGTTTTCTAGTTTAATTCTTGTCTTAATTCATCTTTCATTTTCGTAGTAATTTTAATTTCAGTTTTCGTCTATTATTTTTTAGCAGAGAATTATTATTGTTTCTCATAGTTTAATTCGATTCATCTTTATTATGTTTACGTATTCATCTTTTGTTAGTTCGATTACAATTAATACGAGTAGCTAAATTTTATCTAGGGTTTGAGGGGATCGATGCGTATTATTAGGGTTATAGTCAATTGACTTGTGTAGACACCCACATTTTACTGCCAGGTGTTTATAGCAGTTTCCGAAAAACACCCGATGATGATCGGACGCAAACATGCTTTAACGTACTCGAAAATGGGCTCGAAATCATTGGCATTTGGCTTGGGCTTTTTACGGAGTACAAATCTCACAAAATCAACCTCAAAATCAGGCCCAGTGGGTCATTTCGAGTCAAATAAGACTAATTTGGGTCGAATCCGACACCAGGGGCAAAACCGTCTTTTAGCGACCGAGTCAAACCCGGTCAAAGATATTTTCTCGAGACTTGTGGGTCAGCCGTGTCACCCCACGTATCTGATTCGAGCTCGAATACTACAAAAAATCAGCTACGACAAATATTAAACAATTCCGTTTAAGGTAGAATTCGATCTCAAGTAGAAATTCTATCCAAAAACCGAATCAAACACTCGACCGAGCGTAGGACACTCGGCCGAGCAGCCCTCTTTCAGCCGAGATTCCCTTTCTTCTTCACCAAGTAACGGAATTCACGTTCCTTTCAAATTCTTACGTTTCCTATCCAAACCGGTATTTCTTGTTGTCCAAGCAAGATACCTCTCTCAACCTTCTTTTCCTATAAATAGGACCCTTTGCATGCACATTAACACACCTGAACAATATTCATACACAATATTCATACACGATTCATACATCTACACATACAATTCCCGACATTCAACATCCATACACAATTCATAAGGTCTGACACACACTTAGCATCGAGAAACCGATAGTACACAAACCGAGATCACGCCAGACGAAGCCGGCTACCTCACCCGACACCCTTTACGTCCCAAACCACCATAACTCACTGACATTAACTCGACGCTCCCGTGCCTTAGCCACATTCCGACAAGCCCCGATCCAAGTAAACAAAGCATGTAGGTTGAGGGTGTAAAATCAAACCCGAATTCTCTCTTTTCTGCCTTCCTTTCTCTCGTTTCTTCTTCTTTTTTGTATCGCGTCGTCCTCGGTCTATTTATTATGGGTCGTTCATCGCATTTTTTTTATTTCTAATATCGATACTACAAAATTATTTTCATATATAACAAATATTCTTAAAATACGATACCGGTTCATTAATCGAATATCGTATTAAAAGAATTACATTAATTTCGTTGATGCTAAAAATCGTTACATACTTCTTTTTACAAAATACGACGATTTTAACGCAGAGAGAACTAACATTCTTTTCTTTTCGTTCAATTTTTTTTCTTTCAAAACAATTTTATAAAACTTTTTCTAAAAGTCATTCCGAATATTCGATATCAATTTCATAATCGAATATCGAATACGACGAACGTCGAAAATATAAGTCGAGTATAAGTTAATTCATATTTATACGGGATTTATTGAAACTAACGATCTTCGCAAATAAACGAGCCGGGACAGACCATCACGCGCGTCGCGCCCCTCCCAGGCGACTCGCGCGGGAGCCTGGAATCCGCAGCCTTTTTTTTTTCTTTTTTCTTTTTTTTTTTTTTTTCGCTTCCTCAATTTTTCTTAAACATCGTTTTTTCTACAAAACGATTTCTCTTTACCTTTTCTTTTCATCTTTTCTAAAAGTATTCCGAATATTTGATATCGATCTCATAATCGAATATCGAATGTAACGAATGTCGAGAATATTAAGTCGGGTGCAAATTGTGCAATATTTGTACGCGATTTATTAAAATCATCCTTTTTTTCAAAAAATCAATTTCGAAAGCAGGCCGGAACGCGAGTCGTGCGCGTCCCGGGCGAGTCGCCTACTTGGGCGAGTCGCGCCTGACTCGGGCGAGTCGCACAGCCGGCTGGAACGCGACCCATTTTTCGTTTTTATTATTTTTCGAACATCGTTTTTTGGACAAAAAAACGTCTTTTTAGCGATATTTCAGATCTCGATATATTTTATACATCATTCATTGCATCCATATCTTTTATTCGATTCACAAACCGTTACTAACTTGTTTGTTCGTGTTTGTAGCAATTTCTTTTCTTTTCGTTTGTTTTATTAGACTAAAACAAACCTCACATGCTAAAATACAACTTTGACGTTAATTTTTGTTGCATTAATTCGACTTAGCAACCCATTCAATTCTCACATGTTTAGGGAAAACAATGTTCGCATATCATTTCATCGTTCAACTAACACGCGTATTAAAACATCAAACGATATCCTAATAGAGGCCGCTAATGTGCGGGCGGGGTTGGGTGTCCTTCGTGGGCTTCCCAACACGTACCCTCACCCCTTACTCAGAACCTCGGTTTCCGGATGTCCGAAACCATTGGCAACGAGAGTCATTCAATACACGATATCCGATAACGTCGGTATCGGTATCAAATGCAAAGGGACGAACCCAATAAACTCTGACATCGGAAATGGTCCGTATTTTGTACACGGCCCATTATGACATAGAGTGGGTTTGAATGGGCCCGAACTCCCACAAAGTTCGGTGGCGACTCCAACTTCGATTTAAATTTCAATTCGACCCATCTCATATGGAGATTCATTCACCTCCCCAAACCCGCGCGTGGCCGCGTCGGGGTGGACCTATGTCATGTCCACAACTTGTTTCTAATCGCATGAACTATCGCCTGAATATCGTTTTAATTCCGATTAATTGTGTGATGCATAATTCAATTAATTAGTATCACAATTAGGACTTTTCGCCGACTGGGTTAAGGACTAATTAGGCCACGATATTTTGGTTAGACTGACTTAATGCTAGCGACCGCAGGTTAAGTTTAGATCTAAAGGTTGTAGTGTACCGACCGGACTTGCACCTTAGGTAGTTCGAATATTGACCTGTTAATTGACTCCTTGACCCGAGTAATATTCGTAGTGAACCTGAGACCCTAGACTTTTCCCTTCTTGTTATTCCGTCTTAGTTATTTAGTTTCAATTCTACTTTACCAAACCAACCAATTGTGACCTATAATCTAGAATCTAATTCTTAGGATAAATAATTGATCTCTGACTTGTGGTTCGATCTCCTTGTGGTTCGATCTCTGACTTCACTATCTATATTAGTTAGTGACCTTAGGGTACTTTTGATTAGGGATACGACTAAACCCTGTCAGTATCTCAAGTGGGTACTTGACGGACCTATCCGCAAGTTGAATTGACATACTAGTGGGTCTCATCTCCCCCACACTAAGCCTCTTAGCAATGGAATAAGGTAACAAACTGACACTAACCCCTAGGTCACACAAAGCTCAATTAACAACAACATTTCTAAACCGATAGGGGATAAAAAAACTATCGGGGTCATCTAGTTTCTTTGGCATTTGATTCATAATGAATGGCACTACATTGTGCCGTAAGAGAGACACACTCTTTGTCCTCTATAGTTCTCTTTTTAGTCAAGACTTCTTTCAAAAACTTAGAATAAAGGGGCATTTGAAAATGACCTCCGTGAAGGGTAAACCTACCTCCACTTTCTTCAACATATCCACAAAACGGCTAAATTGAGTATTCTTCTTATGTGGCTTAGCTCGCTCGAGAAAAGGCAATGGTGGGACAAAAGAGGGAGGCGGTGGAACATTGGATTCTTCTTCTTCTTCAGCTAAACGCTCCGCCTCTTTCCTTCTTGCTTCTTCCGCTTCCATTTGCTCCTTTTTCTTTCTTCTAAGTTTTCTTCGTTCTATCTCCGAATGTTGAAGAATATCAAACTTTGCTTCTGTTCCCCGGTTTTGTTTGGAGGAAGTGGGAGATGTGGCTTGTGGTTCACTTTGTTGATTCACTTTGGTTGTGGTGCTTTTGGTGTTCAAGTTTAAGTTCTTATACGGGTCCTCAAGTTCTTTGCCACCTCTCAAAATGACGGCATTTGCTTGGTGTGGAGGGTCTCTTTGGTTTTGGGTTTGCCTGGGCAAACCATGGGGTGGATGAATTGGGGCGGCTAAGGCTTTTGTTGCTTCTTGTGATTCCCAAACCTTTAGTCTAGCTTTTGTATCTAGATTCTCACTCCATAAATGCCCAATGGCTCTTTGCAAATCACTAGTATTATCCCATGGAACTCCTCGTTGACCATATTGAAAATTACTTGATTGGCCATAAGATTGAGATGGTTGATTGAATGGTTATTGATTGTAACCTTGATTTTCTTGGAAATTACGTTGGAACCTTGATTGTATCCATGATTGAAATTATTACCATGTTGATTTTGTTGATTATGGTAGTTATTGTAATTGTTGGGAACATGAAGGTTAATACCTTGTTGGTTGAAGTTGCTCCTTTGGTGAGAAGGCAAATATGGGGGCATCTTTGGAGGACCTTGATTAAAGGGCCTTTGTTGACTTTGATTAAAAGGCCTCGGTTGACTTCCTTAGGCACGTGACATCGGATTTTGAACATTTTGGTTCCCATAAGAAAAATTGGGGTGAAACTTTGTGCCGACATTGTAAGTATTAGAAAAGGGATCAAATTGAGGTCTTTGCCCATACACTTGTATAGCTTGGACTTCATTTGGCTCTTCAAAATAAGTTTCTTCATTGGGATTACAAGAGCTAGAATCATGGCCATACTTGCCACAATGATCACATTGAACTTCCCATGTTATTTGCTGCTTAGGGTGTGATGGTTGCCTTATTGGAACACTCCCTTGAATTTGGTACATACCTCTATGAGTTGGCTTTGAATTCATTGCATTCATTCTCTTTGTCAATTCTTTAACTTTTGTTTCAAGTTTCAATTCATTAGAACTCTTAGATGAGTTCACTTCAACTTTCTTTTTAGAATCCCTTGATTGACCCACTCTTGAACACTCCTTGCCATCTTCTCAATAAGACTTTTAGATGCCTCATCGATAAGGGAAGAAAAATCTCCTCCGGCGGCCGAGTTGAGGTTTTCCTTGGTTCTCGATGAAAGGGTGTTGTAAAATGTTTGGGTTGTTAGCCAATCGGGTATTCCATGGTGAGGGCACTTGCGTAATAAGTCTCCAAATTTCTCCCAAGCCTCACTTAGGCTTTCAAATTCATCTTGCTTGAAGGTTTGTATTTCCATGCGATATTGATTGGTCTTTGAAGGTGGATAGTATTTCTCCAAGAAGGCATTGGATAATTGAGCCCATGTGGTAAATGTATTATCGGGATGGCCATGAAGCCATCCACGAGCTCCATCTCTCAATGTCTTAGAAAATAATAATCGATGCAATTGGCATGATGTTAGCCCATTAAGATGGGCTCCAACTAATTTTTCTTTGAATGATGCAATATGCTCTTGGGCATCTTCTTGGGAAAAACCATGAAAGGTATCTTGTTGAACCACATTCGTCAAAGAAGCTTTCAATTCATAATTCTCGGGAATTTCCCCGAAATCAACCGGTGAAGGTGTTTCTTCATGTGTAAGTTGAGAATGGTAACCTAAGGTCGCCATTAGTTGGATTGGTGGTGGTGATATATTTGGATTTGGAGAATTTGGAGGGGTTGGATTTTGATTTTGTGGTGGAGTTCTTGGTGATGGTGGGGTTGGTGGTGATTTTTGTGAAGTAGATGATGTGGAAGGATTATTTGGAATGAGATTATTTGGTGTAGAAGGTGTAGGTGGTAGAATGGAATTAAGGTTAGGAGGTGATAATGAAGGATGTGGAATAATGGTGGTTGAGTTATTACCCTGAAATCGCAAAGCTCTAAATGTCCTCTTCGGCTCCGGATCGAACCACAAGGGCGATGATGTATTCCTGGGCATAAACTCAATTAAACGGTAAGTCTCCTAGCACCTACCGGTACTAGGGAAAAGAGGAAAATAAAAAAATTAAAGCAAATAACCAAACACAATAACTAAAACTCAATTACTCACTGTTCCCCGGCAACGACGCCATTTTAATCACCTCCCTACCGGATCGGTCGTTTAGCGAAGGATGGGGGATCAAACAATATTTGTAAGACTCGTAATAACACAAAAACAACTAGTGTATTCGTGGTAAGTCGAGGTCGGTCCACAGGGAACGGTACGGAATTAAGTAAAAGCGACGTGTTTGGGATCTAGTGGGAGTTTTAAGGGTCGAGCCTATACTAAAACGCAATGAATAACAAGAGATGATCAAATAGGGAAAAGGTGTTAGGGGGAAGTCGGGATCGGGTCGGTCACAACATTGGTAGAGGGAGAATGCCACCTTTCGGTTTCTTCACCCAACTCACCTAAAAACCCGCTTTCGCGGCGAAGAAGGCTAAGACTCAAGTTAAGGTAATTTCTACCCTGAGTTTCCCCATATTGATAGAAATGAGTCAAGGTCGATCTAGTTGGCCGGACTAAAACAACAATGACACAACAACCTTAAGCAAGATAAACCAACAAGCAAGCAACCAAACCAAAACTCCTCAATTCAAATATCCCAAGATCTTCCTCCCTGAACCCCCCAACAAGAAATCTACACACAATTCATAATGGAAACTAATAAAACAATAACCAAGGAGGAACCAACAATAACATACATAATGATTAAATCTAGAGATAATAACAACAATACAATAAATAAAATCACGATCTACTAAATAAACTAGAAAACGATCTAAGAGCAATAAAAGTAAGATCAATGAAAATAACAACAAGACAAAAAAACCGATCTAAGAGCAACACTAATGAAATCAACAAAATAACAAGACAATGAAGGAAATTGCAATCAACTAAATAAACAATAAAACGATCGAAGAATGATGCAAGTAAAATAAATAGAAACAGTGCAATAATGAAAGAACGAAATTAAATCTAGTCTAGAGATTAGGGAGAGGAAGAGAAATATACCAACTATGAAGGAAGATTAACAATAAAGAAGAAGATTGCATAAATAAATAAGATGAAGCTTGATGAAGAGGACAAAGGCTTTGTCACTAATCCTTTGATAATCTCCAAGAATCTTTAATAAAAACAACTAGAATACTTCTACAAGGCTTGAATAAAGATATAGAGGAATGATGAAGAAATTGATGAAAACTATGAAGAACTACTAAGCTTACTGTCTAAGCTAATGGATGATCTAGAGAAATAGTAAATGATCTAATGAAGTGATGATTCCTAAGTGAGTGATCTAATGAGTGGTCTAATGGATGATAATGTGCAACTAACTAGGGTATCTATATATAGTAAAGCCTTAATGGAGCCTTAAACTCAAGCCCAAATCCATCTTTTTGCTCCATTAGTGAGACTTCCACCCTTTGAGTCTTCATATGGTGAAACTTCACCTTGCGAAATCTGCCATACACGGACCAATATCGCCGGGTGAAACTTCACCCGGTGAACTTCTTTCAAATTTGCGTTTTTGGACATTTTTACCGTCGGGCGAAACTTCACCCGATGAGTGAAAGTTTCGCCCAGTCATTTCGCCCGGTGGAGAAGCTTTTCTGAAGATCTTCAGGGAGGTGAAATTACCGTCGGGTGAAACTTCGCTCGGTCGTATCTCATCGGGTGAAACTTCATCCGATGGTTTCCTTGACCTCTTTTCTTGTCTCATTCTTCGTTGTTTGATTAGATGGCTTTGAACTTTAAGTTTTTGTGCTTTACTTTTGGACGGTATTTCCCTCTCTTGTGCTTGTGGAAGCTCGATCATGCTTTCGGCGTCAAATCCTATCAAAATAGATAGAAAAACTACCAAAAATACGTAAAACGCACAAGAGAGACGCTAATGTGAGAAAGACTTAAAATAGGGCGATAATCGCACTCTAGTCTCGCAAAACGAGGGAAAAACGAGTCTAAATGGGAGGAAAAATGGTCTAAATTTAGCACACATCAGTACAACTGTACGAATATGAGCTATATAGATTATCTTTGTCTTATCAACGACATCCTTGTTCCTACAATCCTACTTACCTTAATTGCATATATTTGACCCGTTTATATTTGTACAAACTAATACAGAGTATAGTAGTATCCTATCTTTAATTTATTCATCCATGTCAAGTAATTGTTTATTCGCGAGTATAGTTGTTAGATAGCGACATTGTAATTACCATAATTAATGATTAAAGTAGAAATAGTGTTGAATATGATTTAATTTAAAAAAGTCATTCTTAAAATTAAGGTGCCGGAGATTATTTTTTTACCCGTGCCTGACCCATGACCCATATAACCCGACTCATATTTGATCCCTTCGTTTGTTAGGTCTAGTTGGTAAAGAGCTGATTAATAATTATGTCTTTCAATGACTCTTTACCTATTAGCAACCTCACAAATTCTAGTATTTCAGCTTACAAATCATACTTATGTGTTTCAATATCCTTTTCATCATGAAGTATCAATGCACAACTAAAAAAATAGTCAAACCCATACCACCATATTAAGTGATAGTTAGTGAAAAAGTAACTTTATATATATTTTTTGGTGAAATATAAGTAGATTCATTCATCAATTTTTTTTACAGAGGGCTCATATACTGTACATATGGTATGGAAAACAAAAGAAGATATCAAATACATCCACTTAACAGTTATAGCCTATAGAACGAAGTTGAATGATGTCCTCGTTAGTTAGTTCGTCCTTCGGGGTAATTCTGATTCGCCTTCTAACCTCCGCAATAATATGATTAGCAATCATTTCAAGACGAAGGAGACTATTCTCAATCCTCGCCCTATTCCTTTGGTGCCAAATATAATAATATGTAGCAGCTAAAGTAGTAGCTTGCAATCTCCATCTGACCGTGCCTTCATGGTTGTCAATAAGGCTCGCTATACTGGGACTATAGCCTGCAATCTGGTTCAGTTGCTGCAAGACTTTCGCACTGTACATACAGTCAAAAAATAACTGGGTAATAGTATCCTCACCCGCCTGACAAATACAACATATATCATTATCAACACATTCGAGCTTGAATAACACATTCCATGCGTTCCAAACAATAATGGCAGTCCAAGGAGGAGAAATCGGACGAGGATTCATCCACTCATAAGCTCCTTTAGTTGAGTAACCTTTAGGATCAAGGGACCATTTACGTTCAACATAACCAGTCTTAAATCCAGATATTTTTTAGCATACAAATATAATACGAAGTGTAATCCCCTAGAAATTCTAACGCAATACAGTGGCGGAAACACTGTAGAAGTGGGATTATAACACACTGTAGCTATGTCTTGATTAAATAAAAATGGTAAGTCAATACATAAGCCATAAAATAAAAATGGCTACAAAATAAATAAATAAATAAATAAAATCCATAAAAAGGGTTTTAACAATCCATAATACAGTGATCTGATTGAAACAAGCAGGATCCATAACTGCTCGCTAGCCCACCCGAAGGAAAACACATATACCTGCCATGTTAAAAACATAACAGCCACAATCAGTGGGGAGCAACGTCAACGTTCTCCCAGCCGTATAACAGGATTTTAAAACTGTAATTACTATTATAGAAAAATAGTAAAAATGGAAAACAGTAAAATACATTATAATAAAAATAAACTTTCAGTGAAAAACTTCACGTATCAAAACAATATAATAAAAATGAGTTTTCCGAAGAAAACATAAAACATTTGTCAACCTGCAACCAAATTATATCGATAATAATAAAAATATTCAAAATGACGTTATGGATATTCGGTTAGTGTGCACAAGGCTAGACTTTCACTAGGAATAATACTGGAAACTAGCTTCGAGAACTGTGGACTTAACTCATAACAGAATTCAGTCTCTAACTAGGCAACTCAACTATAAGAGGACTGCGTGCAACGAGGTCCTGGTTTAAGTATTACACACCCCTCCTGGATACCAAATGTATCCAGTTCAACTGACGGAGACTAACACGATGCGATATCTAGCTTAAGGGCACAATGCACACTCTCCTGGGCGAAACTACGCCCAGTTCAACGACCAAATGTGCCCCAAATGGGCACACCGACTTTATAGTTGATGGCAAAAACGTACTTCCCAGACTGTATTACTCTAACCCCACACTTATCCTTATTCCATAACTTCAAAGCAAAGCCATTATCGATATTCAAAAGATATAATCATTACAAATAATAAGAGAACAAAAGAAGTAAACATTTATATTCTAAAGGAGGAAACTTTCTATTTTAGGAAACTTCTATTTTTAGAAAATTTACTAAAAATAGCGTTATATCAAAATAGTGAAAATATTAGTTCATAATAATACCACATTTTTAGTAAACGATATAGATTTATAAAACTAATACTTTCGGCCTTAACGATATTAATTATTAAAGTAAGAACATTTGAGTTTATGAAGTTATTGAAATATCGTACAAGTGTATAAAATGATTAAAACTGTCTTAGATTTTTTAATAATACTAATCAGGGTGTTTTCAAAATTTACAAAGCTAAAATTCCCTAATTATTATTAGTTACGACAATACAGTTACAAATAGGATTTTACGGCAAATGTCAAATTAAATCTTTTAACGTCTTTTATTTAATTAAACCATTGAATATATTTAGAATATGTTAAGAGATGATTTAACTCTTAATGTTTCAGATTTAAATATTTTCAAAATAGCTGGAAAAATAAATCTTTTAGGTCAGACGAAACATTTTAACGATAAATCGTAATTTGTCCAAAAATCATTACTTATTAATTAAAGACTTTAATAAATAGTACAAAAATTACGTAAAATATTTAAAATATATTTATGGACATTCTGTTCAGAAAAGAAAATTTTCCAGAATCCTAAAACTCGGTTTTTAAAGCGTTTTCTCGTTAATCGTCTAATCTCGACAATAACGATTAATAAAAATCGTAATTACAAAACGATTTAAGTATTAATATCCAAAAATTATTATAAAACTTAAAAATCATGATTTTCCAGAAAATACTATTTTTCCAGATTTCCAAAAATTCCAGATTTAATAAATCTCATCAAAACCGTCTTTAAAACCCGTTTTCACAATTAACGATTCCATTAATAAAACTTATCGTTCCTATCATTTTATTAAAGCACTAAAAATCATAAAAATACATTTTATTAAGAAACCATCAGAATCATAATTTTTTTTTCCAGATTAAATCAAAAGACCAAAAATCGAGAATTTAAACAACAAACGCGGTTTTAACGATAAACGATGATTTAAAGTGATTAATTAATTCATCCACTTAACAATTCCGAAAATTTATGAAAAATTTCAGAAATTTCTATTTCACTAGAAAGTTTCACCGCGTCAAAAATCAGATTAAAATAAAATGTTTAAGTACTAGAACTAAAAATCGGTTTTTAATCGTTTTTGTCCGTAAACGGTAATAAATCAATAATCGATAACTAAAATATCAGAAAAATACTAAATTATTAAAAATCATCAAAAACAACTTTTTTCCAGAATATAAACATATATAACATGTTTAGGCCGAATATTATGATTTTACAAATTAATATAACAATTTAATCGTTAATCTCGTAAAAGCGATAAAAATACCGAAACATGCAAATTTTCAACTTTTAAAAATTTTCCAGATTATGAGACATACATATATTGTCAAAAATGAAATATAAAAATTATACATGCAAATACTCAACTAAAATCATGAAATACCGAGTAACATCGACGTTACCTCTAACCCAAACTCGAGTCGATTATAAACTCGTCAGCTTCGGGATCATTCAAAAATCCTTCAACACTAGAAAAGCAATTATTTACGAAACTTCGTAATAAAATCTTTAATGGCTAAATTTCCGTAAATAAAAATAATTATTAGTTGAAAATATTATATAAATATATTTGTACATTTGTGGGGAAAAGAAATAATTTAAATCCGAGCTTTGAAACGTTAATTCGTAGAGAAGTAGAATTCCTCGCGGAAAAATAATTAGTTTACGAAGAAAATCAATTAAATTGATTTAAAAGAATTAAAATCTTCAAAAATAAAAATAAGTATCATTAGACTCAAAAATGAAAATAAAGCTTGGGAAAAAAAATGATGAAACATAGGGACGAAAAGTGACAGAGTTATGACGAAGTCATAACGGTAAGGATAAAAATGCTAGGAAAAATAGCGGGTGTTACAATCCTCCCCCCTAAAAGAAAGTTTCGTCCTCGAAACTAAGAATAAGCAGAAAGGACTCAAGATTACCCCACTCGAAAACATGAGGATACCAATTTCGAATAAAAATTTTGCTCTAAAAGAAAATTTTACAACTTCCAAAGTGACACGAAATTGAATGAAAATATTTATTCCAAGAGGAAATGGGGCTAAGCTACCCGAAGTTTAAAATTTCTTAATTAAAGAAATCGTAAAGTAAAGTTTATTTGATAAAATAACGACGTCAAATAACATTTGTAAACAAACTCGAAGGAAACAAGGTAACCAAAACATTTTCGAAATAAAAGTAAAACAATTTGATTGAGAAATTCGATAATATTTCGTTTTATGAAGAAACAAAAATTTAGTTTTGAGAAATCAAATTTTGTAGTTAGTAAAAATAGAACAAGTTGTCGAACATTTTCAATAACTGATTCAAAAGTCCAACAATAAAACGAAAACTAATTTCAAAATGTTAAAATTTTGAAAATGTTATCAAAGTAACTATGAAAGTTTTCAAAAATGTTACCAAACTTGAACACACAAAATAATTTCGACAATGTTAAAATGTTTTACATAATAATCCTATAGAAATTGAAATATTTGGAAATATGAAAGTCTTCATAAAATTTTGATTGCTTAAAAATCAAAAATTGAATTAATTTCGAAATAATTTAAAATAAATTATTAGGGCATTTTTAAACATATCTAAAAATAAATATCAACCAAAGATGAAACAAAAGTGAAGTATAAAGTTCTGAAATTATAATTCAAAAATGTTAAATTTAACGATATCCGAAAAGTTTAAGTTAGTCAAACTTTTTACAAAACAGGCAATTAACTCAAAATGTTAAAATTTTACGCTAGTCAAACTTTTTATAAATATATAGGGAGTTCAAAAAATGGTTAACGGGTAAATAGAACAAGGATAAATAAATAAATTACAATAAGAGATTTCAAATTCTATAAAGGTCGAAAGGATTAGCAACAAATGCGGTAACAGAATTCAAGAGAAGTAGAAAGGAAGACGAAGTTGAGAGTCGAAATGTGATCTCAAGGATTATAGAAGAAATTAACCATCTCGAGATTTCTAGCACGACACTCAAAAACACGGGTTCCTAATTGGCCCATCAAATAATGCTAAATCCAATAACGGTACAGGGTGGTCCTACTCAATCTACAACCCCAAAATCATCGACTGCTATAGCCTCCAAAATTAAGCCTTACATACTTATATAATCTTTCAATTAGTATGGTAAGAATCCACAAATGATTTAGACTAATCCATTAATTAAGATTCGAACGGTCATCAAAACATACCCAAACTTGTAATCACTAAGGCTCGTAATTCAAAGCTCATAAGGTCTGAACTCGAGGTATACTTCAAATTTCTCGAGTAAGGAACACTAAATAAAATCCACCAGTTAACAATGTTCGGGCACAGAATCCTCAGATTACAACAAGTTTATAATGCCACAAGTAAAGAAGTTGGGGAAAGTATAACAAGTCCTCAAACACGCTCAAACCTATTGGTAATGGCGCAAACACTCACATCTTCAAGGACGTCATTGGGCTAAGGTTTCTAAAAATTCCACCAAATTTCACATTGTATCAGTGAAACCACCAAAATATTTATTAACTCAACGAAGCCACAATTTCGTTGGTCTAGGGTTATAACAGTCCCAATATGATGATCCTTATAATAGTATTCCTCAAAACAGCACAATAAAACCAAACTGTGATTGTGCAAGATAGTTCTCTTCTCCAGGGACAACAACAATTTATCCAAGTTAGATCACTCAGCTCCAAAATTCATAGGCTACAACCTTAAACAACGATCAACGATCTAATCCTTAAGAAATACGGGTAATCTATGTCAACCAAAATTTACTAAACATTAATGAGGACCTGAAATGGTACCACAACACTCAGGCTAACATCTTAAACAATGATTTATGATCCCAAAATTCCACAATTAGTCCATTAAGTCAACATTAGGTAGGAATCCCAAGTAATATTATTATTATTTACACTTGACTAGGTTCTATGTTGGGTATTAGGTATCCATCAAAATATGATATAATTCTCACTATCCATAATTTTACTCAACTTTAAGTCCTCTATACGATCAAGTAATTCATAACCCATGCTTGATCAATCCCTATGGTACAATCCTAATTCCGTTAATCAACTAATACCATTCAAATCAATTCCTCAAAAGCTCACTAGATTAGATAACAGAGCACAGCTCTAAATCCTCAAACCGTTGGTAATAAGGAGTTAACTAAACCTCCAAAATATTTATCTTCTAAAAAGGTTCACTAAGACAGAATACGGTCTAAGCAAAGAATCTTAAGAGAAAGATGGTAAAGTAGAATAATAGAAGAAGGATTCACCATAAGAATGAAGATGAGAATATAAGAGAAGAATTGGAAGAATCAGAAGGTGGAAGATGAAAGAAAAGAATCAATGATCCTAGATAATTAAGATCTTAAACTAGAAGAGAATCTTCGGACCTCCGTAGATCACAAAGGAATCTAGCTGGATTTCTTCAACTTTAAGTAGAGGAACAAGCACACTAGTATTGGGTCTCTCCATTTGAATCCAAAGTGATTTCACATCTGAGTCTGCTGCACCGTGATGGAACTGGAATCTACTCTTGATCATCTAGCTGTATCTTGAGCAAACTGAATCGGAGCTGAAAAGTCACCATCGACATCTTTCTTGGAGCACCAAGTTGTCCACTCGAGTCAGCAGGTGATGAGAGTATTAAGTAAGTCCTGTCTCGATCTGAAGCAGCATCACGTCAGCATCTTGTCCACTTATCATCTTCTTCTTGGACATATAAAACTAATATTCAATGCTAATCATTGAGTTTCAGGAACATGAAAGCTAAACAAATAAGTCCTTACTTGTTTCTACCCATCTCTAATAATATTTTTATTTACTGTTTAAATAATTTACTAGTATTTTCCCAAATTTCAGGTGTAAGCGTTGGGAGCAGTGATGCTCTGATACCAACTGTAATCCCCTAGAAATTCTAACGCAATACAGTGGCGGAAACACACTGTAGCTATGTCTTGATTAAATAAAAATGGTAAGTCAATACATAAGCCATAAAATAAAAATGGCTACAAAATAAATAAATAAATAAAATCCATAAAAAGGGTTTTAACAATCCATAATACAGTGATCTGATTAAAACAAGCAGGATCCATAACTGCTCACTAGCCCACCCGAAGGAAAACACATATACCTGCCATGTTAAAAACATAACAGCCATAATCAGTGGGGAGCAACGTCAACGTTCTCCCAGCCGTATAACATGATTTTAAAACTGTAATTACTATTATAGAAAAATAGTAAAAATGGAAAACAGTAAAACACATTATAATAAAAATAAACTTTCAATGAAAAACTTCACGTATCAAAACAATATAATAAAAATGAGTTTTCCGAAGAAAACATAAAACATTTGCCAACCTGCAACCAAATTACATCGATAATAATAAAAATATTCAAAATGGCGTTATGGATATTCGGTTAGTGTGCACAAGGCTAGACTTTCACTAGGAATAATACTGTAAACTAGCTTCGAGAACTGTAGACTTAACTCATAACAGAATTCACTCTCTAACTAGGCAACTCAACTATAAGAGGACTGCGTGCAGCGAGGTCCTGGTTTAAGTAGAACACACCCCTCCTGGATACCAAATGTATCCAGTTCAACTGACAGCGACTAACACGATGCGATATCTAGCTTAAGGGCACAATGCACACTCTCCTGGGCGAAACTACGCCCAGTTCAACGACCAAATGTGCCCCAAATGGGCACACCGACTTTATAGTTGATGGCAAAAACGTACTTCCCAGACTGTATTACTCTAACCCCACACTTATCCTTATTCCATAACTCCAAAGCAAAGCCATTATCGATATTCAAAAGATATAATCATTACAAATAATAAGAGAACAAAAGAAGTAAACATTTATATTCTAAAGGAAGAAACTTTCTATTTTAGGAAACTTCTATTTTTAGAAAATTTACTAAAAATAGCGTTATATCAAAATAGTGAAAATATTAGTTCATAATAATACCACATTTTTAGTAAACGATATAGATTTATAAAACTAATACTTTCGGCCTTAACGATATTAATTATTAAAGTAAGAACATTTGAGTTTATGAAGTTATTGAAATATCGTACAAGTGTATAAAATGATTAAAACTGTCTTAAATTTTTTAATAATACTAATCAGGGTGTTTTCAAAATTTACAAAGCTAAAATTCCCAAATTATTATTAGTTACGACAATACAGTTACAAATAGGATTTTACGGCAAATGTCAAATTAAATCTTTTAACGTCTTTTATTTAATTAAACCATTGAATATATTTAGAATATGTTAAGGGATGATTTAACTCTTAATGTTTCAGATTTAAATATTTTCAAAATAGCTGGAAAAATAAATTTTTTAGGTCAGACGAAACATTTTAACTATAAATCGTAATTTGTCCAAAAATCATTACTTATTAATTAAAGACTTTAATAAATAGTACAAAAATTACGTAAAATAGTTAAAATATATTTATGGACATTCTGTCCAGAAAAGAAAATTTTCCAGAATCCTAAAACTCGGTTTTTAAAGCGTTTTCTCGTTAATCGTCTAATCTCGACAATAACGATTAATAAAAATAATAATTACAAAACGATTTAAGTATTAATGTGGACATGACGTAGGTCCACCCCGACGCGGCCACGCGCGGGTTTGGGTAGGCGAATGAATCTCGTGGTGAGATTGTTCTCGGGTTCGAAATTTAAGTCAAAATGGAGTCGCCACCGAATTTTGTGGTTATTCGGAACCATACGAGCCCACTCTATATCGTCATGGGCTGTACACAAAGTATGGCCCACTTCGATTTCAGAGTTTATGGGGCTCGTCCCTTTGCATTGCAATATCGATACCGTTTAAACCGACTTTCGTATATAGAATGACTCTCGAGCGCCAATGGTTTCGGGCATCCGGAAACCAAGGTTCTGAGTAAGGGGTGAGGGTACGTGTTGGGAAGCCCACTAAGGACACCCAACCCCGCCCGCACATGGCGGCCTCTACTAAGACATCGTTCGTGTTCGTGTGCGCGCGCTAGTGAAACGACTAAATGATATGCAAACAGCGTTTTTAGCTAAACATGCGAATTATTAGTTAACTATGTCATTTTAATGCATCTTGATTCACGTCAAAGTGATTTAGCATGTGATGTTCATTTAAGGCAATAAATGGCAAACATCAAAAATAGAAAACTCGTAAATAAATTACAAATTACACGGGAGGAATAAAACCCGGAATTCACAATACAACGAGCAATAAAATAGAATAATTGAATAGGAAATGGTAAACGTTAACTAGAAACGGGCCCGTATATAATAAATTATAAACTAGACCGTAAGTTGTGCAAACGGACGAACTTCGATTAAATACACATTATATTGTGTATTAAACGGAGGACGGAGATATGGAACCTAGATGTGGTGCTAGCCCGATCCCGAATCTCGATGCCTTGTCCCGACTTATCACATCGAGGAATATAGTCTAAATTAATCATGTGTCGGATACGACTAAAGAGTCGTCGACACAAGATTAATAGTGCGAGACCGTCGATCAAAGTCGTTTTAAGTGATATGATATGCATGAGTTTTGAAAAATAGGATCACGTGATTGACTTTACACGCGTTGACTAAAAGTCGTAAAAAAAGACGAGCCTCAAAATATGGAAACATGTCGCGAAAGTCGCCTATTAATGTAAGAATCGAAGAGGATAGAAAGACGAGAAAACAAGAAAGAGGATCTCGGCCAATCAAGCCCATCAAATAATGCTAAATCCAATAACGGTACAGGGTGGTCCTACTCAATCTACAACCCCAAAATCATCGACTGCTATAGCCTCCAAAATTAAGCCTTACATACTTATATAATCTTTCAATTAGTATGGTAAGAATCCACAAATGATTTAGACTAATCCATTAATTAAGATTCGAACGGTCATCAAAACATACCCAAACTTGTAATCACTAAGGCTCGTAATTCAAAGCTCATAAGGTCTGAACTCGAGGTATACTTCAAATTTCTCGAGTAAGGAACACTAAATAAAATCCACCAGTTAACAATGTTCGGGCACAGAATCCTCAGATTACAACAAGTTTATAATGCCACAAGTAAAGAAGTTGGGGAAAGTATAACAAGTCCTCAAACACGCTCAAACCTATTGGTAATGGCGCAAACACTCACATCTTCAAGGACGTCATTGGGCTAAGGTTTCTAAAAATTCCACCAAATTTCACATTGTATCAGTGAAACCACCAAAATATTTATTAACTCAACGAAGCCACAATTTCGTTGGTCTAGGGTTATAACAGTCCCAATATGATGATCCTTATAATAGTATTCCTCAAAACAGCACAATAAAACCAAACTGTGATTGTGCAAGATAGTTCTCTTCTCCAGGGACAACAACAATTTATCCAAGTTAGATCACTCAGCTCCAAAATTCATAGGCTACAACCTTAAACAACGATCAACGATCTAATCCTTAAGAAATACGGGTAATCTATGTCAACCAAAATTTACTAAACATTAATGAGGACCTGAAATGGTACCACAACACTCAGGCTAACATCTTAAACATTGATTTATGATCCCAAAATTCCACAATTAGTCCATTAAGTCAACATTAGGTAGGAATCCCAAGTAATATTATTATTATTTACACTTGACTAGGTTCTATGTTGGGTATTAGGTATCCATCAAAATATGATATAATTCTCACTATCTAGAATTTTACTCAACTTTAAGTCCTCTATACGATCAAGTAATTCATAACCCATGCTTGATCAATCCCTATGGTACAATCCTAATTCCGTTAATCAACTAATACCATTCAAATCAATTCCTCAAAAGCTCACTAGATTAGATAACAGAGCACAGCTCTCAATCCTCAAACCGTTGGTAATAAGGAGTTAACTAAACCTCCAAAATATTTATCTTCTAAAAAGGTTCACTAAGACAGAATACGGTCTAAGCAAAGAATCTTAAGAGAAAGATGGTAAAGTAGAATAATAGAAGAAGGACTCACCATAAGAATGAAGATGAGAATATAAGAGAAGAATTGGAAGAATCAGAAGGTGGAAGATGAAAGAAAAGAATCAATGATCCTAGATAATTAAGATCTTAAACTAGAAGAGAATCTTCGGACCTCCGTAGATCACAAAGGAATCTAGCTGGATTTCTTCAACTTCAAGTAGAGGAACAAGCACACTAGTATTGGGTCTCTCCATTTGAATCCAAATTGATTTCACATCTGAGTCTGCTGCACCGTGATGGAACTGGAATCTACTCTTGATCATCTAGCTGTATCTTGAGCAAACTGAATCGGAGCTGAAAAGTCACCATCGACATCTTTCTTGGAGCACCAAGTTGTCCACTCGAGTCAGCAGGTGATGAGAGTATTAAGTAAGTCCTGTCTCGATCTGAAGCAGCATCACGTCAGCATCTTGTCCACTTATCATCTTCTTCTTGGACATATAAAACTAATATTCAATGCTAATCATTGAGTTTCAGGAACATGAAAGCTAAACAAATATGTCCTTACTTGTTTCTACCCATCTCTAATAATATTTTTATTTACTGTTTAAATAATTTACTAGTATTTTCCCAAATTTCAGGTGTAAGCGTTGGGAGCAGTGATGCTCTGATACCAACTGTAATCCCCTAGAAATTCTAACGCAATACAGTGGCGGAAACACTGTAGAAGTGGGATTATAACACACTGTAGCTATGTCTTGATTAAATAAAAATGGTAAGTCAATACATAAGCCATAAAATAAAAATGGCAACAAAATATAAGTCGCGGTGAGATTGTTCTCGGGTTCGAAATTTAAGTCAAAATGGAGTCGCCACCGAATTTTGTGGTTATTCGGAACCATACGAGCCCACTCTATATCGTCATGGGCTGTACACAAAGTATGGCCCACTTCGATTTCAGAGTTTATGGGGCTCGTCCCTTTGCATTGCAATATCGATACCGTTTAAACCGGCTTTCGTATATAGAATGACTCTCGAGCGCCAATGGTTTCGGGCATCCGGAAACCAAGGTTCTGAGTAAGGGGTGAGGGTACGTGTTGGGAAGCCCACTAAGGACACCCAACCCCGCCCGCACATGGCGGCCTCTACTAAGACATCGTTCGTGTTCGTGTGCGCGCGCTAGTGAAACGACTAAATGATATGCAAACAACGTTTTTAGCTAAACATGCGAATTATTAGTTAACTATGTCATTTTAATGCATCTTGATTCACGTCAAAGTGATTTAGCATGTGATGTTCATTTAAGGCAATAAATGGCAAACATCAAAATAGAAAACTCGTAAATAAATTACAAATTACACGGGAGGAATACAACCCGGAATTCACAATACAACGAGCAATAAAATAGAATAATTGAATAAGAAATGGTAAACGTTAACTAGAAACGGGCCAGTATATAATAAATTATAAACTAGACCGTAAGTTGTGCAAACGGACGAACTTCGATTAAATACACATTATATTGTGTATTAAACGGAGGACGGAGATATGGAACCTAGATGTGGTGCTAGCCCGATCCCGAATCTCGATGCCTTGTCCCGACTTATCACATCGAGGAATAGAGTCTAAATTAATCATGTGTCGGATACGACTAAAGAGTCGTCGACACAAGATTAATAGTGCGAGACCGTCGATCAAAGTCGTTTTAAGTGATATGATATGCATGAGTTTTGAAAAATAGGATCACGTGATTGACTTTACACGCGTTGACTAAAAGTCGTAAAAAAAGACGAGCCTCAAAATATGGAAACATGTCGCGAAAGTCGCCTATTAATGTAAGAATCGAAGAGGATAGAAAGACGAGAAAACAAGAAAGAGGATCTCGGCCAATCAGGCCTCCCCGCGAGTCGCCTGACCGGCGCGCGACTCGCATGGGGGTCTGGCCGCCTTTTTTATTTGTTTGAATTCGATAATTGACCTAGTTAAATAAAAATATTGCATTATTTAAATTCAACTCGGTTCTCGATGTCATAAACGTGTATTATACGATTATGAGACCGTTATCGAGATTTTATGAAATATGCTATTACGTGATTGAAAATTTTGATTAGTGAAGAAATTATAGTCCTCCACGTCACGACATCGATACTAATCCTAAAGGATTATGTGATGTTGGTTTTCGCCTCAACGGATCTCGTACTAATCTTAGAAATGGAGTCTTACGCGTTCAACTATGAGCAATCACGATCGCGTTATGCCCTTGAGTACATTGGGGCGGCGCTCCTCGAAAGGGTGCCACCTCCGTCGTGACTCGTAAAGGGATTAAACAGACTTTGGATGATCGTCGTAGTCAAACGTGTTAATATCCGAATTTTAATATTATATAAATATATACATACACGGTATTAATATGTTAATGACGAAAGGATAAAAATTAGTAAACGATAAAATTAAATGTTAGGTGTTAGATACAATAAATAAAAAAAGTGTTAGATTGCGATAAATAAAAGTGTTAGATTAGAGAGTTAGTATACACGAAATTAAAATGTTAGTGTTAGCGGTTAGTAATAATAATAATAATAATAATAATAATAATACATATATATATATATATATAAACGGTAAAAAGATAAGGGAGAAAAAGATGTCGGGATTTAATGACACCCTCAACCTACATGCTTAATCGATCTCGGAAACGGACTCGTAGTAGCGACGGGAGCGCGGGAGTGTCGAGATATGTCGGTAGAGTTATGGTGTATGTCTTTGACGAGTTTGATCTCGGGATTTTGAATGTATTTGTGTGTGTGTATGTGTATGAGTGCCTAGAACTCAAGGGTGATGAATGTTTGAAGGTTGAAGATGTGTAGGGTTGAATGGGTTAGAAAAACATGTTGTGTGATTAGGGTTGCCAAAAACTTATGAAATGAATTGATGTGATGGGGTATTTATAAGGAGGACCCCGGTTTAGGGTCACTTGATCGAGTGGTGCGAGTGCACTCGATCGAGTGCCGGGTTCAAGACCGGTTTGGCCGGTTCGTTGGTTTACTTGACCGAGTGGGTCTGAACCACTCGATCGAGTGGGTCAATTTGAGTGGAGTGTATTTAGGGAAAGATTGTTGACCATTTTTGAATGAGATTTGGTTGATTTAGTTGTTGTGACTTGATTCATTTTGTGTATTTGGACATAATGTGAGGCTGGTTCGTCTCGGAATTCGACTTTTACCAGGTTTTGACTCGGTCGCTAAAAGACGGTTTTATTTCCGGTGACGGTTTTGACCCAAATTAGTCCCATTTGATTGGAAACGGCCCACTGGGCCTGGATTTGAGGTCGGTTTTGAGAGATTTGCACTCCGCTAAATGCCCACGTCGGATACTATTGATTCTGAGTCCGTATTCGAGCGTATTAAGTCACGTTAGCGTCCGATCATCATCGGGTGTTTTGTCGGGAACTGCTATAGACACTAGCAGGCAAATTGCGGGTGTCTACAGAGCCCCCACTCTAACTGAGGCTTGGACAAGGCAAAAGTCAGAGTAGCTACCAGGCCAATAGCAGATTACAACCTGACAGCCTTCCGGTCGGGTCGTTTATAGTCCATTAGACTCGCGTGAAGGGCTCGCCAGCCATAAGAAAAGGGTCATACCTGTCCTGATGATGATAGCTCTGTGGGGAGTCGGACTTGCCTTTGAAGTCCTAGGTGTACCTGTATTTGCACATAATATTTAGGTGAAACACCGACTCATGCTGGGGAGTAAAGTAGCTGCGCGGGGACTTGCTTCTGAAGTCTTGGGTGTACCCGTATGCCGACACATGAAAACTTGCATGTAGCATTCCAGGAGAAACACCGCCTTTGATGTTCCGTTGGGAAGCACTAGCTGGTACCTGAAATGTTTGATACATAGGCAGAAATAGCAGGCATAGCAGATAGCAAGATAGCACATAGGAAATGCAATTAGCATCTATAGACTGACTTGTGCTGGGGAAAATGGTTTTGCTTCGTTTTGAAATCGAAGTCCTGAAAGCAACTCACGTGCTAGGAGATAGGTTTTCAAAATTGAAAGGGGTAGAAAAGAAATTTGCAGTTTAAATAGACTGAAATTTGACCTTGTCGAAAAGGATTTTATCAAATGCTAAGTTTTGCAAACTTTGAAGCGAAAATTTGAGGAGAGAGATACCGACAGACTCGACTCTGGATGCGACAAGACGAGCTGACAGACATGACTGGACTCTCGAGGGGTTGGACTGTGACTCGGTAGAGGGGTGGGCCACCTAAGATGACAAGACTCTTAAGTTGCGCTATTCCATAGCCTAGGCGAGTGGTAATACGGTCGAACATCAAAATGGGAAGAATGTGTAATATGGGGATTGCAGTAGTCTGTAATGAGACTGTTTTTGCATGACAAGGCTTAGCAGTAGCAATGCTATAGTCTAGTGCTTTTTTGAATTATTGATTTTGGGGTACATTCCCAAAAGTGGGTGTTGCTTCGAGTCCTTGATAGATTCTCGTCTTTGACTGAACCGAGTACTAGGACACTCTATAGAAAGGAGGCTAGTTTTTGAAAATCATTTGGATTATGTGAGTGGATGACGGTCTTCTGCCTAAGAGAAGCCCCCAAGACGAAAAAGCTAACTGTTGAGAACATGATAGTGTCGTGACCGGAATGATGGTGCTTTTTGAACGTGTGTCAATGTGGGTGGTTGTGCCTTTGTTGAAAGGCTGCCTACGTATTCATGTGTAGTGAAATCAAACCAAGCCGTAGTTCAGTGGATTGGAAGATATATTATGGTGCCTAGTTTATTAGGGCTTTGTGTGTAACTAGCCATAACGATGGTGTAGGCTAGGTGCATTCCCAATGATGTCTTGATCAAAGGGCTAGAACAGTTAGGATGTTGATCCTGTGACTGTGAGCGTTCCCCGGGGTAGCCCCCAGAGGTGGTGTGAACTATTTGGGCATGTTCTATGCCGACCGCAGGTTGAGTTCCCATGTTTGGGGTTGGTAACTGGTTTGGATGTTTTTGGATATGTGGAGCTAGGTCGTAAATGGCTTTGATGATTCGAAATCTGGAGCTTGCTTTTGTGGAGCTAAAGCTTCGAGGGTTAGATATTGTAATGTGGTAGGAAAGGGGGGAGTCGATTAAAAATGACTCGAACTTCAATCGCGGTAGGTTGATAATGCGGGATCTGATTTCCATGTCTGGCCCTAATGGTTAGGGGTATCATATGGAGCTTGAATCCTCAAAATTCCGGGCTGTCTCTTAGCCTAGGTCTCGGGAAGGTCTTGAGGGTTGCAATGTGGGAAGGCTAAGTGTGGTGTTAGCTGACCAGCTTGATTGTTTCTTCCCTATTTGATGGAATGGGCATTGATAATTTTTGAATTGACCGTACCTCGGTCAAGGGACTTTCACTTGAGCTAACCGTTGACCACGGTCATGGGTATTTGAATTTTTTTATTTTTTTTTGGGTTGACCTCTTAGCCCCGGTCGAGGGATTGACCGTACTCTGGTCGAGGAGATGACCGTATCTGGTCGGGGAATGTTGATAGTTCTTTTTTTGGTCATGGCCAGCTCTTTTGTTTCGGCCTTTTGCTTTTTTTCTTTGGACTTCTGTTTTTTGTCCAGTTTTTTTTTTCACGGCTATCCCTCCCTTTGATATTGTGGGTGGATATGGGGGTGGGCCCATCGGTTGGATTAGGCTTGTGGAGCTAAACCCTTGTAAGGTGTAAGCCTAGTTGGTGAGTGCAACTCGCGGTGGAGTACTCTATGGTAAGCATGGTGATTTGGATCTCGGTATTGTCATCATAATTCCGAGCAGGCTTAGTGGGAGCATCGTCCCGAGTTGGGTATTTTTGGCATCAAGCCTATAGAGTCACGATGCTTCTTTTTTGCTTCTGGTCAGACCAACGCCTAAGGTAGGGATTGATCAGTCTTATTGAAGGGGTGTTTATTGTGGGAAATGGGCTTGCCTCCCGTCTTGAACCCAAACTAGGAGACTACCTAGATTTGTCATAGGATTCGATACTGCTCCTACTAGGGGTAGTTATGTGGCTGTCTATGCCGGACATGGAACAGGTAAGGGAAAACATGGGTCTCAGTTCCTGCAGTCATTATAGATGTGCCTATAATAGTCACGTGCATGTGCTCACAGTGTATGATGGTGTTCATCATGTTCTCGGAAACACATAAGGAAGCATATAGGAGAGATTGAAAAAGTTGCTTTTATTGAATTTTGGAAAGAGGACAGAATACAGTTGACTCTGACTCTGACTTTGAAATGAGGATGTAGGATATCCTAGACTTGAACTCAGACTTAGACTCGAATCGAATCCGGACTTTTGGATACTTGGTTGGTCGTTTCTCTTTGGTAAGGTCCTTGATTGAAGAAAACGACGGGTGCCACGACTCGCCTAAACTCGACTTTGCGCAAATGCAAGAGAGGGAGTCAAACTAGACATGGCCCGGGGTTACGGGTCGACAAAGACTCTTGGACCGGGATACTCGAACGTTGACCTAGACGAGGTAACAACCATGGCTTGGACTCGAAGATGAGACTCAAGCTGCACGAGGGTAAGTCCAAAAGTGGGGCGACCGTGTTTGACTGCGTCACGTGTTTGGACCAACCGTGGCGACCTAAACCTTTAGGACACTCGGGTGTTCGTAGCATAGGTACAACTCGAAGAAGACATCATAAGGACGCCGGTGTATGATGAACAACGTAAGGTACCCCTTAAGGTGACTGTGGTCGAATGCTCGGGTGGAGGACAGCCCCCAAGTGAGACTGAAGACTCTGATAGGACTCAGATGGTGCGACATCTGAATGACTCGACAGTGACACACGTGAGACACCATGTGTAGGACATGACCCTTAGAGCAACCGTGATTGATCGCTCTGCTGAAGGGTAGCCCCCGAGTGAGATTGTAGGTTTTGTTAAGACTCGAGTGTCGGACGAGTGACCCTTAGATGTAAGGACCACAAACCTTTTGTTATAGGGTTATGCCTTGTAAAAGGTTGACTCGGCCTCGAGGAAAGGCAGACGGGGTAAGGGAAGAAACTCGCGATGTAAGATCGGCAGAGTTTCGACGCTAGAGACCCTTGACTTGACTTGAATAAGGATAGACCCTGTGATTAGGGTAGGCCCTTAAGTTAAAGGACTTGAATTGGGATGACTCGACTAACGGATTGAAAGACGGGCGAGATTCCCTTAGGAAAGGTCGTGGGGACCGTCCTGCTAGAGGAAAAGATCGCGTGAGACTTTCTAGTTAGGACTCGAGTATTCAGACGAACCTTCCATTTACGAGTGTATGACTTGTGTTGGTCGGTTATGCCTTTAGAAAAAGGCGGACTAGGATGGGGAAGAAACCCGTGATGTAGGATCGATGGAGTTTCGACGCTAAAGACCTTCGACGTATTACGAAAAGACCCGACACACGAATTACGGTAGGTCCTATAATAAGGAAGGTTTTTGAAAAATGATTGAATTTTGAAAATTGAGAGGACAGTCCTGAAATTGGCAGTGGGCCAATAGGACCGGGCATTTTGAAATGTTAGAATGGTTGCGAGTAAATTCACGTTTTGAAAAATTGGGAGACGGTCTCGTCTTTTGAAATTGGCAGCATGCCGATAGGGGCGAGTTTTTTGAAAAGTTGAATATCGAAAATAAATTTCCGAAATTTTGAAAATCGAAAATAGGATCCCGAAGATTTGAAAATCGAAAACGGCATCTCGGAGATTTAAAAATCGCGCATAGCATCTCGAGGATTTGAAAAAAAAATCGAAATGGAATTTTGAAATTTGAAATCGAAATGGAATTTGAAAATTCGAAAATCGAATGGTGGATGAAATTCGAATTTTGAAATGGACAGCATGCCGGCTAGAAAATAGGCTATTTTGAGTCAAATCATCAGTCTAAATTTTGGCAGCATTTCGAGTTTTGAAATTGGATATTTTTGAAAGATGGGTCCCGAAATGGACAGTATTTCGGGTTTCTCAAAATTTGGTATTTTGGAAAGATGCATTTTTTGAAATGACGGTTTTTGAAAAACAATGACACGGAAACCAAGTAGCATGTAGTCAAGCAAGCATTACAACGACGCTTATGTATGCTTTACACTAAGTCTCGGTCGGTCAAAATAGGGTCTATACCAACAACGATGGCATTCTCGTGGATCGGGACGGACTCCCTAAGCCGATTTGGTCTTAGGACATGCCGCAAAACCCAGACGAGTTCCGCCATCGAAGTCTTTAGCGCACCCATGTAGGAATGCACCGTGGTATAGTGGGACGTCGGTCACAAGTAACCGGCCCGGGCAAAATTGGGTTATGCATGAATCATTAAACTAATGCGCGCACACTAATATACGAACGATTTCTTTTCGAGTCTCACCCTAGGAACCCCAATGACATGTGGTACATCAGGTATCCCCAGCGGAGTCGCCAAATTGTGGACATGACGTAGGTCCACCCCGACGCGGCCACGCGCGGGTTTGGGTTGGCGAATGAATCTCGTGGTGAGATTGTTCTCGGGTTCAAAATTTAAGTCAATATGGAGTCGCCACCGAATTTTGTGGTTATTCGGAACCATACGAGCCCACTCTATATCGTCATGGGCTGCACACAAAGTACGGCCCACTTCGATTTCAGAGTTTATGGGGCTCGTCCTTTTGCATTGCAATATCGATACCGTTTAAACCGGCTTTCGTATATAGAATGACTCTCGAGCGCCAATGGTTTCGGGCATCCGGAAACCAAGGTTCTGAGTAAGGGGTGAGGGTACGTGTTGGGAAGCCCACTAAGGACACCCAACCCCGCCCGCACATGGCGGCCTCTACTAAGACATCGTTCGTGTTCGTGTGCGCGCGCTAGTGAAACGACTAAATGATATGCAAACAACGTTTTTAGCTAAACATGGGAATTATTAGTTAACTATGTCATTTTAATGCATCTTGATTCACGTCAAAGTGATTTAGCATGTGATGTTCATTTAAGGCAATAAATGGCAAACATCAAAAATAGAAAACTCGTAAATAAATTACAAATTACAGGCGGAATACAACCCGGAATTCACAATACAACGAGCAATAAAATAGATTAATTGAATAGGAAATGGTAAACGTTAACTAGAAACAGGCCCGTATATAATAAATTATAAACTAGACCGTAAGTTGTGCAAACGGACGAACTTCGATTAAATACACATTATATTGTGTATTAAACGGAGGACGGAGATATGGAACCTAGACGTGGTGCTAGCCCGATCCCGAATCTCGATGCCTTGTCCCGACTTATCACATCGAGGAATAGAGTCTAAATTAATCATGTGTCGGATACGACTAAAGAGTCGTCAACACAAGATTAATAGTGCGAGACCGTCGATCAAAGTCGTTTTAAGTGATATGATATGCATGAGTTTTGAAAAATAGGATCACGTGATTGACTTTACACGCGTTGACTAAAGTCGTAAAAAAAGACGAGCCTCAAAATATGGAAACATGTCGCGAAAGTCGCCTATTAAAGTAAGAATCGAAGAGGATAGAAAGGCGAGAAAACAAGAAAGAGGAGCTCGGCCAATCAGGCCTCCCCGCGAGTCGCCTGACCGGCGCGCGACTCGCATGAGGGTCTGGCCGCCTTTTTTATTTGTTTGAATTCGATAATTGACCGAGTTAAATAAAAATATTGCATTGTTTAAATTCAACTCGGTTCTCGATGTCATAAACGTGTATTATACGATTATGAGACCGTTATCGGGATTTTATGAAATATGCTATTACGTGATTGAAAATTTTGATTAGTGACGAAATTATAGTCCTCCACGTCACGACATCGATACTAATCCCAAAGGATTATGTGATGTCGGTTTTTGCCTCAACGGATCTCGAACTAATCTTTGAAATGGAGTCTTACGCGTTCAACTATATATGAGCAATCACAATCGCGTTATGCCCTTGAGTACATTGGGGCGGCGCTCCTCGAAAGGGTGCCACCTCCGTTGTGACTCGTAAAGGGATTAAACGGACTTTGGATGATCGTCGTAGTCAAACGTGTTAATATTCGAATTTTAATATTATATAAATATATACATACACGGTATTAATATGTTAATGACAAAAGGATAAAAATTAGTAAACGATAAAATTAAATGTTAGGTGTTAGATACAATAAATAAAAAAAGTGTTAGATTGCGATAAATAAAAGTGTTAGATTAGAGAGTTAGTATACACGAAATTAAAATGTTAGTGTTAGCGGTTAGTAATAATAATAATAATAATAATAATACATATATATATATATATATAAAAACGGTAAAAAGATAAGGGAGAAAAAGAAGTCGGGATTTAATGACACCCTCAACCTACATGCTTAATCGATCTCGGAAACAGACTCGTAGTAGCGACGGGAGCGCGGGAGTGTCGAGATATGTCGGTAGAGTTATGGTGTATGTCTTTGACGAGTTTGATCTCGGGATTTTGAATGTATTTGTGTGTGTGTGTGTGTGTGTGTGTGTGTCTGTGTGAGAGTGCCTAGAACTCAAGGGTGATGAATGTTTGAAGGTTGAAGATGTGTAGGGTTGAATGGGTTAGAAAAAGATGTTGTGTGATTAGGGTTGCCAAAAACTTGTGAAATGAATAGATGTGATGGGGTATTTATAAGGAGGACCCCGGTTTAGGGTCACTCGATCGAGTGGGGCGAGTGTACTCGATCGAGTGCCGGGTTCAAGACCGGTTTGGCCGGTTCGTTGGTTTACTCGATCGAGTGGGTCTGAACCACTCGATCGAGTGGGTCAAATTGAGTGGAGTGTATTTAGGGAAAGATTGTTGACCATTTTTGAATGAGATTTGGTTGATTTGGTTGTGACTTGATTCATTTTGTGTATTTGGACATAATGTAAGGCTGGTTCGTCTCGGAATTCGACTTTGACCATGTTTTGACTCGGTCGCTAAAAGACGGTTTTATTTCCGGTGACGGTTTTGACCCAAATTAGTCTCATTTTATTGGAAACGGCCCACTGGGCCTGGATTTGAGGTCGGTTTTGAGAGATTTGCACTCCGCTAAATGCCCACGTCGGATACTATTGATTCCGAGTCCGTATTCGAGCGTATTAAGTCACGCTAGCGTCCGATCATCATCGGGTGTTTTGTCGGGAACTGTTATAGACACTAGCAGGCAAAATGCGGGTGTCTACAATTAATGTCCAAAAATTATTATAAAACTTAAAAATCATGATTTTCCATAAAATACTATTTTTCCAGATTTTCAAAAATTCCAGATTTAATAAATCCCATCAAAACCGTCTTTAAAACCCGTTTTCACAATTAACGATTGCATTAATAAAACTTATCGTTCCTATCATTTTATTAAAGCACTAAAAATCATAAAAATACATTTTATTAAGAAACCATCAGAATCATAATTTTTTTTCCAGATTAAATCAAAAGAGCAAAAATCGAGAATTTAAACGACAAACGCGGTTTTAACGATAAACGATGATTTAAAGTGATTAATTAATTCATCCACTTAACAATTCCGAAAAATTATGAAAAATTTCAGAAAATTCTATTTCACTAGAAAGTTTCACCACGTCAAAAATCAGATTAAAATAAAATGTTTAAGTACTAGAACTAAAAATCGGTTTTTAATCGTTTTTGTCCGTAAACGGTAATAAATCAATAATTGATAACTAAAATATCAGAAAAATAATAAATTATTAAAAATCATCAAAAATAAATTTTTTCCAGAATATAAACATATAATCCAGAGTATAACATGTTTAGGCCGAATATTATGATTTTACAAATTAATATAACAATTTAATCGTTAATCTCGTAAAAGCGATAAGAATACCGAAACATGCAAACTTTCAACTTTTAAAAATTTTCCAGATTATGAGACATACATATATTGTCAAAAATGAAATATAAAAATTATACATGCAAATACTCAATTAAAATCATGAAATACCGAGTAACATCGACGTTACCTCTAACCCAAATTCGAGTCGATTATAAACTCGTCAGCTTCGGGATCATTCAAAAATCCTTCAACACAAGAAAAGCAATTATTTACGAAACTTCGTAATAAAATCTTTAATGGCTAAATATTATATAAATATATTTATACATTTGTGGGAAAAGAAATAATTTAAATCCGAGCTTTGAAACGTTAATTCGAAGAGAAGTAGAATTCCTCGCGGAAAAATAATTAATTTACGAAGAAAATCAATTAAATTGATTTAAAAGAATTAAAATCTTCAAAAATAAAAATAAGTATCATTAGACTCAAAAATGAAAATAAAGCTTGGGAAAAAAATGATGAAACATAGGGCCGAAAAGTGACAGAGTTATGACGAAGTCATAACGGTAAGGATAAAAATGCTAGGAAAAATAGCGGGTGTTACACGAAGTATTATTATTATTATCATCATTATTTATTATAAAAGAATTTTTTTATTGATGGATAAAAAAACAGTTTACACAAAATTGGTGGGTAACCGATATACAATCTGGATCAAAAAACAATTATTATTATTATTATTATTATTATTATTGTTATTATTATTATTATTATTATTATTTCGCAAGAAAAGTACATCTTATTATTATAATAAGAATAGAGATCTTACAAAAGATAGTCCAATATGAGAACAGAGTTCCCCACTTACATCAAACTCTTCTCACTAATATCAATTCACCTACCTCTTAATCTAGTGTAAATATCAAATTTGATTTTGTTAACAATACTAGCTATCGAATGATACTTTTCCTCAAATATGCGTGCATTTCGCTCAGTCCATATAGAGTATACTGCAGCTGCGAGACTGCTGCAATACCATTGATGCTTCCAATGCCTTCTTTTCCCTCTTCGCGCACACCATTTAAGCTCCTTTATAAGATGATTAATCCTTCCTGTTATCTGCATCCAGCAGAGTAAGTGCTGCCATATTTGCCACGAAAATGAACAGCAAAAGAATAGGTGCATAGCAGTTTCCTCCTCCTTCAAACATAGCGCACATCTGCTCACAAATTGAAAGCCTCTTTTCTTCATGTTGTCATGGGTAGCTAGAGTTTTCAATCCTGCAAGTGTAATGAAAAGTCTATGTTTAGGAATGATAGTTGTGTATTTTATGCCTTTCAACCAAGAGATTATAGGACGTTTTTCCCTAAACCAATCATACGCAGCCCCAACGTTGTATGATACACCTGCAGTCCAGCTGAGTATCAGGCTTTCAGCCTCCCCCTTACCCCGAGTACCTTGCAAGATTTCATCCCTAACACTCATAATTCCATTGAACGTGGCAGTAAATTTTTCAGATTTAGTAATATCCCAGATGCTTTTATGCTTCAAAACATAGTGTTTATGCCATCGTCCCCATAGTCCACCCTTCTCTGTAATGAGCAACCATAGCCAGCGTGCCATAAGCGCCTTGTTCCAATACAAGAGGTGCTTAACTTTAAAACCACCCTCATTCCAAGGTGCATATATTGTATCCCACCCCTTAAAAACCATCCCGACCTTCTCCCCATCACCAGACCAGAAAAAACGGAGACTCAACTGATCAATTTTCTTAGTCACATTAATAGAAAATATAGCATTAGAACACCAATAAGTTGTCAACCCAAAAATCACAGAGCTAAGTAACTGCAGTCTACCCGCATAGGATAAGAAAGTAAATGACCATTTATGAATCAGATTGCCAATTTTATTGTTAAGAGCCTGATATTCCCCCCTTCTATTATTAACAGAATTTAGAGGAAGCCCAAGGTATCGGCAAGGAAAGCAACCAACTGAGAATCCAGTTTGGGCTATAATAAGCTCTTGTACCTCAAGTGAAACACCACCAAAGAAGATGTTAGTCTTCTCACAATTTGCATGAAGCCCAGATTCCACAGAAAAAGAAGTAAGAACCTCTATAACAGCAGCCACGGATGGACAGTCCCCCCTCATGAAAACCATTAAATCGTCAGCAAAGACTAGATGGTTCAATCGTACCTGACAACATTTGGGATGATAAGAAACTGATTCTTGTGAATTAATTTGCCTTAATCTTCTCAAGAGCACCTCCATACATAAGACGAAAAGGTAAGGGGATAGTGGATCCCCTTGCCTGAGACCACTCCTTCCTTTAAAAAATCCCTGAGCATTCCCATTATCTTGAGCATAAACCAGGAACCAGTAATGCAAGACATAATCCAACTGACAAACTTTGGGGGGAAATTGAGCGCTAAAAGCATCTTCTCTATAAACGGCCATTGAAGAGAATCAAACGCTTTGCGCAGATCTATCTTCATAAGGCATCTAGGAGTAAGATAAGCTCTCCCATAGTTCTTTATAAGGGACTATGATAGAGCTATATTAGCATGAATGCTTCTCCCAGGGACAAATGCTGCCTGTTCAGGGCCTATAATCTCCTCTAACACCTCCTGAATTCTTAAGACTAAGATCTTGGTAATGACTTTATATAAAATTGAGCAACAAGAAATAGGTCTGAAGTCGAGTACTGATTGACACACCTCCTTTTTTGGTATCAAAGAAATAATTGTTGTGTTGGCTTGCTTAATCATTTTCCCTTTAATGAAAAATTCTTGAACAGCTAAGCAGAAATCACCTTTGACAATTGACCATGAAGCTTTGAAATATTCAGACGAGAATCCATCAGGCCCAGGGCTTCTGTCAGATCCTATAGAGAATACACATTTCCTTATTTCATCCTCCATAGGCAACCTGAGCAAAGCTTCCCATTTCTCCTGATGCACTAGATGTCCAGTTTCTATCAAAGCCAAATCAATATCCAATACCATCTTGTAAGTACCAAGCAACTCCGTATAGTAATCAACAAAACTGTGAGCAACATTATGCAATCCCTCTTGATATTGGCCATGCCTATCCATAATCGCCCCAATTATCTGCTGTTGTCTTCGCTCTTTAAGTCTAGAGTGAAAGAACTTGGTAGATTCCTCTCCCATTATAATGTTATCCATTTTAGATCTTTGCCTAAGAATGCTTATTTCAGCTTCACAAAGAGTCTTATGCTTTTGTAACAAATCCTTTTCCAGGTCAATGTAATTTTGGGAAAAAGGGTGCTGGTGTAAATCAGCTTGGCAAGTCGCAATTAGTTTTTCTACTTCAATAATCCTGCAATGTATGCTAGAGAAGCTACTTCGATGCAACCTCTTCAGAGCATCCTTAACCCTTTTCATCTTACCAAAAAGCTGGTATCCCTAAGTTCCCCGAAACTCGTGCCTCCACGCTTCACTCACCACACCAGAATATGAAGGACTAAGTGTCCAACAATTAAGGAAACTAAACCTAGGTTTCCCTCTATCTTCATTTAGGATTGAAACAACCAAGAGAGTATGATCAGATATTCCAGGGTGTAAGACAGAGGCAAAAGAAGTTGGAAAAGAATTAATCCAAGTTCCATTTACCAAAATCCTATCTAACCTAGACCATATTCTAGTATTTGCATCATGTTTATTGGTCCAGGAGAATTCATAACCCTGGTGGTGAAGTTCCTGCAACCCATTATCAACAATACGGTTATTAAAGTCATTCATGTCACTATCCTCCGGGAGAGATCCCCCGATCTTTTCATTCACATTTCGAACAATATTGAAATCTATAGAAATGATCCAGTTACCCAAATTATTGATGGTACAAAGATCATTCCAAAGGGATCTTCTTCCCTCTCCATCATTAAGCCCATATATTACAGTAAACAGCAGTTCACATCTAGTTCCATAATGAAATATAGAGCAATGGATAAGCTGACTAGTAGTGAGCAGAATTTTCACCCTTACTGTAGTTGCACTCCAGATCAGCCATAGTCGCCCATTATAATGATGAGCATAATTGCATTCTACCGTATAATTCTTGAATTTACCAGTTATAATTCGATTTGATTTACCTTCCTTTATTCTCGTTTCAAGTAACCCCAAAACATCAATTTTATTACTCCTGAGCAGACCTAAAACAACATTCTGCTTTATTTCCTCATTCCCCCCTCTAATATTCCAGGTAGCTAGCTTCATTGAGATGAGTCAGGGGGAGCTTCATTGCCCCCAAATATCCCTTCCTCCCTCTCTTGCAAAAGATCATATCTATTTGACTTTAGCAGCTCCACTTTAGCCTCTTTGTTCATTTGATATCCAAAAGGTTGTTTTGCACCTGATCTTTTAGCCACATTTACAAACTCCACAGTAGACTGACCAGTCTCAATAGTAACCCTCCCTGTTTCATCCAACTGAGTTGAGTTGGGAACCGGGCCCTTGTTGCCTTCCTTTAGTTCCCCTAAACCCTCTTCCATATTAGGGTCAAGATCAGTACCTTCCCCAAATCCACCTGGTTCCAGGCCATCATTTCCCCTTCCTAACCCACCTGGTTCCGAGCCATCCAGAATCTCGTTCAAGGATTTTCCAGTTGTAATATTCAAGCTGATATCCATTCCTCCTCTATCCAAGATGCCTGGCCTCTTTGAGTTGCCACTGCATCCTGGAGCAGCTACGACATCTTTCTTGACAGGAGTAAACCTGAGCTGATTAGTCACCAGTTTCGCTTTCCTTTTCTCAAGGTTACAAGTGGTCTTTAAGTGTCCTAATTTACCACAACCTTGACAGAAATGAGGAAGCCATTCATAGGTAACTCTTTGCACAGATTTCCCCAGGACTGGAATATTAATCACCACTTCATCAGGCAGTTCCTGTGAGACATCAACTTCAACCATAATACGAGCAAAAGACAGTCGCTTCTTGAAGGTGGTCATAGTGTCCGCAAACATCGGCTTACCAATTTTGCTTTCCATCTTGCTAAGAACGGATTCCGTCCACAGATAAGGGTCCAAATCAGAAAATAAAATCCATGTCGGAACAACTGCTAGTTTTTCCATATCAAGCGAGAAGGATGCACTCCATTGCTTTAGAATAAGCGTATGAGGCCCTACTTGCCAAGGTCCACCCTTCAACACTCCCTCCATATCCTCCTTGTTCTTGAATCGAAAAAAAACCATCCTTTTTTAAAATATTGTACTGTCGACATCGAGATATGATTCCAGTTGGTGGCTGCGAACTCCAACATCTTTTTCAGAGTTGGACGAGCACCAATAACACGACCCATTAAGGCATGCCTCCAAATCAACAATTCATCCTCAAAATCCTCATAATCAATAGTAATTTCCTCAGATGCGGCCCAGTATTCATCAAAGTAAAGTCCCATACCTGCCTTCGCATTCTTCATACGCTCTGCCCAAGTTGCGGAGGGAGCCCTCGGGGGATCAGGGTGTTTCTTATCATGAGAATCCAGAGTGACCGGCTGTTCCGTTGTACTCTGCATTTTCCCCTCCTTCCCATGGCTTCCCACCCCAGATTTAGCAACCTTCAATAAGCTATTCGAGTTCAAGGTGACCGGCTGTTCCGTTGTACCTTGAACGTTTTTGCTCGCCCCTGACATATGGATGACCGGTTGTTCCGTCGTATCCAGAGGTCTGTCCGTCTTCTCATAATTCCTGATGACTGGCTGTTCCGTAGTATCAGAAATTCTATTCTTAGCATTCGAGGTTCCGACATCTCCAGTCAATTGGATTGCCGATTGTAAAGCAAGATCAATTAGATCGTTGATCACGTTCTTCCCCTGCTTCTTAGGACCCAAATCATCCTCTAAATCTTCCGATTGTGTACTAGTAGATTGAACTTCAAGGTCTTGATTGAACTGGTGTGTTTGCGAGTTTTCTCGTATCGCTTTCCGTGGTCTCCCCCGACCCCTACCCCGTAACGCCGTCGTTGATGTCATCTTATTCCGGTAATGGCGAGAGGAATCTTTCCCTAGAGAGAGGATAGAGAGAGAGACATCATATTATTATTATTATTATTATTATTATTTATTTTTTGCAAGAAATTTATGACTCTCTTTATTCATCCATAGTGGGCAAAATAAAGGAGCCTAGCTTCAAAAAACAATATCCCTTGTATGTTTATCAACATACATAGCTCATAAGCCTTCTACTTAGGTCAACATTGACTCTCCTTAGCCTAGTATATACATCAAACTTAATCAATTTGACTAAGGTATCAACAGTCCTAGCATTGTTGTAAAAAATCCTAGCATTACGCTCTCCCCATATATAGTACACTGTTGCAGCAAGCACAGAAGTGAACCATTGCTCCTTCTAATGTCTCATATGCTTCCTCCTACCAATCCATTTAAGCTCAATGACAAGCTGTATGCTGCGTTCTTCAGTCTGCAACCATTCAAGTAAGCATCTCCACACCTTCTCTGAGTAAGTGCAAGCAAAGAATAAATGTTGGCAACTTTCCGAGGCACTCCTGCAGAGAACACACCAGTTAGCCAGGTATATTCCCCTCTTCTGAATGGCATCCAGTGTAGCTAGTTGTTGTTGAGCAGCTAGTGATGCAATAATACCATGCTTTGATACCACATGGTTTCCTTTGATGCTTAATAACCAGCTCATAGTCATTTTTTCACCTTTAAACCAATCATAAGCTTTTGCAGTAACAAAAACTCCATTGACAACCCAACTCTTAATTCTTTCAATTGCAAGCTGAGTAGTCCCTTCCCTTTGAAGGATTTCATCTCGAACTTGAAGGATACTCTTAAGAGTGGATGTAAAAGTGTCTTTCTTATGAACTTCCCAAATAGTTCTAGGCCCTAATATGTAGTGCTTATTCCAAGCAGTCCAGAGATCAGCTCCGTCTCCCAAAATCCTCCATAGCTTCCCACTTATAAGAGCTTTATTCCAAGCATGCAAGTCTTTAACCTGAAAGCCCCATTCATTCCAAGCAGAACAGATACTATCCCAGCTCTTAAATATAAGAGGTCGTTGGTGATAGCTACCAGTCCAGAAATAGTTCCTGCAAATTCTTGCAATAGTCTCCATGACATTTCTAGGCAGAATAGTATTGGTGGCCCAAAATTTAAACAGACCAAAAACAACCGAATTGATCAATTGCAGCCTGCCAGCAAAAGTTAGAGTGTGAGATGACCAGCTGCTAACCAAAGACTGAATCTTATGAATGAAAGTACCATAATGCACCAGCCTATTGTTACTGTCATTTAAGGGGATCCCAAGGTATCTGCAGGGGAAGTCCCCCCTTTTGAACTTAGTAATCTCAAAAATTTCATTCCTGATTTCTTCTTTGACTCCTCCAATATACACGTCAGATTTGTCCCTATTAACTGTGAGCCTAGTTTCAACAGCAAAATTGTCCAGTTCTATAAGAAACGCTTGAACAGATGGAACATCACCCCTGGTAAACAACATCAAATCATCTGCAAAAATGAGGTGATTCAATTATATATGGAGACATTTAGGGTGGTAGGAGACTTGGGGCATATAATTAATAAGCCTTAATCTCCTAGATAAGAACTTTATGCTGAGCACAAATATCTAAGGGGACAAAGGGTCGCCTTGTCTAACCCCACTCCGCCCTTTAAAAAACCCCTAAACCACACCATTCACCTTTAGAGAGAACCAGGAGCCCTGAATGCACTCCAGAATCCATCCAATGAATTGGGGAGGAAATCTTAGCCCACGAAGCATATCACCAATAAACGTCCATTGAAGTGTGTCAAAAGCCTTTCTTAAGTCAATCTTCGTAAGGCATCGGGGCGTTAAGAACTTCCTGTCATACCCTCTTATGAGAGCCTGTGTGATGGCGATATTGTCATGAATACAACGCCCTTTGAGAAAGGCAGCCTGCTCAGGCCCTACAATATCATCTAGGACAGTTTGCAATCTGTTTTTAAGAATCTTACTCACAGTCTTGTAAAAAACTGAACAGCAGGAGATGGGACTGTAGTCAAGAACAGATTTGCAAGCTTCCTTTTTGGGCACTAGAGTGATAATAGTAGTATTACCTTGCTTGATCATTTTCCCCTTAAGAAAAAACTCTCTTTGACAGTAGCACAAAAATCTTTCCCAACCACATGCCATGAGCTTTTGAAAAAACCCACAGGAAATCCATCCGGGCCGGGGCTCTTGCCAGATCCCGTGGAGAAAACAACCTTTTTAATATCCTCCTCAGTAGGAATTCTTAACAAAGAACTCCAGCTATCCTTCTTAATGGTATTTCCTTCATACAGTACATTGACATCAAGAGGCTTAACTGGACTATCCTTACCAAGCAGTTCTTTATAGTATTTAATGAACCCATCTGCAACTTCAGACTCCCCTTCCCTTAAATGTCCCTCATGGTCTTCAATAGAACCAATCACCTGTTGCATCCTTCTTTCCTTCACCTTAGTATGGAAATATGAGGTAGCAGCATCATCGAGATTAATCTTATCCATCTTTGCTCGTTGTTGGAGTATACTAAGTTCAGCCTTTTTCATGTCCAGGCAAGCCTTAGACAGGATGTGCTCAGCCTCAATTAGTTCCCCAGACAAAGGATCTTCTTGCATCTTTACTTTGAGGGTTTGGACAGCCCCTTCAAGCTCAGAGATTCTATTTGTAATAATGGAGTAATAACTTTTATGAAGTTTTTGAAGCTCATGTTTGACAAGTTTCAGCTTACTGAAAAGCTTATACCCATCAGTCCCATGAACTCTTGTTTGCCAGGCTTCCTTCACAATATTATTGTACATAGGATGGGAGGTCCAACAGTTTAGAAAACTGAATCTTTTAGTCTTATAATTTGAGGAACATATAGAAACTAATACTGGAGAGTAGTCTGAAACTCCAGAAGGCAAGTAGCTTGTTAAGGAGTTAGGGAATGTAGTGGCCCAATGGAGATTGATTAGGGCTTTATCAAGCTTAGTCCACACTCTAGTATCCGGATCCTGGTTATTGGTCCAGGTAAATTCATATCCTTGACCAACTAATTCCTGTAAATTGCAACTGCTAATAGCATTATTAAAATCACTCATTTCTTCTTCAATAGGGTCAGAACCTCCCTGTAGACACCCGCATTTTGACTGTCAGGTGTCTATGGTAGTCTCCGACAAACACCCGATGATGATCGGACGCAAACGTGACTTGGTATAATCAGATTTGGGCTCGGAATCAATAATATCCGACATAGACTTTTAGCGGAGTAATAATCTCACAAAACAGACCTCAAATCCAGGCCCAGTGGGTCGTTCCAAGCAAAATAAGACTAATTTGGGCCAAAACCGACACCAAAAATAAATCCCGTCTTTTAGCGACCGGGTCGAAACCCGGTCAAGGACGAACCCGTCACACAAACCAGCCAAGTTCAGCTTCTAGAAGATTGCGCCCAAATCAAAATTCAAAAAGCAAGATCAAGTCAAGAAGGTCAACCCTTCCTAAATTAACCCTAATCACTCACTCACTCTATAAATACCCCACTAATCACCACCATTGGAGGGACTTTTTCAGCATTATTAAGCCTAAAAAAAGCTGAAACATAAGCCTTAAAAAACCTCTTTCACCCTACAAAATTCTACCCTAATCATCCTAAACATCACACACTACAACCCTAAGCAAAAGCCATACAAAAATCGAGCCATTTTGCTCTCAAGCAAACCGACACACACACACACACGTATACACACCATAACTCACATTCATCCTCGATACTCCGGTGTTCCGTCGCTATTTACGAGTCTATTTCCGAGGCCTATACCAAGCATGTATGTTGAGGGTGTCCTAAACCCCATCTCGATCCTTTTTTACTTTGTTACTATTTACATTTTCGTGTTATTTATATTATAATTATACTAATATCGTAATACTAACACTAACACAACGCTAACATTTTTATTTCTCGCATACTAACATTTCATTTCTCGCATACTAACTTTATTTTCTCGTTATTAACACTATAATACCGTGTATATATATATATTAACACTAGTATCTCGGTTTCGAATCCGTTTGACTACGACGATCGCCTAAAGTCCGTCTAATCCCTTTACGAGTAATGACGGAGGTGGAGCCCTTTCGAGGAGCCCCGCCCCAATATTCTCAAGGGCGTGACGTGATTGCAATCGGTTGTAGTTGAACGCATTCGATCCCATTTCAATTAGTACGAAACCCGTTGACACGAAAATCGACATCACATAATCTGAAAGGGTTAGTTTTGATGTCGTGACGTAGAGGGATACAATTTCGTCACTAATTCAAAATTCTTAATCTATAAAAAACATAAGTCGAGTAAATGAATCCGTATTGGCACGTGATTATAAAAATTGACGAGTTTTCGACAAATAAAAAGGCACCCGACCAGACCCGCACGCGAGTCGCGCGACCAGCCATGCGACTCGCGGGCAGGCCTGTTTGGCCGAGCCTACTTTTTCTCGATTTCCAATAAAAAAGGCACCCGACCAGACCCGCGCGCGAGTCGCGCGACCAGCCATGCGACTCGCGGGCAGGCCTGTTTGGCCGAACTCACTTTTTCTTTTTCTTCCGACTTTCTACCCCACTCGGTCCTTACATTAACATGCGACCTTCGCGACATACGACCATATTTTAAAACTCGTCCTTTCTTTACGACTTTTTTAGTCAACGCGTGTAAAGACCATCACGTGAACCCATTTTTTCTAAAATTCATACTCATGCACATCACTAAAAGAAACGACTTTGATCGACGGTCTCACACTATTAATTTTTGTGTCGACGACTCTTTAGTCGTATCCGACACATAATTAATTCAGACTTCATTTTTCGAGGTGATAAGTCGGGACAAGACATCGAGGTTCGAGATCGGGTTAGATTCACGCCTAGGTCTCGAACCTCCGTCCTTTGATTAATATGCAATATAATGCGTTATTAATTAAGGTTCGTCCATCTAACTAATTCACGATCTAGCGAATGTTTATTATATATGGGTCTTTGTCGAGTCATGTATTTTATTTTTCGCTTTTCTTATTCGGCTCATTATTTCTTTTAATCGTTATAATAATCGTCGTATTGTGAATTCCGGGTTGTATTTCCGCCCGTGTAACTTGTACGTTACTTATTTTCGAGTTTCGTTTATTTACTTGCTTATTGCTTTATAAATGAACCTCGCATGCTAAATCACTTCGACCATAATAAGATGCATTAAACGACGTAATTCACATATAATTCACATGCTTAGCCCGAAAACGTTGTTTGCATATCATTTCATCGTTTTACTAGCGCGCGTACACGAACACGAACGGTGTCTTAGTAGAGGCCGCCATGTGCGGGCGGGGTTGGGTGTCCTTAGTGGGCTTCCCAACACGTACCCTCACCCCTTACTCAGAACCTTTGGTTTCCGGATGTCCGAAACCCTTGGCGCACGAGAGTCATTCTTTACACGATACCGGTGTAGATGGTATCGGTATCGCAATGCAAAGGGACGAGCCCAATGAACTCTGAAATCGAAGTGGGCTTACTTTGTGTATAGCCCATGACGACGTAGAGTGGGCTCGTATGGTTCCGAATAACCACAAAATTCGGTGGCGACTCCATTTTGACTTAAATTTCGAACCCGAGAACAATCTCACCACGAGATTCATTCGCCTACCCAAACCCGCGCGTGGCCGCATCGGGGTGGACCTACGTCATGTCCACAATTTGGCGACTCCGCTGGGGATACCTGATGTACCACATGTCATCGGGGTTCCTAGGGTGAGACTCGAAGAGAAATCGTTCGAATATTAGTGTGCGCGCATTAGTTTAATGATTCATGCATAACCCAAATTTTGCCCGGGCCGGTTACTTGTGACCGACGTCCCACTATACCACGGTGCATTTCTACATGGGTGCGCTAAAGACATCGATGGTGGAACTCGTCTCGGTTTCGCGGCATGTCCTAAGACCAACTCGGTTTAGGGAGTCCGTCCTTCACACGAGAAAGCCATCGTTGTTGGTATAGACCCTATTTTGACCGACCGAGACTTAGTGTAAAGCATACATAAGCGTCGTTATAATGCTTACTTGACTACGTGCTACTTGGTTTCCGTGTCACTTTTCAAAAAACCGTAATTTCAAAAAATGCATCTTTCCAAAATACCAAATTTCGAAAAAAAACCCGAAATACTGTCCGCTTCGGGACCCGTCTTTTCAAAATATCCAATTTTCAAAAACTCGGAATGCCGCCGAAATTTAGGATCAACGATTTGACTCAAAATATCCTTTTCTCTAGTCGGCATGCCGTCCGTTTTAACCCTCGAATTTCCAAAACCACCCTGATTTTCTGAATTCTTCAAAATTCTAATCTCGGTTTTCGAAACTCTTTTTCAATTCTCGGAAATTCACCCATCTTATATTCAAATTTCAAGCGTCCAACCTCCCTAGTGAACCTTCTTTATTATAGGACCTACCGTCTAGCCGTGTGTCGGGTCTTTGCATAGTTTGTCGAAGGTCTATAGCGTCGAAACTCCGTTGATCCTATATCACGAGTTTCCCCCTTTTCCCGAGTCCGCCTTATCGGTTAAGGCACGACCAACCCGCGTAGGGCGTACCCCTACAAAGGAAAGTCCGTCCATACACTCGAGTCAAAAGTCTGGGGAAAAGTCTCACATGGACCTTCCTTCGAACGGGATTAGGCCCACTAAGCCAAAATCCTAAGGAAGTCGTCCCACCTACGAGTCATCCGTCTAGGTGTCTTTCTCGAGTATTTAGTTTTCTTTCCTAGTGTCGCTCGGGATGTACCTTTTTTTATGATTCCAAGATCTGGGTTTGGTTACTGATTACACGGTGTTCTTACAGACAGGCCACCGGCAACCAGGCACGCCCGCAAGATGGCTACTTTGAACAGTCTGCAAACCGCTTTGGACGCCATGGTCGCAAAGCAAACCGACATTGAAGCCCAACTGACTGAAATGAGGGCTGGCCAAGTGGCCATCGTTGCTCGCCTAGCTACAGTGGAGCAAGGGACTCCTAATGTCGAGACCACTGGGCCTCTAGTTGAACTGGTCAGCGCAGTGCGCCGACTAGAAGAACAAGTCCATTTGACTGGGAGTAACAATATCCACCGGGAGAATAGCCGAGAGTACTCCACGGTGAGTGACAAACTACCCGCAAACCTGAACCTTACAGGCTTGCCCATGTTTGAGGGAACTGAAGACCCGTTACTACATGTACGGGCCTTCAAGGAATTCATGGCCATCAAGGGAGTGGATTCATCGATGTTCAAAAACCTCTTTGCTGCATCTCTCGAGAAACACCCACGGGCCTGGTACTACAGGCTAGACCCGAAGAAGTTCCCTACCTGGGATGATGTGGCCACCGAGTTCGCTCGGAACTATGCTGACAACACCGAGATCCAAACCACAATGCGATCTCTGGAGGTTATGGCCCAAGAGCCGAAAGAAGGTTTTACTAAATACCTTCAACGCTGGAGGGCCGAGAGCGTGAAACTGGTTGATAAGCCCAATGAGAAGACTTTGGTGGAGGCTTTTGTCAAGAACCTCCTCCCTTCCTACCGGGTTCACCTCCGATATGCTGTCATACCCAATTTCACCACCCTTACTGAAATGGGTATGAGGATCGAAGACGATCTGAGACTGGAAGGCCTCACTAAGGCCGCTAGCAAAGGGTACCAAGGGGCCTCTTCCTCCACCACTAAGCCCCAAGCTGCAACTCGCAGAATTTTTGACGCGGTTAATCTACTAGATGCCCCGTCCAAGAAAAACACCCTACCTCGGGTTTTCACTGATATAGGTACCACCTATACCTATGCCTTACAAAGGCTGTCCTCTAAAGGCCTAATCCAACCGATAGGCCCAACTCCTGAAGTTCCGGTCGAGCGACGCTCCAAGAACTACAATGCTCAGGCTTATTGCCAATACCACCGGGGCAATGGGCATGATACCGAAAAGTGTTGGAAGCTGAAACACTTGATTCAAGACTTGATCGAGAGCGGTAAAATCCCGCTACCCGGAGATAAGCCAAGCACCAAGGAGAACCCTTTCAGCTCCCATGCCATCTTTGCCGGGGGGGTGATCGATTGCTCTCACCTTATCTCCCCATTTATCCCGCAAGTGAAAGGGATCTGGTTTGACGACGAGGATGATGTCTACCTCGCTAAGGGGGAAACCGTTCCCATCACCCCTGAACAGATTCGCGAGGCCAAAACTCGAGTCCTAGCCAGCAACAACCTTGGTCGTCCCTACTTGGCCACAAGCACTAGGGACACACCTATCCCGACAACCATCACCGATCCACTCGGGATGGAAGTCACCCCTGAGGAGCCAACCGCTGAAACGGCCATTATGAAGCAACTGAAGAGAACCCGAGTTGACCTCACTATATGGCAACTCCTCGTTAGCTCTCAAGAACATCGAGAAGCACTTACAAAGGCTCTCGATCAAGTCAAGATCGACTCTTTGGCTACCCCTGCTGAAATGGTAGCCGCGATCCTACCCCACCTAAAGGGTAAGGCCAAAGAAGGAGGCCCAATGATCACTTTCTCTGAGGCCGACTTGCCACCGTTCGGGGCCTCCCACAACCTGGCCCTCTACATCACGGTGATTTGCCGAGGAAAGTACCTCCCGATGACCCTAGTCGATGACGGGTCAGCTGTGAACGTCCTTCCCTTAAGGACCGCCAAAGCTCTCGGAATCACCGAGGCAGACTATATCCCGACTGCTCAAACCATCCAAGCTTTTGATGGAAGCCCAAAGTCGGTAGCTGGGGCCATAAAGCTGACCATCATCACGGGCCCAATAGAAAAAGAGCTTGAATTCCAGGTGATTGATGTCACCTCATCATTCAACTTGCTCCTAGGAAGGCCATGGATCCACGCGGTAAAAGCTGTGTCCTCCACCCTCCACCGAAAGATCAAGATGCCTCTACTCGACAATGTTGTCACTTTGGAGGCGACCCCAATGACCGTGGCTAGCTGTAACGCCACGGGCCGCACGGACCTCTGGGGGTTCGACTTTGTGGGGATGATCGAGGAAGAGTACCTTTTTAGGCCTTACTTCACCACAAGCATTGACACAATGCTCCAAAACCTAGGGTACCTTCCGGGGGCTACCTCTCGACCCGATCTTCCAGCTGGGAAGATCATCGAGGTTCTCAAGGACGAAGACTCTCACTTCGGCCTTGGCTATGCCATCACTCCAGACAACGTTGTCCGAGCGGGAATCGAAAAGGCCTGCAACATCATGAAGGGTATCTACTTGAGCCCTTATAGCCCACGGTTGACTGACTACTTTGTCACACCCGTATTCGGGGCTGTCCAGGTTGGGCTATACCAACCCAATGCTACGCACCTCGGGACCCACTTGGCCCGGGATTGCAACTACATCTCGGATGATGTGTTCGCCCTCATCCAGTCTGATGAAGCCAATGACGCTGAGCCCGCGCTGGGGCTGCTCTTCGGGGAAGACACCGTAGCCCCGACCCCAAAAGAAGACCTGGTCAACCTGATTCTCCGCAGCAACAGGTTTGACCCGACCAAGCTGATCTCGGATGTTGGTTCCGAGACGGGAAAAAGGGCCTGGAGGAAGACTGTCAAGTGGACTGACAGTCAAGGGAAGATCTACAAGATGGTCACCGGAGAGGGAGACATGCCTGAGTCTGAGTCCGAGTCTGAGTCGGAGTCTGAGTCAGAGTCTGAGGTCAAGTCTAGGGAAGTTGGTACTAGAGTCACTCCTGTAACCCCTCTCCCTTCTATCATTCCTGCTGCTGGCACTTCGGGGTCTGTCCCGAGTGCCTTACCAATTCCGCCACTGACCAATGATCAGATGGCTGCTCTCTTTGAGCTGTTTTCCAAATTTTCAATCAATAATAACAACCGTTCTGCTTACGACTTGTCTCTTTTAAATTCTACTTTCAAAAATGTTTTATGCTATGACATTGAGAAATCCGACGAACAGGTACCCTTACCTCCACATCTGATCGAGCAACTAGAGCAAAGGGAATCCCGGAATCCGGTAATCGAAGAGACCGAGTCCATAAACGTGGGGACAACCTTAGAGCCTCAAATACTTAAGATAGGGTTATCCTTAGATCCCGAGGAGAAACAACAATTCATAAACCTCCTCCAAGAATTCAAAGATGTCTTCGCATGGTCCTACAAGGACATGCCGGGGATAGACCGGGAAATAGCTGAGCACCACATACCTATCAAAGACGGGTGCAAACCGGTCAAGCAGAAGCTTCGTCGAATGAGGCCCGAATGGTCTCTCAAAGTGAAAGAAGAAGTCGATAAACAGTTCAAAGCCGGCTTCATACAAGTGTCCGAGTATCCGGACTGGGTGGCAAACATCGTGCCGGTTCCTAAAAAGGACGGTAAGGTGCGGGTATGCGTAGATTTTCGGGATCTTAACAAAGCAAGCCCGAAGGATGATTTTCCGTTACCACACATCGATATACTGGTGGATAACACGGCCGATCATGCCCTTCTATCATTCATGGACGGGTATGCCGGATATAATCAAATCAAGATGGCAGAAGAAGATATGAGTAAGACCACCTTCACCACACCTTGGGGTACTTACTGCTATACCGTCATGCCATTCGGTCTCATTAATGCCGGGGCCACATACCAAAGGACCGCTACCACTTTATTACATGACATGATGCATAAAGAGGTAGAAGTTTATGTGGACGACATGATCGTCAAATCCAAAGAACGGGACGGTCACATCACCGCCCTAAGAAAATTCTTCACCCGATTGCGCAAATACAATATGAGGCTAAATCCTCAAAAGTGCAGTTTCGGGGTAACATCAGGCAAATTACTGGGTCATATGGTTAGCCAACGAGGTATCGAGGTCAACCCAGCTAAAATCAAAGCCATTACCGAGATGCAAGCTCCTAAAACCGAAAAAGAAATAAGGGGATTTCTCGGGAAAGTCCAGTATATTAGTCGATTCATTTCCAAACTAACCATGGTATGCGAACCAATTTTCAAGAAACTGAAAATAGGGGAACGAATACTATGGGACGATAAGTGCCAAGCTGCTTTCGACAAAATCAAGGAAATTCTGTCTGCTCCGCCAGTCTTAATGCCGCCTCAGCCCGGTTTGCCTTTGTCGTTATACCTAACAACGACCGAGACAGCCATGGGGGCTATGCTGGCTCAGACAGTTGACTCCGAAGAAAGAGCCATCTATTACATCAGCAAGAAGTTTTTAGAGTATGAGTGTAAATATACCATGCTCGAAAAGACGTGTTTGGCTTTAGTCTGGGCCACCAAGAAGCTCCGGCACTATATGCTCAGCTACGAGGTCCATGTGTTATCCAGGATGGACCCCATCAAATACCTCTTTGAAAAACCCATCCTCAATGGCCGAATTTCTAGATGGACTCTAATGTTGGCGGAATTCGACCTAAAATTTGTGCCATTAAAGGCCATTAAGGGACGGGTGGTAGCTGAATTCCTCGCTGACAGCCCGGTAACCGAAGAAGGACACACCGACACCTGGTCCTTCCCAGACGAAGATATTTTCCATACCGATGCCGAAACGTGGGATTTATACTTCGATGGAGCATCTAATTTTCGAGGGTTTGGAGTCGGGATACTCCTGATCTCACCAAGAGGGGAGCATACTCCCGTCTCCATCAAACTGGACTTCGATGTTACCAATAATGCAGCAGATTACGAAGCATGCATTTACGGGCTACAAGCCGCCGCCAATCTGGGGATCACAAATCTCCGGGTACATGGTGACTCATCCTTGGTCATTAACCAAGCACTGCAAAAATGGAAGACTCGGAATGCTAATCTCGTGGCCTACCAGGCACGAGTAAGGGATCTCGAGAAACAATTCCAGAAGGTAGAATATATATACCTACCTCGGGAAGAGAATCAGTTTGCGGATGCACTTTCAAAATTGGCATCTCTATTAAATATTCCCGACCACGTGACCAGTATGCCAATTTGCGTCGAAAGACGGTCCGAGCCGGCATATATTCACGATATTGAAGACATTGAGATAACCGACCCCGAACCATGGTACCAGGCTGTGCTGAAATACCTGGCAAACGGAGAATATCCTCCCGGGACGGAAGGTCGAGCCAAGAAAGCCTTACGAAGGCTAGCCACTCAGTTCATCCGTACTGATGACGGACAACTGTACAAAAAGACGGCACAAGGGACTCTTCTCCTTTGTGTTGACAAGTATAAGGCTGAAAAGGTCATGGCCGAAGTACATGATGGTGAAAACGGCCCGCATATGAATGCTCACATGCTGGTCCGAAAAATCATGAGGCTCGGTTATTACTGGAATACTATGGAAGCCGACTGCCAGTTATATGTCAAACACTGTCACAACTGTCAAATCTTCAGCAATGTGCAACATATGCCGTCATCTCTGCTCTATACCATGACGTCACCCTGGCCATTCTCAACATGGGGTATCGACATAATCGGGAAAATAAATCCCTCTGGTACTGGTGGGCACTGCTTTATTTTAGTAGCTATCGACTACTTCACCAAGTGGGTCGAAGCTGAATCATATCGCATCCTCAATGCTAAACATGTTGCCAAGTTTATCCAGAACAAGATAATATGTCGGTATGGGATCCCACATGAATTCATCAGTGATCACGGAACTCATTTCCAAGCTGAGACCGCAGCCTTGCTGATTAATTATAAAATTCAAAGGCACACGTCCTCGCCTTACCGTCCCCAAACGAATGGAGCAGTGGAGGCAGCCAACAAAACAATTGTCACCATACTAAAAAAGATGGCTGATAATTACCGGGATTGGCCCGACAAAATACCTTTTGCCCTATGGGGGTACCGGACGTCAATTCGCAATGCAACCGGGGCAACACCATATTACCTAACCTATGGGACGGAAGCAGTCCAGCCCGTCGAGTTGGAGGTACCATCCCTCAGAATTCTGCTAGAAAGCCAAGTACCCGAGGCTGACTGGGTTCGAGCGCGGTATGACTCGTTGGTTCTACTAGATGAACGTTGAAATCGTGCCCTCAACAATATCCAAATCTACCAGAAGAGGATCCAGCGGGCCTTCAACAAGAGGGTAAGGCCCAGAAACATTAAAGAAGGGGATCTAGTCCTTAAGTCTATTCGAGCTTTACTACCGGTTGACCCAAGGGGAAAATTCAAACCCAACTGGGCTGGGCCATATCTGGTAAAGAAAATATTATCAGGGGGAGCAGTGATGCTGACAGACCTGGACGGGAATGAGTTCGTCAACCCAACCAACCTGGACCAGCTGAAGCGTTACTATCCTTAGCCATTTCTCAATGTCATTAGCAAAATTTATCAAAATCTTTTTTTTTACAAAAAACAAGTCAATGAGCTAGAATTACTCATTCTACTGTCACAAAACATCTTGAACCATTAGTCTTGGTGTAATTCGAGATTGCAAATTTACTAAGCCTGAACTACGTTTGGTTTGATTCCTAATTGCGGATACGTAGGCAGCCCCTCAAAAGGGCACAACCAATGCAATCGAGAAAAGACAGGAACGGTTTAATAATAAACTTTTTATTAATTCAAAAAAAAAACCCGATAAACTCGGGAGATTACAAAATGCAGGAATTCAAAAAATACAAAAAAAACACACAACCAAAAATAGTAATAATACTTAAATAGTAATAAAGCTGAAGGACTCGGCATTCAGGGCATCTTGCCCTTCCCCTTGTCCTTGGCTTCCTTAGCCGTCCATTGGCGACGACGCGGAGGGGAGCGTTCCCGAATCACCACGGGAACCTCTCTGGCTCGGGCTCGCCCGTTTGAGCCAGAATCCTCCATCACCTCGATAGGCCCAAGTCGGGCCCTCACGGCCGCAGGAAGCCGGTCACGCGGACCCAGTCGGTCCCGGGCCGCCAGCCTAGGCCCAAGGCGTCTCTCCAAATCAGTCTGGGGGCTCGGCCGCCCCCGTTTGCTGCTAGAACCGACCTCCTTAGATCGAGTCTTAGTTTGTGACTTAAGACCCGATTCTTCCCGGGCTGCAGTTTCAGGAATATCTCCCCCAACGAAGAGATCCCTGTTGTCTTTCGCCGTCTCGCGGCGAACCAGTTCAAAGGCCTCATCAAGCTTTAAGGCCTTGCGAGCTTCCTCGGACTCCTCAGAAGTCCATTTCTGGTAAGCCCTTGAAACCCAAGCGGATTGGCAAGGGCTGGGTATAGTCCATGTAGGACGAGTGAACCATCTTTGCAACCAGGTGTCGCACATAGCGTCCGTCAGTTGAAGCGAGACGCTGATGATGGCTTCAGTCTCAGGAATGCGCTGAGACGAACCGAACTGCCTCAGGATGCGGTCCGGGTAAATGTGAACTGCCCAGTCAAGGGACAGAATCACCAAATAGCGAGCTTGGTCTCTCTTGGCCAGCCCCGTCAGCCTAGAAAGAAACCACCAAGCGACAGTCCACCTTATAAAGGGACCCCCGTGGAACACCAGCTCCTCATCCCAGTAAGCTCGGTTTATTAGATGACTCGAGCTTATCCGCCGCCTTCTGGAGCTAAGCTGACTGCTCCGATAGTTGGGAATACTCGGAGGGGGCTCTATGATTGATAGCCGCTCCGACAGCCATATCTGATAAGAGTACGCGAATTTTGTAAGCAACAGAAGAATGCGCCAGATAACTTTCAAGGATCCTACCAAAAAAAAAAAAAAAAAAAAAAAAAAAAAAAAACGCGAGATTTATACCTGCAGGATACGGGTACTCCCCGTCAGTGGTCGGGTCGGGTCAAGTCGCCTAGCATCTAGACCCATGATAATCTCCCCAGTGGCTAGCCAGGCAGGGCTATGACCAGTCTCCATCTGATCAACCACCCCAATCAACCTAATTTGACCCCTGCATGAGTCCAGTTCCATCAGCCCTTCAAAGACGTAACAGTGCAGCATGCAAAAGGCGAACGCCCTACGCCTGTGAGTAGGGGTGGCCCTCACATCCCGGCTGTTCATAAACTTATCGGCCAGGTCGAACAGGGAAACAGTATCTCCCTGCACCATCCGATCTGTCTCAGCATGAGACAGACCCAAGAATTCCCTTAGCCTCCTCCTCGGATCCGGGTAGAACGAGGGAATGGCAGGCTGGACAGCTAGGCCCCAATCTCCTATGGCTGCAACTTCCTCGGGAAGAGGGCATATCTCTCCCCGTGGGAATGCGAAGACGTGATGGGTAGTATCCCAAAACGACAGACAGGCGTCCAAGAAGTGTGGGTCAACTATCAGTCGTGGGAAGGGAAACAGACTGACAATTCCCATCTGGGTCAGCCGAATCTTTTCCTCGTCCCGAAAGTATTGGGACCAGGCAAGAAGCATGGCGGTTAAATGATCGATACCCATGACAGAAGTTTCTAACTTTCTTGAAAGTCTAAAAGATTTTGAGAAGGATAAAAGGGAATTTGAGTTAGGATGTAAAAAGCTAAAGCAGAGAAACCTATATTTATAATAGGAAACCCCACCTGTAACCCTAACTGCTGTGCCTCCTCAGCTAACCTGGACCCCATGCGCGCGCAGGCCTGATTTCAAACAAGAAACCCATAATAGGAATCAAAGTTGTCCCGAGCTTTCCTAAAAATTTTTAAAATTTTCTGTGTCAAAAATTATGATAATCTTCTTTTTCAAAAATCGTGGCATTTTCAAAAAATTCGGTATTTTTTTTTTCCTCCCCAGCGCGAGTCAGTGTTTTGTCTATGTGTTACATACAAATTGTTATGTGTCAGCATACAGGTACACCCCAGACTTTAGAAGCAAGTCTCCACAGAGCTATTTTATCTCCCCAGCATAGTCGGTGATTCCTCCGAAAGGCTACATCCAAGGCAGGATGTGTCAGCATACGGGTACACCTACATCCCTAAAGACGATTTTGACTCCCCACGGAGCTACCATCATCAGGACAGGTACAATCCTCTGCTTATGGCTGGCGAGCCCTTCACGCGAGTCTACTGGACTATAAACGACCCGACCGGAAAGCTGCCAGGTCGTAATCAGCGATTGGCCTGGTAGCTACTCTGACTTTCGCCTTGTCCAAGCCTCAGTCAGAGTGGAGGCTCTATAGACACCCGCATTTTGACTGCCAGGTGTCTATGGTAGTCTCCGACAAACACCCGATGATGATCGGACGCAAACGTGACTTGGTATAATCGGATTTGGGCTCGGAATCAATAATATCCGACATAGACTTTTAGCGGAGTAATAATCTCACAAAACAGACCTCAAATCCAGGCCCAGTGGGTCGTTCCGAACAAAATAAGACTAATTTGGGCCAAAACCGACACCAAAAATAAATCCCGTCTTTTAGCGACCGGGTCGAAACCCGGTCAAGGACGAACCCGTCACACAAACCAGCCAAGTTCAGCTTCTAGAAGATTGCGCCCAAATCAAAATTCAAAAAGCAAGATCAAGTCAAGAAGGTCAACCCTTCCTAAATTAACCCTAATCACTCACTCACTCTATAAATACCCCACTAATCACCACCATTGGAGGGACTTTTTCAGCATTATTAAGCCTAAAAAAAGCTGAAACATAAGTCTTAAAAAACCTCTTTCACCCTACAAAATTCTACCCTAATCATCCTAAACATCACACACTACAACCCTAAGCAAAAGCCATACAAAAATCGAGCCATTTTGCTCTCAAGCAAACCGACACACACACACACACGTATACACACCATAACTCACATTCATCCTCGATACTCCGGTGTTCCGTCGCTATTTACGAGTCTATTTCCGAGGCCTATACCAAGCATGTATGTTGAGGGTGTCCTAAACCCCATCTCGATCCTTTTTTACTTTGTTACTATTTACATTTTCGTGTTATTTATATTATAATTATACTAATATCGTAATACTAACACTAACACAACGCTAACATTTTTATTTCTCGCATACTAACATTTCATTTCTCGCATACTAACTTTATTTTCTCGTTATTAACACTATAATACCGTGTTTATATATATATTAACACTAGTATCTCGGTTTCGAATCCGTTTGACTACGACGATCGCCTAAAGTCCGTCTAATCCCTTTACGAGTAATGACGGAGGTGGAGCCCTTTCGAGGAGCCCCGCCCCAATATTCTCAAGGGCGTGACGTGATTGCAATCGGTTGTAGTTGAACGCATTCGATCCCATTTCAATTAGTACGAAACCCGTTGACACGAAAATCGACATCACATAATCCGAAAGGGTTAGTTTTGATGTCGTGACTTAGAGGGATACAATTTCGTCACTAATTCAAAATTCTTAATCTATAAAAAACATAAGTCGAGTAAATGAATCCGTATTGGCACGTGATTATAAAAATTGACGAGTTTTCGACAAATAAAAAGGCACCCGACCAGACCCGCACGCGAGTCGCGCGACCAGCCATGCGACTCGCGGGCAGGCCTGTTTGGCCGAGCCTACTTTTTCTCGATTTCCAATAAAAAAGGCACCCGACCAGACCCGCGCGCGAGTCGCGCGACCAGCCATGCGACTCGCGGGCAGGCCTGTTTGGCCGAACTCACTTTTTCTTTTTCTTCCGACTTTCTACCCCACTCGGTCCTTACATTAACATGCGACCTTCGCAACATACGACCGTATTTTAAAACTCGTCCTTTCTTTACGACTTTTTTAGTCAACGCGTGTAAAGACCATCACGTGAACCCATTTTTTCTAAAATTCATACTCATGCACATCACTAAAAGAAACGACTTTGATCGACGGTCTCACACTATTAATTTTTGTGTCGACGACTCGTTAGTCGTATCCGACACATAATTAATTCAGACTTCATTTTTCGAGGTGATAAGTCGGGACAAGACATCGAGGTTCGAGATCGGGTTAGATTCACGCCTAGGTCTCGAACCTCCGTCCTTTGATTAATATGCAATATAATGCGTTATTAATTAAGGTTCGTCCATCTAACTAATTCACGATCTAGCGAATGTTTATTATATATGGGTCTTTGTCGAGTCATGTATTTTATTTTTCGCTTTTCTTATTCGGCTCATTATTTCTTTTAATCGTTATAATAATCGTCGTATTGTGAATTCCGGGTTGTATTTCCGCCCGTGTAACTTGTACGTTACTTATTTTCGAGTTTCGTTTATTTACTTGCTTATTGCTTTATAAATGAACCTCGCATGCTAAATCACTTCGACTATAATAAGATGCATTAAACAACGTAATTCACATATAATTCACATGCTTAGCCCGAAAACGCTGTTTGCATATCATTTCATCGTTTTACTAGCGCGCGTACACGAACACGAACGGTGTCTTAGTAGAGGCCGCCATGTGCGGGCGGGGTTGGGTGTCCTTAGTGGGCTTCCCAACACGTACCCTCACCCCTTACTCAGAACCTTTGGTTTCCGGATGTCCGAAACCCTTGGCGCACGAGAGTCATTCTTTACACGATACCGGTGTAGATGGTATCGGTATCGCAATGCAAAGGGACGAGCCCAATGAACTCTGAAATCGAAGTGGGCTTACTTTGTGTATAGCCCATGACGATATAGAGTGGGCTCGTATGGTTCCGAATAACCACAAAATTCGGTGGCGACTCCATTTTGACTTAAATTTCGAACCCGAGAACAATCTCACCCCGAGATTCATTCGCCTACCCAAACCCGCGCGTGGCCGCGTCGGGGTGGACCTACGTCATGTCCACACTCCCACTTTTCCCTCCCTTTTCCTAATTATGTTGAAATCCCCAAGGAGAATCCAAGCAGTATTGGAAGATTGAATAGAGCAGAGCTCCTTCCACAGAGAAAGCCAATCCTTAGCATCATTTTTCCCATAGACCAATGTGACTTTGCTAGTAAGGCCTGTAGCAAAATGAGTAACCAAACAATGAACAAACTGATCATGGGTTTGCAGACAGGATACCCTGACTGTGCTAGGATTCCAGATAACCCATACCCTACCATTATGGTGCATGTTGTAATTTGTATAAGCTTTATACCCTTTAAACTGGTGTTTAAGGATTTTAGCAAATTTACCCTCCTTAACCCTGATTTCTAATAACCCAAAAACATCAATCCTCTTGCCCTTTATAAGATTTGCAACAGCAACTTGCTTTAAGGGCTCATTGCATCCCCTAATGTTCCAAGAAGCGATGATCATGATTGGATATCAGGAGGGACAGTTTCCACTAAAGGAGCCACCTCCTCCTCAACTTCATGAGACTGCAGCAGTTCAAACCTGTTAGGGGAGATCACTGAGATAGTGTCACCACCAGGCTCCTGCTCAAAGCAACCTAAACTAGTGCCTTTCACCTTAAGACCTATCCCACTACATCCATGGTGGCTGGTAACAGGAGTAAAACCAATGCCATGGACAGGAGCAGCAGCCTGACCTAGCTTATAGCATCCTGAGTCAGAGTGTGCTACCTCCTGTGATGAACATTGGCCCCCTATTGCAGTCCCACCTAGCAGCTGGGGTCCTGAGTCAGTGATAATCAGGCCACTAGCAGGCTCTTCCTCAGAGGATCCACGATGCATTTCAGTTTGAATGGGAGGTTTCTCCCCAACTGAGGTACCACCTCCCCTCTGAGGGCTAGACTTCTTAGGAGTGTATCTGACAGTAGGCTTTTTCAAAGCCTCTTTCTCCTTTTTTCCTTTCCCATTTGCATTTAGCCAATGTATGACCTAATTTACCACACCCCGAGCAATAGTATGGAAGCCATTTATACTCAATTTTTTGCACAGATTGCCCAATGATAGGAAGATTAAGGATCATGGATGATGGGAGTTCCTTTGAGACATCCACCTCCACAAGAACCCTAGCAAAAGATAATCTCTCTTTGTAAGTGATAGTCATATCAGCAAACATAGGCCTTCCCACCTTGCTTGCCATTTTACTAAGAACAGAATCTGTCCACAGATAGGGATCGAGGTCAGGGAACAAAACCCACACAGGAACAATTAAAATTTTGTCCATTTCTGAGGAAAAAAGAGGACTCCATTGCTTTAGGATCAAAGTGCTATGACCCACCAACCATGGCCCCCCTCGTATGATAGCATCCATGGCTTCCTGGCCTCTAAAACGAAACGAGAACCATCCTTTCTTGAAGTACTGTACAGTCGGCATGCTAATGTGATTCCAATTCTTAATAGCAAAATCAGGCATCTCCTTTACAGTAGGTCGGACTCCAATGACATTTCCCATCAAAGTATATTCCATTAGCTCAATTCATCCTCAAAATCATGGAGATTAATATCAATTTCAGCTGAATCAACACTTTTCTCCACAAAAAACAATTCCATTCCCTTCTTTGTATCCTTAGCCTTAGAAGCCCAGGAGCTAGCAACAGTATCCCCAATTATGGGCTTAGTAGTGTCTAACACAGGCGTAACAACCTGGTTCTTAACAGAATTCGCAGGTGATAGAACTCTGTTTTCTTGGGGCAACGCAGTTACAGGTTTCTCGCTATCTACTTTCTTAGAGGAAGAAGAAGTAGATAAGGGTGGAACATTCATACCAGAAGTCCTAGGACTAGTAGCAACATGGAGAGCTTTCTGAATGAGTGCATTAATGGAGATACCCTAATCGTGCGAAGTTCGGGTTTGTGTTTTCTCCATGGATTCTGCATCATTTTCCTCCAGATTTGCATCCATAGACTCTTTATCATCTTGCTCATCAAAGTGTACTTTATTCTTGCGGGGCCTCCCCCTCCCTCGCCCTGTGCCCGGTATTCTTAGAAGGTCGTTAATGGAATTCGCGAGAGAGAAACTTCTCTAGAGAGAGAGTAGAGAGAGAGAGTTCTACTACTACTACTACTACTACTACTACTACTACTACTACTACTATTATTATTATTACTCCCTCCGTTATAAAATATATGTAGTTTTAGCCATTTGCACGTTTATTAAGGAAAACTCTTTAAGTGGTATTAATTTACTTTGGAAATTGAAAATGCTCATACAAACCAATGAAAGAAGAGAAAATGCACAGAAAAACGCAACAGAACTTATATTAAATAAGTTTTTTTTTGCACCCAAAACAACCTATATTTTGTAACGGAGAGAGTATTATTATTATTATTATTATATTTTATTTTATTATAAGGAGCAATTTTTATAGAAAACTCAAAATGCCGTTTACACAAAATTGGTGAGCAGCCAAGATACAATCTGGGTATCATACATACTTAAGTACTTAACGGATTCTCTCCTCCCCTCTTTCCCTCTCCTCCAAACCCTAAAAAAATCCCCCTCGGGGCTGCCATCTACCAATTCTGGTAGTGGTAAGCCCCAAATTTTAATCTTCATCGTTAATTCTTAATAGTTTATTTAGATTATAATAAATCTTGCTTCTCCTTTTTGGAGATTTGTCCCATCAATTGATGGGTTTGTTCCCATATTTTTTGTGGGTTTGTTCTCTCTTTTTGAGAGGTTCAAGAAGAATTATGTGCAAGATCATGGGAGCATTGAAATTTCCACGTATGGTGATACAATTGAGGTCAGATCTCGGTCTACTCTTTGTCATAATAGAGAAAGTTCATCCCTTTGAAGACTATATCATCAGATCCATAGATTCCTTCGCAAAAGGCTGTGTCAATCAACAGCGATACATAGAAGGCTATGCAGAAGCGTATTATTCGAATAGCAATCTTTGTCTTAAGAATGTTCTTTATTTATTTTTAACAAATATGTATTCAGTTCAATTTGATATCGTTTGTATATGCCGTATAATTTATTATTAATGAAATTGATCCGCACTTCAAAAAAAAAAAGATACAATCTGGGCCCCCACTCCCTTAGCTATAGCAAAACTAAGGCGAATAAAAATAAAAGGAGCAGCGCGTGCCTCGGCATCCTGAGCTGATGAAATTTTTTGAATCCGCTTAAGCAGACCAATAGCCTCCGCCTCCAGCTCTCCCAGCAAAGAAAAAAAGAAAGGTAACAACCCATAGCCAAGCCCTGTACATAGACCCCGATACTTAGCGCACATGCGCCGAGCAGCGTCGTCCACACCCCGGCCTAGCAAGAATACAGAGAGTCTGGCCTGCGTCAAATGGGAAGAACAAGTAAGATCCACACACACGTCACGACCCAAATCCCATGAATAGATCGGTAAATCTGTGGGACGCAAGGACCTGTCATGATCGTCGATCAAGCCAATATCAACCTCTTTACCTGCAGAGATCCCAGACCGGTAACAGATATCCAAAAGAGTGTCACGGATGAGGTTATGTCGATGTTTGATGCCAACAACCCCCGCACACGACACAACATGATCCCCAAAGATATCCTCGCTGAAGACCCGAGAGCAAGCAGAACACGGTCCAGGTACCAAAAACAAGGGAACGCCCAACCGATTGCTAAGCACAAATCGGTAAGTACGACCATTATATTCATAGCCTGGCCTAACCCGGAAATAGGGACGACGCGAAGCCAATCAGATGCATGAATGCCTTGCTGAGACTTCAACAACGCAACCTGATGAGGAGTCAATGAGAAATCTGATTCTGCAGTAGCGACAATCTTCGTGAAATATATATCTGTCAAAGACTTCATAAGTTTGGGGGCAACGATTGCACTAAGATTACACACATCAGAACCCAGAACCTCCTGAAACCTGCGCAACGCCGCGTCAAAAGCAAAGACAGGCGCCAGGATACCAGCAGTACGCAGCAGTGCAGCCTGCAACCCATCAGATTGCAAATGAGATGCCAAGAAAGTATAATGAATGACATCTCCAATGGTATACACCCCAAGCCCTCCAAGGGAAAAGGGAAGGGTGGCAGGCCGCCACTGCCAATCACCAAACCCAGGCTCAGACGCAGTAACTATACGCTCTAAATGAGAATGAAGGGCCGCATCGAAGGAAAGCTTAGCCGATTCAAAAACAGAAGGCGAACATGTACGTAAAGAAAAATAAAGTTTAGAAATACCCGTACAAGCCCGAAGCAAAAAAAACTCACATTGCAGATCATCAAGCAGAGCGACGGAACCCATAAGTGCGATGGTTTTGTTCACTCTACTCATCACAAGCTCCCTGCTGAAATCATGACAAACACTAACCGGCCCACCAAGGACTTTGACACCACGGAACGGCCTAGCGATATCAGGGGCGAAGACACCATGAAGCCTGCTCCTTGGATCTTCCGTAGGCCAAAAAACCTCGGTTTTACTGACATTAAGTAGAAGTTCCGAGCGAGGTCCATCTTCCATAATCAGCTCCAAAACCTTCCCCATAACCAAGGTATCATTAACAATAGTGCCATCGTCCAAGTACCAAGCCTGCAGACTCAAGTCGAAAGAGTCTCGGATGTTACAAACCAAGGGATGTAAAACCAAAGAAAAAAAGCAGAGGACCCAAAGGATCACCCTGCTGGACCCCTTGACAAGACCACGGGCTGTGCTCACCATAATATAACCGGGCGGGACTAGAATAACAAAACTCCACCCACCGGGAGAGAACAGGACAATGGTTGCGAACCTCTCGTAACATGACCTCCCGATCGACCATGTTAAAAGCATTTTTAAAATCCACTAAAAGCATAGAAAAACCCATCTCAGCATCCCTCTCCTCAACAAACCGGTTCAAGGCGTGCAAGATAGCCTCACCCCCACCAGATACCCCAACGCCGAACTGGAGACCAGAGAAATAGCCACTCAGCGACGGGCCAACCAAGAAAGCACCAACCTTAGAGACAACCCGTCTCCAAATCGTACCCACCGCAATTGGACGAATACCACCACCTGGTTTAACAAGCGGGGTGAGCGGGGCACTAGCAATGTATTCCCCAAGGATCTGCGGACACCTGCCCTCGAAAAAGAGATTAACCACTCGAGAAACATATGCGATCAAATCATCTGAAATAGCAACTGCGGCACCACTCAAACAGTCCAAAAGGTGTCGGGCACGAAGACCGTCCCTTCCACAAGAAGTGCCACGCGGAAAACCCCTAATCATATCCAGAACCATGGACGCGGACGCGGCGAAGGAATGATGATTACCAGGAAAAGGAGGCAAGACGGGAGAAGAGACGACGGGGTGCTTATCCTTCAAAGTCGTAAGAGTATCATCGGTGTAAGGGGCAACACCGGAAGAAGAAAGCACCCGAACAGCAGCAGTGTAATGGCCATTACAAATCTTCCTACGACATTGCCTAATGTTGAGCTCACTCAAGTCAAGGTCCTCATCCACACTAAAATAAGGAGCAACCTCTGCCAAAGTATCAAGCAGGAGCTGCAAACGGCCACCCGCTCACCCCAAGAACGAATGGCACTAGTAATACTCTCCTCCTGGCGCTGCCGCCGAATAACGGATCAGCACACAAGGTTACTCCTAGGGGAGAAAGCCTTAAGTATGCAAAGAGGCAACGCAAGAAAGGTGACCCAAAAAGAGAAATCATGAGGAGAGGTAGCCGCATCATCTAGAGCCCCCTTAAGAACCCGAGAAAATCACAAATGACACTTAGGAGGGATGGATTTAACTGTACGTAACCCCTTAGACAACAAGCAATCAAGAAAAGTCATGTTAAACCCAACAGTCGGGGGTTCAACAACACCACAAGACAACGAAACTGAGGGGTCAGATGGTTAATGAAAGCCATAAAACACAAAACGAATACCACCATCACCACAATTAGGGGCCTCAATTATGGACCCCCCCTCATGACGAAACCGAGGGTTATGAGTATGAGTATGAAAGCAAACCCCACGCAACCAAATACCCATTCGCCGAAATGTGGTCTCAACAACTAAAAAAATAGGCAAACAAGCAAGGGACTGACGTGTGATAGCCTGAGCAACATCCCCAGTATAGTGACGGTCATGAAGATGAGTGATCAAAGAGCTTCTAACAAGACCCTTACCCCTACCATCCTAACACCCACAAAGACCCACAAAGAGCAATGAAACCGTACTAAGGCGGGCATGACATATCCAAACGGAGGAAGCAAACCAAAAAAAGGAAAGTGGAAACGTACCACAGAAGCAAACCAAAACCAAATAAGTTTGGCAAGAAGAAGGCTGGCAAAAACCCATGACCAACCACAACATCCCCCGACGTAAGCAAAATCGTAAACAAAAACAACCAGAACGACAACGTGAAGAAAGGGAACCACAAAATGAAAGCAGTAAGAAGACAATGTAACGTTGATCGACACCGAACCAGCACCGAAAAAGGAACCAGCGCCGGCGAAGGAAACAACCAGCAATGTCGGACCGGAACGAGAACTCGGAACGAGAACCAGCAATGTCAGACCGCCCAAAATAGGAACACAAACGCCCTGCAAACCACCACCCAACGCCGGAATGACGACGAAAACCCCGTTCGGCGACCCGATACAAAGGCAGTCCAATGGCGTGATGACGACGGCAGTCCAATGACCGGCGAAAAACAGAACCTCCCGTCCAATGACCCTTGAATTGCACTGTACATGCACTCCTCACATCAGACACGACCGGTGATGTGAGGCTGTCGGCATGCAGGGAAGATAACGGCGGTGATGGCTGGCGAAACGCACTACTCGCACAAATTGCACTACGCACCCCCACGCAATGTAAAATGGCGGTGAAGGCCGAAAACCTGAGCTCTGGTGGCAAAGTTTGACGTGAGGTCAGTAGGGTGGTGACTGGCGGTCGGTAAGGTGGTACCCGGAGGTCTGTAGGGTGGAAGATGGTGGGTGCCGCAGATGGTGCCCTAATCGCCCTAAAATTGCACGCCCTACACTCTCCCTCTATTATTATTATTATTATTATTAGGACTATCATTGGGGTCACCTTCTAATCTATTTCTTACTCTCAACATCCAATCAGAGAATTCTTGTATCTGGTGTGCATTAGCAAATTAACTATGAACTCCCAAAATTGGGTAATTTACATTGTGTGTTGCTCCCTACCATTACACCAACATGAATTGACTGTTACTCGTAACTCCATTGTCAATAAACTATTCTCAAGTACCACTGTCCACTTTTATTTTGAATAATTAAAGGATCAATTAAGATTTTACCAATCGTCAACTGCGTGTTTCAATATGATGATATTATTTACGATTTTAAGATAACCTAAATTTAGTTAGACGTATACATTAAAATATACACTGATCCATAAGTCTCTTTCAAAACTTGGGCTGAGTTGCACATTAAAAAGGCCGAGAATGTGACACTCAATTGGGCCGAGATTTTCCATCACTCTCGAGCCCTAAGGCCCCTGACACTTGAAGTGTCCGGAATCTGGAATATATATCCAACCCTATCTCATCCATCCTCAAACCCAAACTCTCAATCCGTCTCACTCTCACAATCTCACACTCACTCTACTCTTACCCTACAAGTGTCACGCTCACTGTTAGCCTCAACCTCACTCTATGATCTCCCTAGAACTTATCCTAATCAAACTCAAATCGAAGATGTAATCCTATGGAATGCAACCACTCAGAGTTCTGTTGCGTTTTCCGATCACGGCGGCGTTCTGTCTAGTTTTCCGTTATGAGAGAATTTCAAAGTGACCTTGGTGTTTCAACGAACCCATCGTCAACTTGACATTTTCACTACTTTGTCCCTTTTCCCTCCCAACACACGGTAGACATTAACTCATTAACTTTGTTTTTGTGATTAATTGAACATTTCTGTCATTAAATGCATGATAAATATATCATCTTTGAATTGAGGTCAAGATTCATTAATTAATTGAGTAGATCTACTCTCTGAAAGTGAATCATTTACGATCTCTCTTTCTCTTTTTTTTTTTGTATTCATTCGCAATTTCTGTGGTTGCATTCCATAAGTTGATAATTAATGAAAATGATGTTGTTTTGTCATGTTAAGTTAATTAAAATCAACATTGTGGCTCAATTGTATCTAATTTATAACGAAGTATTTCTTTATTTTTTATTTTAATTTACAATTTCTATGAATTTATGGTTGATTATAATTTTATTTTCTTTGTACGCGGTTCGATGGATTGATTAGCGATGATCTATTAATTTTAATTTTATTGGATCTAACATGATTGGTAAGCCCCACATGATTTAGGCAGAATGTGTGATCTCTTTCCGATTGACTCCTTGCATTTTTGTAATGGACCAAAGTAAAATGAACCTCAAAATCCTTTGAGCATCTCTCAGAAACAACCTCGTTTCTTTGAACATTGGACACTACTTCTTTTCCCGATTTTACAGCAGGGTAGACACAAAAGGGACTATTTTAGTATTTCCTCTTAGGGAATACTCTTAGGGAGAGGATTATGACTATAGCATTTCCTCTAATTGAATCGTTTACTTGCTTCATGAATTATAATAGGTTGGATGAGGAAGCATTCATTCTTGTTAACGAATGGCAAAATTGCATGAGAGGGAAAAACGGACAGCCTAGACCGAGTTGGAAAAGTCTACAAATTTAAATTTTAAAATAAGTAATTGAAATAGTGCTTAGAAATTTTTTTTTTAAAAATCATTTTCGACATTGCATCGTTAAAACATATGGTGGCTTGTGTTTCCTGTGTATGTTTCATTTTTGTGTAACTGTTTCGTAGTTTTCTGCAACTTCACTACTTGCACTTGTTCTGAATTTAATCTCACGTTGTTAGTACTATAAGAATTACAGTTAAAGACATCTTAAAATCCATGTCCTGAAATTAATCTCACGTTGTTAGTACTATAAGAATTACAGTTAGACACATCTTAAAATCCAAGATGAAAATGAAAAGGGGGATATAATACGGAGTATCACATTAGACTTACCTTTGTTTTGCAGTCTGTGAGTAGTATTTTTGTGTATCCTTGCATTTTCTGTTCATTGCCTACATATACATCAATGATAGAGTCAGAAATTTGTATATAGAAACCTTTCTTTTGATAAATTGCTATTATTGTAATAACATTCCTATTCTCTATAATTTCAGGAATCGATTTTGGGATAACTGAAGGACATGATTTCGGATTGAATGGAGTACACAAAACTCTCTATTTTGGGAGAATTGAAACTAAAGACTGATAAAGAATTGGAGTAGAATTTAGAATGCATGGAAGGCTAACAATGAATTAACTAGTCGCCATACTCGTGCACCGCACGTGTCTACGTTTGTTTTTTATATTTTGTCAGATTTGTCAAAAAAAAAATTGTCCTTAGTTTGTACTCCATTTGTTTCTATAAAAGAGTCACCCTTTCCTTTATAGGTCGTCTCTATAAAAGAGTCACCTTTTACTTTATTCCTCTTTTGTATGATTTGTGTGGTTACCAATTGTTGTGACCCCAAGTATTTTTTTATCTTTCATTTTCGACGACACATTATTATCCACTCTATTTTTACCAAATGGGAGAGGTGACCTTCTTAGTGAGACGGACGGACTATCGGTTAAGCTAATTGTTTATACTTGGGTGTTTGGATCATCATACACACATACAACTAAGCAATGCAAGCGGATATTTTTTTTCATTACAATTGATACGAAATACGAAAAATTGCTTTTTTTGCTTTCCAATTTTTGTATATGAGATTATACAAATAGTGTGATGTGTCATATATATTGTTCTTGTTCTTGTATCTTCTTTGTTTTCGCTCCTCTAATTTGGCATGAGTTTGTTGTTCTTGCCCATTTTTATATGTATTTTTCTTTGCTGTGTTTGCTTTTAATTTACATGTTTCACATTTGTTACATTTTTTTGTTACATATGTCCTATTATTTTCCATTATTAGTTGTGTATGATTTTATGATTGAGGTCTATGACGATGGCTAACTTACATTTCTTTAAATTTCTCTTTTCCTTGACCATTATCCGAATATCCAATATTTCTACTCATTCTAATACAAGTTGGCCTTAATCGCCTTCTTATGATTCTTCATACACATTGTTTGGGTTAAATAGTAGTTTATAAATTGTTATTGTTGATATGTTTTAGTTCTTTTCTAACTTTCACTTTTGAACGGGTTTTATGTAATGGTTCTTTGGTTTGCGTTATTATATTTTGGCACTTCAGCACTCATTCTGAGTTGTGTTTGACCTCTATGGTGCGTTTGAATAGAGGAATTTAGGATGAAAGATGGTAGCATGCACAAATTTGATAGAAGAATAGTTTTTTTGTTTTGATAGCGAAACCGATGTAAGGGAATTTGTATTGATAAACGATCAAACACCTGATATGGTTATTAACTTGAGTAATACCCGAAACCCAACCCAATCCACATCATACCGAATTAATATAACATATTATACCCGAATCTATTGACCATGCTTATAAATGCTTTTTTTATTTTCTCATAAAAACACTCATTTTAGAAGTTTTTCATTGATTATTTATTTATTCTAGTTATTTTTAAGTATTATAAGATACATGTAAGCCTATTTTTTTTACCTTCCACTTAAAGAAATTTATGATGGAAAATCATCTGAACTAATTGTAGGGTTACAACCCTTGAAGCCAAGGATCTGTTACAAGTATTAACCGAAAAGACAAACAATAGAGGGACAACGAATATACCTTATTGGCAGCGGAAGAGCGTATTAATAAGAATAATAAGAAATATAATAACCCAGAAGTATATATAATTCCCCACGGACAAAATAAAGCAACCCAGATGTGATGCCTCCGTTGGTATCCACACAGGTACGACGTATATCCTAGTATAAGGATTTTGTGAGACGGTCTCACAAATAATATACGAATCAATACTCACAATTGTATGATCTAGTTCATCACATGAACCTCCTTATATAGGAGAGATATGTTATCTACTTAACCTAGAAGTTATTCCATAACTCCAATTGGTATAATTAGATAATCACAATAACTCTAGTTACCATAACTAGATTATTAATATAACTCTAATTACCATAACTCGACAGCACAACTGAGTCGTATTACTACTGACCCGATATATTAATAATATCCCGTACATATTGTGTGTGACCCAATGGGCTCACTTAAGACTACCAGACATATAACTCATTTATATGTCAACCCGACATCGACCTCTAGCAAGGCATATCGGATACATAGACTTAAGCGGGTAAATCCATAGGACAGTGGACGTAACTCCTTCAGTCTCCCACTTGTACATGTCCTCTCAAGAACGGCGTTAATTCTCTTTGCTACTATTGTCTCCAATTGAGAACGAGGTAAGAAGAAGTGTCATCCTCACATATCTCAATCTTTTACTCGAATCTTTGAGTTGACTTGTTAAAAGAGCAGATAGATGACAATCATCCTATCTGAGCGCGGCCACACATTTGCACAAGTCACACTCTTCGAGTGGCCAAGAAACAATAAATTCCCTTCAATAAAAGAAGAGCAAATCCCCTCTTGTCTAACCACATCCTATCACATGATCCATGCATGCCCAATAACCATCCATAGCCCCCTTTCACAGCTGACGAGGATTAGTATCAAAGCATACACATCACATGTACAGAATAGTCAAAGACTCAGGTCTAAAGACCATACAAGTTCATAACTTGCAAAGAACTTTACTGACACTAAGCGAAATCTTAGTAAAATCCTTTTCGGCGGGTCTGTCTAATGCATGTTCTTAACATACACCCGTGTGCCTGGTTTAGTATCTCAATACCTATGACTCAAAGAACTTAGTCATCAACCAACTCACACACCAGTCATTTAAGGATATTCAAATGTCCCAACACAATACCCTGACTAGAGACAAAATAATTACATCATACAAATAGAGTTCCAAGACTAAGTCACGTACTTAGTGATATATTTCATCAATGTAAATTATTTAAGGACAAAACTCGGTTACATTAACCAAATGACAATATGTCATACATATATCAATTATCGAAATAACTCCCACTAAACCAAACACCTCTAAAGGTACTAAGACCACTCGCCCATGCGTCTTATACCGATCCTAACCAATATGATCTTTATGTAGAGAAGGTTTCGGGACATACAACATTTGTATCAGTTATTTACAAGCATATGACCAATCTACCTTATCTCAATTAAGGCAAACTGTTAGTTTCATAAGCAACAATTGCTTCATAAACTTTAAAGTAGTTGAGTGTGTGCTTAATTCGTAATCAAACGTCTATTTGCTTCAAAATCAATAGAACACTAACTTTAGTTATAATATCAGTCATAAAGTTGTCCTTTGGAACCGTTCCAACACACAACTTCTTATCCAAAACAAAATTTACTGAGATTACAATCTCACGTCATCTTTGTCTATTTGGAAATATGAATCGTTGTAACTTGTTTACAATAATTCGCTTATCAAATCATGCGCATCTCTTAAATAATTCCTCTTTTGCTTCTTAAGCGCAAAAGAACAATTCTTAGATAGCAATTTAGTGACACTCACTAGATTAGTTTCTACTCGTCATACGAGCATACAATAAACACATTTCTTGCAAAGTCTCATAGATGAAAGCAATCAAATGTCGTTTAGTTAGAGAAGTATGTCACTTACATACCAAATCATAACGATAAATGCACTCCCACTAGCCTCTTGTACACACTTTGTCTCTCTTCATCTCAATGGAAAACAAACATATTTGAATTACCACATTGAGAACGAAGATACTTGCTCCATAATACTTGCTTTAATCAAATTGGATCATTCACATTTGTCTAGCAAATTTAATAATATGAAATTCATACGATGTGTCGCACACACATCATATTTCATCCCTTCCAAGAAATGTATTTCACATATATATGTTCAAAACTCATCATAATGAGTGATGACATTCAAAATGCTAAATCAATCTTAATAGACTTAAGCATAATGTTGTAAGAAGGTTTTCCCATAGTCATTACTATGAGATCAATCCTTAATTACCAACTATGCTTCATAGATACTCTTATATCAATCTACATCGTCTTTATATTGAAGATTATTCTTCACTATAAGACCCATTTAACCATAGTCTATACTTGGTAGTTATGGTATGTAGGATCTATTAGATTTTATGTGACTTTTGGAGTCTTTGCCCATTATTGTTTCATCATAGGTCAAACCTATGTAGGATAATATTTTGCAGGTAAGATGATCATGACTTTTCATGGATGCATCAATATTCTCTACAACTGTTGAAGAGAAATCCTGTTAATCTTGAACAATTTCAAGGTCGATTCTACTCCCACTGTTTCTATTAGAAATCACATATTTTTAAAAGAAACATACCACTCCATGCAACAAAACAGTTTTGCTCTTTGGATGGTTTGTAGAATTAATATAATACTCCTAATAAAACACATGCCATAATTGAGTCTAAGTTCTAGAAAACAATTTTCTTTAAACTTGACTTGATAATTAAGAAAAGACTTTTAAGAACATTTTCAATCCATATCTCATATGGTGTCTATTCTCCGACTTACATGGACAATCACATCAACATTTGTACAAAGACTTTTATAGTGCATAAGCTTCTAAAGCGCCAATAAAATCTGCATAACTCATCATAGACCAAATCATATCAAATATGGTTCGATGTAGTTTGAAACATTTTTCACTGCTTCTAAGATGATCACAATCTTTTAGTTCAATTCCTCCCTGTTTCAATTATATCGAACAAAACCATACGTGTTACCCATTTTGCAACATCACTAGTTAAACTCACACATATCTGTATGTGTGTGGTCTAACAAGTCTAAGTACCTTCCCACTACAATTAATAGGAGTCACTTGTAATGTCATTTATCCATCTAAACAAGATCCATTTACCTCAGTTGATCCTTATCAATAAGGTTTATAATTTCATCATTATGAAACTTATTCTTATGTCTCTTGTCTCATAGATTAAGGACAATGCCATAATAGGTAAAACTCGTGTCAAGGGACGAAACCTTTTGATTGTTATGTTACAATTAAAAGCATTCACTACTAGGAATGTAGAGCCCAACAAACATGTTAGCATTATTGTACCTCATATTCTTGCAAGGTATAGAGCAACAATTGTTTTACTTTTATTAAAACTTTTCATGCCCATACATGAAACAGAATCAATATTCTTGCTTATGACTAGTACAAGAATAACATTTATTCAATTCCAGTATTCAGCTTTATGGTAAAATTAAGTGATTTTTCTTTTATATATGAAACAACAACGTTTGCCCATTTCATCATAAAACACTTCACTTATATACCATTATTCTACCCTCTTTGAGCCATCACATCCACAATATAAGAGTTGCATTTGGTATCTTATACCAAAACAGTAGAATGCAAGTAACAATTACTCTAGTAACATACACACCTGAAGTCATACTTCAATTGATTTGCAGATTTTCTAGACACTTCTAGAAACTATCTACCAATGTCATATATTTGTCATTACACTAATGATAAATAATTTCGTACCTAATCTAAACTTGGAAACAAGTTTGGGAATGACAACGATTGTCGTTCCCTTACTTTAACCAACGTCTTAGATTCATTAATCATTATCTCAAGCAAATTTCTTAATGAATTCATAGAATATTAGTATTATTTGTCTTCTTGATACAATATTCAATCATCTTTTAACATCTCATGCTAAAAGGTGAGAAATCTTATTAAGTCACATGTTTATTCATAATAAAGTGACCTAAACTTAGGACTAATTGAAACGATTACAATTCCTAATTCTTTAGAAAGAAGCATCCAAAATTTCCTGATTATCAAGATAATCATTCATCATATGACATGGATTAATTGGATCATCTTTAACATTTTCTCACTTAATGGGAACTGTTCCCTTTTATTGAAACAATTGATTTTGGTACTTATAGTCATTTTCATGACTCTAATTATACAGTCCATACTGTATATTAGCATTGGTTATAATTTGTCGAAATTATCCTTCACAAGGACAGAATCTATATCTCTAATTTTGAAAACAATTTTCAAGATACCAATCGACAAGGTTGAACAATTCAAACTCATCTTTAATAAATGTGATAAAGGGACTAATTTAAAACTACAATTATATATTAAGTAAAACGATAATTAATATTAATAATCTTAAACAATTTTACGATAAAATCATGAAAACTACTCTCAAGTTCGCATAATATTCCAAGATCCTAAACCTTTTGTCGCTCAAGTGAACTTGGGCTAACTGCTCAAGCTTCAAAAGTAAAGGTAGACAACAACATTGTCAATTACATCAATATGTAATTCTTTGTTCGTCAGAATTAGTCACTCTATGACACCAACTACTTGCCTCAAAGCCCAAGTCCGACTTGATAGAAATGTTAAGCAAACCAGACTGAACCTGTGGGTAACCGTTACCCACCTACTCAGTCCACACACATCGGCAAAGCACCGCTTAGGCAGTCACTTCAACCAATGGTATGAAATTGTTGTAGTGGTCAATTCTGGAAAGGCAATACTTAATATTTGTGCGAGGGATTAGATGCATATGGGTCCTAACCATGCCACTAGGTCAACTTACAAGGCGACCTATTAGTTCTAAGCACACAAGTCACAAGTCTAAAAAATAAAATTTATGCATCGTATGACATAATTATTCAATTATTATTGTGATTTGCGCATAAAACAAGTTAAAAGATCCCATATTTTGATTCATAATCATATTACAATTCATAATTGCTATTTGTTTGACCAATTTCACCAATCTCTTTCATTTTTCCAACTATGAGAAACAATTCCCCACCCGGAAAAATTGAACGGATATACAAAACTCGATTCACAATCGATCCGCAACTTATAATTGTCATATAGATGTAACAATTCATCAAAATCAAATAAGACTCGAGAAACTCTTTTCCTGACCTATTTATGAGAACATGATAATTAAAATGCATAAAATTATTTAGACGATTTAGAAAACTAATTTTTCATTGATTCGAAAAAAAATAAAAGTATAATCCATGTTGATTCATAATCAACACACAAACGCAAGAAAACGACTTTTCTTAAAAGTGTCACTCGACCCGACACCATGTCGTCCGAGTAAATATTGTGTCGTCTTGGTCAAACCTTTGCCGCACGTGTCACCCCGTTCCGACCGTGACACACCCGTGCCTACCGAGTCATACTCGTGTCAACCGAGTCACACCCGTTCTGATCGAGTCACACTCGTGTCGACCGGGTTGACCTTGTTTCGTTCCGTCTCCACCATAATTAAAACGAGTCTTGTCCTAATCTTATTAGGTCTCATCGTTAACGATAAATTCTTGTAATTTTACGTTCCCAATTTCAATCAAATCTTGACTAATCAAATTAGTCTCATCGTCAACAAGGAAATTGAGAATAATAATGGGTCAATTTAGGACAAAATTAAATTCAAAATAATAAATATTAGATCTTAAATTAATTTTACAAATCAATTTTAGAATTTAACAACTTAAATTCATAAATTATAACAAACCCTAAATATGACAAAAACGATAACCAGTCGTGTAATATCGGTGAGTAAACAAACACACGCAGAGTTTGTAACCATTACGATATCAAACACTAGTGCAACATATTATGTATTATTACCGTATAAACAATTTATAGTAGTACAACATAAAAAAAAGTGTGCAAAAGCAACTTGATGAAGGGGGTGAATAGGTAATGCAAAACTACTGACAAACACTTATAAACAATCATCTTTATGATTTAAAAGGTGAGCATCATGAATTAGTAATGCAAACAGAACCCATATACTCCGTACGTCACAAGCGGCAGCAGCAAAAACAGAGGATACCAAATAAATGGAGAACGGATCTCGCAAATATTCAAATTAATACGCAATAGAATCCCTCATAACCAATTATGAGACAAAGATTCAAGTCGATATGATTAATACTACATAACAGAGGTTCTGATACCACTGTAGGGTTACAACCCTTGAAGCCAAGGATCTGTTACAAATATTAACCGAAAAGACAAACAATAGAGAGACAACGAATATACCTTATTGGCAGCGGAAGAGCGTATTAATAAGAATAATAAGAAATATAATAACCCAGAAGTATATATAATTCCCCACGGACAGAATAAAGCAACCCAGATGTGATGCCTCCGTTGGTATCCACACAGGTACGGAACTGCGACGTATATGCTAGTATATGGATTTTGTGAGACGGTCTCACAAATAATATATGATATAGTTCATCACATGAACCTTCTTATATAGGAGAGATAGGTTACCTACTTAACCTAGAAGTTATTCCATAACTCCAATTGGTATAATTAGATTATCACAATAACTCTAGTTACCATAACTAGATTATTAATATAACTCTAATTACCATAACCCGACAGCACAGCTGAGTCGTATTACTACTGACCCGATATATTAATATACCGATATATTAATAATATCCCGTACATATTGTGTGTGACCCAATGGGCCCACTTAAGACTACCAGACATATAACTCATTTATATGTCAACCCGACATCGACCTCTGGCAAGGCATATCCGATACATAGACTTAAGCGGGTAAATCCGTAGGACAGTGGACATAACTCCTTCACTAATATTCCCCAAACTCGAAGCCTACCTGATTTGAAATAACATATACAGAGTACCAATAAGAGTAGCAAAAACAAATGAACCCGATGTCAATCTTTTGTAGCTATTTTATTTTGTTAGACATACATATATTTAACTCCAAACTCGTGCTACCTATGTTTATAAGTGCATTTATAATTGAACAATATTGGATACTCCGTATTGATTCTGGAATAAACAAAAAAAATTATCTTAGGTTGAGATGATTGTTTTTTATTATGTGTTATAATTAAGATCCTATATTTTATGAGAATTTTGTGTCATCAAAGATAGAGCATGTCTTGTATATAATAAAATGACTACCAATATTACCAAACTTTGTTTACTAAAAATAACGATAACGACGACGACAATATAATAATTAAAATCTATATACTAATTTTAAATAAAATGGATAAATCTCTTAATATACCCTTGGGTTTGTAAAAAAAATCTTATGTCCATGGTAAAATAGATAATTGTCTTAATTACCATCAAAAATTTAATGCTTTTAGTTTTATGATCCAACGAGATTAACACATGTGGATTGATTATGAGTTACAATTAGGCAAATAATTTAAGGAGAATGTTTTGTTTGAGTTTTAATATAATATATAGATATAGATATGAGGATTAGAAAGTTATGCAATTTAAATAAAAGTTGATGGGATAACTGCTGCGTTCCAGTTTTTTTTAGCGTTGCAATTCTTTTCTTTTTCGGTGATTGTAGTGGGTTTGGGAAGTTGAGGAAACATTAAACTGTAATTGATTGACGGTTATTCCAAAAAATTGATTAATATTAAGCGCCCACTCATGCCAACTAAGAGTAATAGTGAGAATCAATATTAACCAAATAAGAGTAATTGTGAGAATCAATATTAACCGCCAGTAATTGAACGTGCATGATAACTGCAATATTTCAGTTGTCAATGCCAAGTAAGTGCCACTTTAGCATGCTGATGTGAAACAATATGGTGCAAGGATTTTCTTCATCTTTAATACATAAAAGATTAATAAATTTTTTACTACTTGCAGTTTTTTTAATCGCAAAAAAGACTTTGTTAGGCATTCAGTTTTTGCGCACGTGGCGGATGCTTTCATGTTTTTTTTAACAATTTAATGTTTTACAAAAAAAATTATCTTTTTAAAATTTGTAATTTTCTTATTATATATGTGTTGAAAAATGTATTTTTCATTATCTTCATATATATAATTTACATTATTTATATTTAATAATTGGTCTATATAATATATTCAAAAGACAACTTTACACATGTCAAAAAAAATTTAAAGACGATGGAAAAAACATAATATTTAACTTAAAGTATAAATTTATTGTTATTAATAAAAATTAATGATTTTGAAAAAAACTTAATCATTTGGAGGTTACACTTTTTCAACTACTTTTACCTTAATAATCAAATTTAATAATAATAATAATAATAATAATAATAATAATAATAATAATAATAATAATAATAATAATAATAATAATAATTATTATTATTATTATTATTATTATTATTATTATTATTATTATTATTATTATATATTATGAAGAACTTCATTATCATCATTATATGAATAAAAAATCAGTATAATGGAGAGTTGGAAAAAAAAAACTATTTGTATTTTGAGATTTCTTATTCACATTTCATTCGTTCTATTTTACAAATATTCTCTTCAGTTTTGTAATTGTTCTTCGTTGATTCTAATTTTAGATCTTTTTGCATTTGTTTTTGTTTAGTGAACTTATGCGAAACCAATAATCAAGTATGAAATTTCTCATTTTTTAGGTATGATAATTTTATTTTAATTGATTATTATATAAATACATTTCAAGTTAACTTTAAATCTCATGGATGTTGTGTTCATAAGAGTGTACTTTTATTTATATTCAAAGTTGAATAAATTTACAAAATATGATTAAGAAGAAGTTGCAAATTTTAGTGTTAATCAAAGTAGTATATTAAGGATTACAATTATTTGGGTAATGTATTTAACATTTTAGTCCAAAGGTAAATCAACAATACTAAAAAGGGTTATTTCATGACAATAATACCAACTATAAGGGGGCTTCTTAGAATAATCTCAACTATACGTAATCTCGTTTTAATATGAATTATATCTTCATTAATCTCGTTTCGCTATGGACAAAATTATGACCTGCTATTACCAGTAATAGTGTCTGGTTGTGACTTTCTAGGGTCCTTGAGTGTTCCGTCGTCGTTCACAAAAGTCAAAACGGCAAGAAAATTAAAGAATTTTTTTCATGGCTTCTATAATACTAATCGGAAAAAAAATGGAAGATGAATTTTGGGAAGATTCAAACAAATTTTAACCAATAGCCGAAATTAAAGAGAAAGGTTCAACCGGTTTTCTAGGTAACCAGTCACCTATATCAATGAGGGATTAATGAAGACATAATTCATATTAAAACGAGATTACGTATAGTTGGGATTATTCTAAAAATCCCCCTTATAGTTGGTATTATTGTCATGAGATAACCCTAAAAAAAGTAAGGAAATATTTCACTTAAGCATAATGTATTATTCATAAGAAACGTAATAGTTTTCTAGAAAAATTAATAGTTTGGTTGTTTCGTCATTTAATCCACTTTAGTAGTAATGATAATCAATCAAATTTAATATGAATAATTAGATTACTAAACTAGCTAATTTATATATTTTATTGCTTTACTATTAAATTTTTAGGGAAATTCCCACTTGTACCCTCTAAGTTTTCACTTTTCCCAGTTGTACCCCTGCGTATAAGCAATTCTCAGCTGTACCCCTGAACTTCATTAGTTACTCTCAACCGTGACTAAACCACAATTAGCCGTTAAGTATGGCTGTTAAGTGCCAACTTGCAGCCCTAATCGAATGACATGGCTAGTGACATGTTGGTCTACTTGGTTTTTGTCCTCATTAATCCCTAATTCACCATTTCTCCCCAATTTTCCCCTCCAATTCTTTCCCTCCAATTATCAATCTTTTCTCTCTCAATTTTTTTTTTATTTATTATCATCTTACTCTTACTTATTTACCTCTACAAACACTTCTCTTTCTCTCTCTCATTTTTTCTCTCTTATTTTGCATCATGTCATCTTCATCTACAAGTTGGGTAAGAAATAACCCCATTGAATGCAAAACTGGATTACTAGCTTCCTGTTGTTTCCACTGGCACAACGAGAAAGCATTTAATCAAAGATTTGGTCATACGAGTTTATAATATGCTACTACTGGACAACTGCCTATGTATGAGTTTGTAATAAACTACTAATATGTATGAGGAGAATGTTTGATTAAATAATCCCTCTATCATTGACTTCAGTTGTAGCAGAATTTGAGTACGACAAACTGGAAAAATCAGCGGTACGAACACGAAAAAAACAGTAGCAATTGAGCAATAGAAAACGCAAAACAGCAGCAATAGCAACCACAAAAAACGCATCAGCTTTTGGTTCCAAAACAGCAACAACTTGTAGATGAAGGTGACATGATGCAAAATAAGAGAGAAAAAAATGAGAGAGAAAGAGAAGTGTTTGTAGAGGTAAATAAGTAAGAGTAAGATGATAATAAATAGGAAAAAAATTGAGAGAGAAAAGATTGAGAATTGGAGGGAAAGAATTGGAGGGAAAAATTGGGTGGAAATGGTGAAATAGGGATTAAAGAGCACAAAAGCCAAGTAGACCGACATGTCACTAGCCATCTCATTCGATTAGGACTGCAAGTTGGCACTTAAAAGCCATACTTAACGGCTAATTGTGGTTTAGTCACGGTTGAGAGTAACTAATGAAGTTCAGGGGTACAGTTGGGAATTGCTTATACGCAGGGGTACAACTGGGAAAAGTGAAAACTTAGAGGGTATAAGTGAGAATTTCCCTAAATTTTTTATTACATGCTTTATTATATATTTTATTTTTGCATATATGAAATATAGTTAAAATGTTTTCTTCCCCTATCAAATTTTTTACTGAGTGACTTCTGCCTCTTCCATTAAAACATTAAAAACATCAATAAAAACTTTTCATTTGCCTTTTATTAAAAAATATATTATTAAATTTTTTATTAGATAAATTTATAATCTATATATATTAGTAAAAGCTTTTTTTTATGCATTTAATTTATTTTTGCCACGTGGCAGGTGGTTTAATTTTTTTTTTTATATATAATTTTTTTACTTAAATTTATCCTTATTAAATTTTGATTTTTTTATTATAAATAATTTATTGTTATTGATAAAAATGAATGATTTTTGAAAAAAAAAACTTAATTATTTGGAGGTTCCACCATTTCATCTACTTTTGTCTTAACAATTAAATTTTAATATTAAGAAAAAAATTGTAAAGTGTTAATCAAAGTAGCATACTATGGATAACAAATATTTGAGTATAATAAAAGGTAAATCATCAATAAAAAAAAATTAGTAAGGAAATGACAAACACAAGTTAATATTTTACTCAAGCATAATTTATTATTCTTAATAAAGCTTAATAGTTTTCTAAAAAAATTAAGAATGACAAACACAATTTTTGTCGTAATGATCAATCGAAGTTAATATGAATAATTATATTATTTAGTTTCAAAAACTTAATATTAGAACAAAAAAAATAATATAAGTAAAACAATGAAGGGATACAAATAATTGAGAATTTTGTTTTACATTTCATTCGCTTTATATTTCGAACATTTCCTTTAATTTTGTAAGATACGGAGTATGAATTAACTTCCGGCTTTATATGAATTTTGTAAGATCACCCATGACAATTTTTTTGACCTGAATTATTTGACAACACTTGGTCAAAAATATATTAACAATACAATAAAAAAGTTGAAACAAATAATTCCGTGAATTTCACGGGCTACATACCTAGTTATAACTAGAAAACTAATATTGATACTAATACTAAAATGATATAATAAAAAAATTGGGGGCTTACCACCAATTAATGGTGGTAGCCACAAGATTTTTTGGAGACTAGGTTTTTTTGGAGGCTAGGGATGAGGGAGAAGGGTTTTACTCATGCTAAGTTGGTCATTAACTAATCTAAAATGATACCTACTCGTTTTCTCTTTTTCATTGTTTTCTTCTTAAATGAAATCAATCTATATATATCTACATCTATACATAAGGGTTATTTAAGCATTAAATTTTTTTACCACATGACATATATTTAATGTTTAAACGACCCTTTTTATATTAAAAAGTTTTGGTTTTTTACAACTTTTCATTTTGATCAAATTTATTCTTATTAAATTATTTTATTCTTACTTATATATGTGTTACTAGTTTTTGGCCCGTGCAAAATTGCACGGATGTATTAAAATTGTGTTGTACGAAGTATATTTTAATTAAAAGTAATTTAATAAATACTAAAAAGAATATGTAAAATTAATAGTTTAAAAAATACTCCGTATATACTACCGAGTAATACTGTACTCTAAAATAAAAATGCTTATACTTCGTATCATGTTTAATTAATGTAACATTATGAGATGAAAACTATATTCTTTCATACATACAATATAGTACTCCGTACTTATTTCAACTTATTTTAGCCGAAAAGACTCTTGTATATAGACCAACATATAACATTTCGCATTTCCTTGTATCTATAAATTTAATACTAATATGTAATAATATTACCAACGTTAGAACAAATGTTTTAATGGTTATAAAATTATCCTTTCCTGCCTATATATAATATTCAACGAATTCACAACATCCTAGAATAGGAAGAAAGGAAAAAAAAAGTCTTAATTTCCTCATTATGCACATACACCAATGTGATACGAAACGATTTCTTTGAATCATGATGAATGATGTCGCAACGGATTAATTGACTATATTTTGACCATACTTAGTACTATAACATTGCCCAAATTATACAAGACTGAGATCCAACCATTATAATGTACAGATTTATTGTGTCTCACCCTAGTTTCTATCAAGCCGAATATATCAAACTTATGCCAAATATATCAAACTTCTAAACTCTTCATGTTTGAGGGTATCATTAAACCCTCAAATACTCCAATATGCTATGGTCATTTGTCTTGTGGAATTGAATTTTCATCTTCCCCATCTGAATCACCTCATAGTATCTCGCCTTAATTATGACATCAAATTGAGTGATACCTCTAGATTAGCTAAGATAAGGGCAAACATCAGATTCGTAAAAGGTGTAACAGGAAAGCAATTGTTGAAATACAAGTGGTGGTAAATTAAATGTGAACTATGAAGTGTATATATTGATATAAAATTATAAATACATAATGTGAGAAAGAGAGATCACATAACAATGCTACGAAGTGTTTATATATATAACTAAAACATAAGGTAACAAACAACCTGTGTCAAACATAATCAAACACTCGAGTGAGAGCAATGGCTACTAATACAACAATTACAATCCCAACTACAGACTCATCATGACCAAAATGAAATATTAATGATTGAATTAGGAGCGAACAAAAGAATCATACCTCCTGGAAAAACAATACTCCGTATATATCAATCAGATGTTCTCCGTAGTCCACAACATTACCGTCTTGGAGAGAAATTAGCTTTGACGATGTATAAACAGGGAAAATATAGACGTGAGAGAGTGAATGGAATTGTGGAAGAAATGGAGTTACGGGTCTAATTTATTTGGGGAGTATTGAATTGACGAATGTTATGAAACATACAGGAACAAATTGGAAGTGGATCCATGATAATAGACTCATCATGATCAATTATAGTTAGTGACAACCAAAGGAACAAAGATGAGGATGTTAAGCTTAGCCAACTGATATCCTGCGAACATTCTTGTCCTCCTCCAAATGCTAGAAACACATGGCGCTATCGTTTCCTTGAATCGACTCAGATTAAATCTCTTTACTTCCTTGAAGTACTCTCAATTGTATTGTGTCCCATAAACTGTCCACAGCAAATGCACAACAATCAGTCAATTCTAAATCATAACCTTTGATTCAGAAAGCCGCCTTGGAACAAAGAAATGAGAATTCAGAAACAAAAAGATCGAGAATACCTTTCATCCTTTGGGTACATACGGTGAACCCATTGAATTAAAAATCCTTGATCACTCTTATAAAGGATCGGAAAGCAGGAGGACAAAGCTGCATGCTTTCACGGACTACTCGCCATGTATACTTTATTTCCTTCACGTCCTCCATTCCCAAACCCCTTCTATTTTACTCTTCTATTTATTTTCATGTGCTCTGCTTCAAAGCTCAATACATAATCAATCAAAACTCTCATATGACAGACAGCGATAATTACGAAATTGAAGTAGTAGAAGGAAGAGGGAGGAAGGGATTGTTTGTGTACCCTGAAGCACCATAGTGTAGCAATTTGCATGTTGATCTAACATCCCGAATGTCATTGCAGAGGTGGTGTCATGAAAAGGTGGTATCAGTGGCAACACCACCTCCAATCTCCTCGCCGTCTTCGACACTGACGCTATTTTTGACGGTGTAACAGCAGAAGAAGACCGTGTCTTCACTATCTAGCTTTATCAATTTCAATCTCAACTTCATTACTTTTGTGATGGGGAAATACAGTGACACAACCGAGCTTAACTGACTGAGATTGTTCAATTATTCCACCAAAGCCTTGCTTTTACGTATTTTTAAAGCTTTGTCAGCAAAACAATTCAAAAAGTGAACTTGGAAACATATGCATTTAAGATCGGGTAAAGTGGAGATTAAATAATCCATGATTGGGTAATGATTTTACATTTACACTACCGGTCATATGACAACGAATTAATGCAAAAAAATGGAAAATCAAAATCAAAACGAAGACAATCTAAGGAAACAAAGAAAAGTAATCACATCTGAAATTTAATGGATTATGAAAAAGTAACGACTTTATTGTAAACGGTATGGCCAAGTATTTCTAACATAAATTCATACAAACATATTACGCGCGTTCGATCTTCTTGGAAAAAAACATTTCTTGAAAACAAAAAAAAAATTTACATAAAATAGTAAGATAGGGAGTAGCATATTGTTACAATAAACTTGCGAGAGTTATTGAGAAGAAAGTACATACATAACAAACGAAGAAAGTTGAAGATAAGGGAAAAAATGAAGTGTTAAAAAATCACGGATATACATCTTATAAATAAACAAAGAAAAATGTGGCACATGATCATCTAAAAATAAATATTAATAATTTATGATTTATAAAAATAAATCTTAAACAAATTAAGCGAAGAGATGATCAAAAGAAAGAGATGATGAGGAATACGTGAATTAATTAATTACCCGCTGTTGAAAAGTGGGACTGTCTACGTGATTCAGAAGAGCTCTATGTGATTTCTACATTGTTCATCAATCCTTTACACCACCAGTTGTCACCCTACACCATTTCAAAGATATCATCAATTACTGAGAAACCATACAATAAAAAAATGTGAAATTAAGCAAAGCTAACAACTTTCTGAAACAAACACAGAAGTATCACATATCTCTACTAATGAAAGCCCCCTTATAAAACAACAAAAATGTGAACTTAAGCAAAAGGAATGATCAGTAAAGTAAGGCTAATTTACTTGGCTTAAAACTTAAGGATGACATCTAAATAATTTTCATTAGATTATGAAAACCCTTACAATTAAGTAAATGTTTAAAATATGTTAACATACAATCAATTAAAGCACCCATCTTTTTTCTCCCTTTATATAAGTTTATATGCAATTTTCATTGAAAACATACCGAAAGAAAGAAATCGATCTTTTAATTATAGATTGTGGACATGACATAGGTCCACCACGACACGGCCACGCGCGGGTTTGGGGAGGCGAATGAATCTTCGTATGAGAATGGATAGAATTGAAATTTAAATCTAAGTGGAGTCGCCACCGAACTTTGTAGTAGTTCGGGCCCATTCGAACCCACTCTATGTCGTAGTGGGTCGTGTACAAAATACGGCCCATTTCTGATGTCAGAGTTTATTGGGCTCGTCCCTTTGCATTGCGATAACGATACCGTCACTACCGGTTAACGTGTACTGAATGACTCTAGCGCGCCAACGGTTTCGGGCATCCGGAAACCGAGGTTCTGAGTAAGGGGTGAGGGTACGTGTTGGGAAGCCCACCAAGGACACCCAACCCCGCCCGCACATTAGCGGCCTCTACTAGGATATCGAATGACTTTCTAATACGCAATTAAGTTGAACGGGAAAATGATATGCAGACATTATTTTCCCTAAACATGCATGAAATTGAAAGGGTTTCTATGTCGATTTAATGCAACTAATTCTAACGTCGAAGTTAAATTTAGCATGCGAGGGTTCATTTTAGTACGATAAAATAAACAATTACATCAACAAGGAAAGTGACAAACGGTTAGTAACGGTATAACGATAATAACAGTTTGCGAATGATATAGAATAATGTAAATATGATGATGTGTGGTTTTGAAAAAGTGATGTTTCACGTGATAGATTAGACACGTGTTGACCTAAGTCATAAAAAGAGTTTTATCTGGACTAAAAAAGGATGTGAGACTCACGGTATTGTCATGATAAGGCCACTCGGTCGAGTGATCGAGTCATTGAAGGACTCGACCGAGTGGTCCTCGGGAAAGGCTCTTGTCTCGTGTTTTACACTCTACTCGGTCGAGTTATTGACGAACTCGGTCGAGTACACTGCCACTCGATCGAGTCATTGCGAGACTCGACCGAGTGGAGGTCGGAAAACCTTCTCCCTCGTTTTTAGGGTGCCACTCGACCGAGTGGGCTAGGCACTCGATCGAGTGTCCCCTGTACGAACCAGGTTCGCTTCGCAATTTGTTCTCGGTTTCGAAATTGCTTTTGATTTTGATGATTCGATGAGTTTGTTGAATCGTGCGTAAAAATTATGGAATTTATACTCGAAACTTAACTTCGATACTCGTCATATCCCATATTCGATTATTGAATCGATATGGAATACTAGAGCGAAAACTTAAAAAAAAAATGCTTTAAGTCGTTTTAAGTTAACTAGCACGATATGAATAGATTTCCTCCGCGTTTAATAGTGTCGTAATTCTAACGAATTGTATGACAATTATTTTAGCATCAACGGAAAAATCGCGTTAGCTAAATTGTTTGACTAAACCGTTGAGATTCGACATCCAACTATTAAATTGGTATTGAATCTAACGGATCGACTCTTTACTTGAATCGAAAGACTAGATTCCCTCGGCTTTTTCGACATCGTAATGAATCCCTAAGGATCATGGGATGTCAGATCCGCGTCAAGGGGTTTCGACCCTTAAAAAAAGTACTTGTTTTGAAAGAATGCTTTAGAATTGATGAAATATGTGATTGAATGATGACTACGCGAACGAAAATAAAAATTATCGTTTAAGTTGACTTGTTTCAATAATCAAATGCTAGGGGTGTCAGGATAAGCGACCGACAACGCTGAGTGCAATACTCTTGTATATTTGGGTTTCCTTATTCCGACATCCTTCGCACTCTACACAAATCCACAAGTATTTTAATGCTTTTAATACTAGCGATATTACCGGTATTAGAATGCGATGATAAAATAAATAGAAAAAGAAAAAAAAACGACGAAAAAGATGAAGAAGCCGAGAGAGAGGAGAAGGGAAGAAGACGGGTTTTGCACCCTCAACCTACATGTTCTTGTTCTCGGACGGGACTCGTAGTTGTGGCTTGCACGTGAGTATCGAGATGTAGGCTAAGTTGTGGTGGTTAGGGTTCGAATTCCTAAACGCTAGGGTTAGGATTTGTGTATAGGATTAGGGTTGAATTAGGGCTTAGGGTTTTGATTAGGGTTTTGGATGATGAAAAGTTGTTTGTATGCATGAAAAGGAGGGGTTTATATAGGCTTCGGCAACCTCCCCCGTCTATGGTTAATCGACCGAGTAGCCCCCTGACTCGGTCGAGTGGCCCAATCAAACGCAGTCGGGCTTGTTTAAGGGCCCACTCGATCGAGTGGATCAACTGGAGCGCGCGGGTCCACTGATTTGGACCTCGAGATGGGTATTTGATGGGTTTTGTGTTTGGGATAGTCTTTTGATGTTTGAGTGGCTGTTTTTATGTGTTTCGAAAACGGCTTTGGCCGGGGTTGACCCAATCGCAAAAAGTCGCTTTTATTTCCGGTGTCGGTTTTGACCCAAATTAGTCTTGTTTGACTGGAAACGACTCACTGGGCCTGAATTTGAGGTCAGTTTTGTGAGATTTTTACTCTGTAAGTGCTTAAGCTAGCAACTAATGGTTTTGAGCCCATGTTCGAGCGCATAGAAACACGTTAGCGTCCGATCATCATCGGGTGTTTTTTTGGAAACTGCTATAGACACCTGGCAGTCAAGATGCGGGTGTCTACAGAGCCCCCACTCTGACTGAGGCTTGGACAAGGTGAAAGTCAGAGTAGCTACCAGGCCAATCGAGGATTGAAACTGGCAGACTTCCGGTCGGGTCGTTTATAGTCCATTAGACCCGCGTAAAGGGCCCGCCAGCCATAAGATAGAAATCATACCTGAGCTGATGATGATAACTCCGTGGGGAATTGGACTCGTCGCATAAGTCCTGGGTGCGCCTGTATGTAAGCCCATCCCGTGCTATTCCGGGGAAAATGCCACCTAGGTTTTTCCGCTGGGGAGCTATAGTGGGTTGCATGTCCCTGCTTGAGTCGTACCTGTATAAGTTACATAAAACTTTGCACGCAACACGTAGGTAGAAAAAATGACTCGCGCTGGGGAAAAATGGTTTTTTGAAATTTTTGAAACTTTGAAAATTTTTGAAAATTTGAATTTTTTTGAATTTTTGAAATTTTTGACTCCTAAAGAGATTTGGGAAAGTTCGGGATGATTATTTCCGTGCTAGTATCGAGGCTAGGCTGGGTTGATTCCGTTAGGATTAGGAAACTCTTGTGCAAGGAAAGATATGGAAAGAGGGTTATAGAATTAATACTATAAATACCCCTCCCTTGCCCTTGATTTTTCTCATAATCTCCTCCACAATTCCTCCCTTCTCAAAAGAAAGTCTTCTTACTCCTTTCAAGAAAATAGCCATGGGAATCGACAGATTGACTGTGATGTTGCAGGAATGGTCCCGACCTTTTAGGGACATGGATAGGGTGGCTCACAACCAGACGGATATTACCCAACTGTACCCGTTTCGTCAGATGCAGGTTGATCGCTATTTTCTGGATGCGTGCTTGTCATACTGGGATGACATATATCATGTCTTTGCCTTTCCTCGAGGAGAAGTTTGCCCTTTACCCGAGGAGATTGCTGCTGTGGGAGGATGGAACCTGATACTGCGACCTGCTATACCTTATTCAGCTTATGACCCGAGGAGGAAGCTTCGAGAATTTTTGGGGCTTTCTCACAACGAGGTATCCCGTATGATGGAGGGTGATAATATTTCTCTGATCGACTTGGCTGAGAAATTTATGAATCCTCTCGATGCCCGGGTCAGACCGGCTCACAGCCGTAGGGCTTTTTCCTTTTGCATGCTCCATGTTTACGCCTTTGAGGGTCACATGGATTTATTGTCTTGTACAGGTAACGCCCGCCTCTTGACCGTGGTTGATTTGATGGAGACGGAGTACGGCCCGACTTGGCTGATCACGGGTGAAATCATCCAAGGCTTAGATAATCGCAAGAGGGATTCATCGGCTCGTTTCACCGGAAGCACCCATCTACTGCAAGTATGTCGGATTTTTCTTAACTTTTTATTTTCTTGATTTTTGATTGATTTTTTTCGCGGTCTTCTGCTGCAGTGGGCACTCGATCGAGTCACCCTGGCACTCGATCGAGTGCCCTCGTAAAAAGCTCCATGTTCGTGTTCAGAGGTATGACTCGATCGAGTGTCCTAGGCACTCGGTCGAGTGTCCTTAGGCGGACGCCTGTTTCGCCCCGGGAACTCATATTTTTGTTTCCTTTTTCAGATTTGGCTATACAAGAGGCTATCAGTGATAGATCCTCCTCTTGACGCGAGCAATTACCATCATAATCAGGTGATGACGAGGAGACGGGCCATTGATTTTTCTCGCCAGATTACCTAGAAGTATTGGGACGAGGTGTTATCATTCCATGGTGGGCCCTTGATTCGATGGGTAGTGCCGTGGTGGCCTATCTATGTTTGGACAGGCTTGGACCCAAGGGACAGAGCTCGCTATCAGGTAATATTTTCTTTCAGGCAGACAGTTCATCTTTACCCGGACCGCATACTAAGGCAGTATGGTTGGACCCAAAGGAGCCCGGAGATTGAAGCAGTTGTGAGTGACCCTACCCAACTGACTGATGTGATATGCGATACTTGGATGCAAAGATGGTACACCCGACAAACTTGGCCTATTCCCACATCTCGTCACTCCATCTGGGTTTCAGACTCCTATGTGAAGTGGACCAAAGCAGGTGATGCCAAAGCCCGAGCTGCTCTGAAAGTCGATGAAGCTTTTGATCTGCTGCGGAGGGAGCAAGTTAAGGACAACAGGGGCTTCTTCGATGAAGGTGACACTCCAGCTACCCTGGTCCGTCTAATGTCAGGTCAGAGAAAGAAGACTAAGACTCAAGATGAAGGGTCTAGTGCAAAAGGTGCACGGGGGAAAGTGAGCCCCCAGACTGACCTGGAAAGGAGACTGGGCCCAAGACTAGCAGTGCAGGACCGACTTGGCCCACGAGATAGGCTACCCGAGCACGTGCGGGCTCGACTTGGGCCGAAGACGATAGCAGAAGACCCGCTGTCGAAGAAACAGGTTCGAGCTAAAGAGGTTCCCCTTGTGATACGGGAACGCTCGCCCCCGCCCCGGCGACCTCGGGCTCTACGCGACCCAAAGGACAAAGAAAAGGGCAAAATGCACGACTATTAGTCTCCTTTGTTTTATTACTTGAGTATTATTATTATTTTTTGGTGTGATTTGTTTTTTTGTGGTGCCGTTTTCGGCGTTTTTTTTTTCTTCTTTTTTTTTGTAATTTGATTAGTGTAGTTTATAGTGCCTTTTTTGTAGTATTTTGGTCCCTTTTTCCTTGTGGAATCGCTCCTTGGGAGCGATTTAGGGGCTTCTTATGCTTCCTTTAGTTCGTTTCAGGTTCCCGAGACCGATTTGGAAGAGTTGGAGCGATTCTGACTCTATACATACACATTTTGGAGCCAACGAGATAAAGGAACGATGACTCGATGCTTTGGAATCGACCCCGAGACCTTGGGACCCAATCCCGAGCCTCCGAGACCCGATCCCGAGTCCCGAGAATCGATGAGAAGTTAATATGAAGCAAGGAGGAACCAAAAGGGTCATATTGGAGGCCTACAAGACTCATCCCCGACGGGTATGCACCTCATCCCGTCGAGGATGAAGTGCACTTTGGACGGTGCTACTGCAAGGCCGTCCCGGTCGGGACCAACCCGTCCCGGTCGGGATGGTGGGTCCGTCCCGGTCGGGATGATCCGTCCCGGTCGGGACCACATAGCTGTAACCCGCATTTCTTTTCTTTCATCTCCCTTCCATTTGTAACCCTATAAATACTTCCCTCTTGTATTGTTTATGTATTCTACCTCAGTTTAGACTCTCTTAAGCCTCTCTACAAGTTATAAACCCTAGATTTAGTTCCTCACATTAGCAAAAAACCTCTCTTTAATCTTTAGTTAATTCTAGTAATCATAGTTAATTAGTTCTTGTATTAAGAAGATACTTGAAGATTTCTCCAAGCTTGACAACCTTGGGATTATTTTGGGGTTTCTTATTTATACAAGATTGCATTTTTTTCTTCATCTTGTGTTGGTATAACTTTCTTTACTCTTATTCTTTGTTATTAATTCAAGTTTGAATCTTTAATTAGTGTTGATTGTTGTTGTTTATATTGTTCTTGATGATGAATGTTAGGGTTATGGTGTTGTTTTCTCTTATTATTGTTAGTTTATCTTTTATTATGAGTGAGTAGATTTCTTGTGGGTTAGTAGGGGGATTAAGGGTAGAATATGGGTGATTAGGGTTAGATTGGGGGTAAAGGGTGAATCTTTGTTGTTAGTCACATATTTGGCACACCATGTGTTTGTTGATATGCTTGTATGAGTTGTAGTGGTCATGCTTCTCATGCTAGTCTTCTTCTACTCATTGTTTGCTTTGTGTGTGGACATGTTGAGCATAGTCTTCGACATCGGTTTAAGTTGCGATCGCCCGGACCGAACCTAGCAATTAGGAGGCACCTACACCCTTAACTACCCAAGTCACCCTACTACACTTATGAACCCGACCTAACCCACTCCTTTCTTTCCATATTTGATTCATCTTGTTAGTTAGTCATCATTTCTTTTAGTTCGCTAGTTAGTTTGATTATTAGCATTGTTTAGCATTTGGTAGTCTAGTTCATCATAGTTCATCATTAGTCTAGTTCCTACTTCTCCTCCATCATAGTTTTCCACTTATACCCTCTTTGTGTTTGTTTGTGTGACCTAGTCTCGTTTTAGGCCAATTTAGTCTAAACATTGCAACACCGTCTCCGTGGACACGACCCGACTTACCCTAACTACCGTTAGGTGCTAGCCGGTTATTATTTGGTGGCGGGATCCACGACAAATCCCACCATCAAATTGGCGCCGTTGCCGGGGACGGTGCATTGTTTAGACTTTATTTGCTTATTTCTAGACTTAGTTACCCTCCTTTGTGCCCTTCTATCATCTCTTGTGAATATTCTCTAGTTTTTCTTGATTTCTTAGCCTTCTTTTCTCTTTGTCTCTAGTGGTGCTTGTTTATTGTCGTTACCTAGTGCCCAAAAAGCACTAGGTGTTCTCACGTTTGTTCTAGTGTGTAGTGTATGCCTAGGCAGGGAGGCGAATCCTTTCTCTTTAATCCAGAGCCGGAAAGGCTTTTTCGAGCTTTTCGCCAACGGACGATTAATCGGGTTAGGATCTCTCAACCAAGTGCAAGCAATACCCATCAAGAGCAAGCTCAAGGAAGCGATATTGAGGAAGCATTTCGAGAGACGGCCGAAGGGAATTTCACCAATCCCTTTGGAGATTCTAGTCCTAGCTCCCCTTCTACATCTACTTCAACTCCATCTACACCATCTTCTCCCTTACATCCAATAATGTCGAAGTTTTCCTCCCACTCTACATTTACGGAAGATGTCTTGCCGGGACCCAATGCTCTACCGGCCGCTTATGCCGGAAATTTTACGGCCAAGACCCACTTCATACAACTTGTGGAAAGGAATCAATTTAGTGGTTTGCCCACCGAAGACCCGCACCAACATATGGAGACCTTCTCCGATTATTGTGACGCTATATCTCAACCCGGGGTTACACAAGATCAAATCCGATGGGTTTTATTCCCATTTTCATTAATTGGAAAAGCGAAGCAATGGATTAAAGGTCTCGATAGGGCAACCATGGGCATCGACACTTGGAAGAAGCTTGCATTGGCGTTCTACCAAACTTTCTACCCTCCGGAGAAGACTAACTTGCTTAGGGCCTCCATCACCGGTTTCCAACAATTGGACGAAGAGAGCCTATATGAAGCTTGGGAGCGGTTCAAGTCTTTGGTTAGATCGTGCCCCCATCATGGACTTTCACAATGGTTCTTAGTCCAACAATTTTGGAATGGTCTTTATGAGGACTCAAGAACTATACTTAACATGGGCTCCAATGGTAGGTTCACCGAGGTCGATGATGACCAAACTTGGGCGAGAATCGAAGAGATGGCGGTGCATAATTCGCAATATTCAAGGCCTAGGAAGGCAAATCGAGGAGGTAGGCACGAGGTTGATGTTATAACCCAATTAAGCATTGACCTTGGGGCTCAATTGAAGACACACATGGAATCCATTGACAAGAAGCTTCAAGGTCACCTCACTCAAGTCCAAAGCATCGGTTTCTCCAACCAAGCCTCAATTCATGAAGTGAATGCTTTGGGATTTGCACCTCCTTTGCCTTATTATGGCATGTGTGACACTTGTGGAATCGTTGGTCATGACCCTATGAATTGTAGAGGGAGTATTGAGCAAGTGAATGCCTTTCAAGCATTCAAGCAAGGTACTTCCTATTCTAATCAATACCAAGCTTCCAATCAAGTCCCTCAACAACAAGCTTTTCAACACCAACAACAACATCGTCCTTATGTTCCACCTCCCTTAAGGGACAACAACCAAGGTTACCAAGGCAACTCAAGGCCTTTCAACAACTTCAAGCAAAGTAACCAAGGTTCATTCAACAACAATCAAGGGTTCCAACAAGGGAACTTCAACCAAGGCTATCAAAACCACAACCATGGCAACAATCAAGGCCTTAATCAAGGCAATTATCATGGGTTCCAAGGGAACCATCAACATCAAGCAACTCAAGGCAATCAACAACAAAGCAAGCCTAGGAGCCGGTCTCCTATTCATGACTATGGTACTCCCTTAGCCCTCACCAATACTCCGCATAATCAATCATCCCCACCACGAGATTTCGACATACAAAGGCAAATGGTGGATATCCAAAGGGATACTCAAGAAATGCAAAAGAGGCAATTGGATACACAAATGTCACAACAAGGAGCCATTAATCAAATTTTAATGGACAACAAGGAAATGAAAACTCACATGAAGATGATTGAGAATCAAGTGGCACAACTTGCATCGGGAAGTTCCTCAAGACAAAGAGGGCAATTACCCCCTCAAGGTGTAACTCCGACTTTTGAGCATGTCAATGCCATCACCACAAGGAGAGGTACATCTTATGACTCCCCTCCATTCCCGAGTGAGCAAGAGCCAATGCAAGAACCGACAAGAAAGATGACACCTCCAACTCAAGAGAGCTCAAGCTTTGATAATCCAACGGAGGAGCAAGTCTTATGGGAGGTTGAGAAACCTCAACAAGACAAGCTTCCCCCACTTCAAGCTAAAGATAAGGGTAAAAAGAAAGTGTCATTTGAAGAGTCCACCCCGATTGAGCAAAATAAATACCAAGTCAAGTTGCCTTACCCAACAAGGCAAATGAAGACCTAGGTAGACTCTCAATAAGACAAGTTCCTTAGTATTGTGAAGAAGTTGGATGTGAGTGTCCCATTTACCGAGCTACTTGCCCAAATCCCGGCATATGGAAAATTTATGAGAGAAATATTGGCTAGGAACAGATCCGTCGACAAGGAAGAAACCATTGCGTTCACAAGGGTGGTGAGCGAGCTCATTCAAGGTTCTACGCTTCCAAAGTTGAAGGATCCGGGTAGATTCTCGATCCCTTGCACCATAGGGCACTACAAGATCGATAGAGCATTATGCGATTTGGGTGCGAGTGTGAGCATCATCCCTTATTCTATTTGTTGCCGACTTGGGATGAAGGAGCTTAAAAGTACTTCTATCACGCTCCAAATGGCCGATAGTTCATTCAACCGACCATTGGGGATGCTAGAGGATGTGCCGGTGAGAATCGGTAAGTTCTTCATTCCGGTTGACTTCATCGTGCTCGATATGCCGGAAGATGCCAACACTCCCATTATTCTTGGGCGCCCATTTCTACACACTGCCGGTGCTATGATCGATGTGAAGAATGGTAGGATCACCTTCGAGTTAGGCGAAGAGAAGCTAGTGTTTGACCTTCAAGGTAACACTTCGCCTACCAATGATGAGTCTTGCAATATGATCCAAGCCAAGAAAAACATTGATCTAGGGGTTGAGTCGGGACAAAGCTTGAACAAGAACTATTATGTACTTGAGGATGATGACTCCGAGATTGGAGAGGATGAGTGCCCATTTCATGGGCTTGATGACAAGATGAAAAGCAAGGAGAAGGATGAGCCTCCCTTGGGGCCACATGAAGACCGGTGGACGTTTGGGTATATCCCCAAAGACCAAAAGTACAAGTTCAAGTCATTGAACTTGGAAGATCGGGATGTCCCGGGAACGTCAAGGCAAGGCCATGAAGAGCCTTGGTATGTGGTCGGTTATATCTCGAGCTTGATTGAAGATTTTTCTAGGGCCTTCGACTTGTTCCTTCGTGCCCTTGATGGAGATGGAACTAGTTTTGATTGTTGAAAAAGATTGAAGAAAGTACCACCTTGGTTTGACGGAGTTCCACAAGAACCGTCTCTTTGTATATATCTCTTTCCCTTATAGTTTGTTTGCTTTTGTGAACTTCTTGATTATTTGGATGATTGATGAGCGTTGTGAGGGAGGGAATTTGATGTGTTATTTGAGTTTATTGTGATAGGTGTGAAGTGGAAGTGATTCCTAGGGAAGAGCGGTCATTGTTGAAGCTTGGATTGTGTGAAGGGAAGTCGGTTTTTGAAGCTTGGTACGAGCTTTTGGGAGCTATAGAGGGTTAGGAGACTCTTCCCGGCCTAGAAGAGGTCATCCCGTCCGGGATGGAAGGCCCATCCCGATCGGGAAGGATGCCATCCCGTCTGGGATGAGGTGCACAAAAGTTGGGTTCACTGACAGTCCATCCCGACCGGGACGAGACGGTCATCCCGACCGGGACCACCCATCCCGACCGGGATGGACCCCCTGTCCTCCGTTGGCTCTTTTCTTCGTTGTTTGAGACCACCCAACCACTTTATACCCCCTCCCAACCTCCCTACATATCCCTACTCTCCTTATATGACCCTTACACCTCACATACACGTTTTCACCTCACTTTCTCTTCACTTTAAACCGACTTTCGCATCAAAAACCCCCTCATTATACCTTTCTACCCCAACCATGGATCCGTATCGCGATTGGAGAGGAAGAACAATGACGATGACAAGCAAAGTTCCTACATTGACCATTGAGACGATGGAGCGAGTGAGTTGCTAACCGATGGGTACGGCAACTATCCTTTCTTTTCCGTTTATTAATGCTTGTTTTCTATTGTTTGCCCTCCCTTTCCCTTGAGTCATGGTGTCTCAGTGGCCTTCGAGGCCTTGGTATTGGTTGCTTCCGACTCTCGATGATGTGACTACATCGAGAGTCATTTCAAAATCCAAATTTTCAAGAATTCTCACCCCTTTTTTTTGTAGGATTTAGTCGGATTTGGGCGGAATCCGGGCTAGGTGACTTGATTACACCTAGTCCTCCCCTCCCATTTCCTTTTATTTCCTTCTTTTTATTTTTCTTCCCCCTTCCATATCTTTTCTTGTCTCGGCCCACGGTGACTTGATTACACCCCGGCCGGACACCTTCTACCCTTTTCTCCACTTTTTGATTTTTAGCTTTATTTTCGTAGTTTCTTTTCTTTTTCTTTTGTCTCTTCGCACACTACGATCGAGCATGAGGACATGGCTCGACTTAAGTGTGGGGGAGTGGTATTCTAGCATATTTAGCTTTATTTTTGTAGTTTTTCGAAAAAATCTTTAAAAAACCCTAAAAATTTGAAAAAAAATTCACAAAAATCAAAAAGATTTTCCTTTTTGTGTGTTTTCCTTTTGTGTCTTTATGTCGTGTATTTGTTGTATTGTGTGTGTTTTGCTTCCTCTTTCCTTATAGGTTGCTTAAATCACCGTTAACTTTGGAAGGCTTTCAAGACTCCCGGTAACATCTTATCTCTTTTTCTTCTTTACCTCTTGCGGAGTTTGGAGGAGATTGTGATGTTGTGTGCTCGGGTGGAGCTTTGTAATGTGTGGATGATTTGGTGGCTTGTTTGGATGATCGGGGTGGTGTTTATGTTGTGTATGTGTTCGTTTTGTGTTGTTCTTGTTTTGTTGCTTTTGTTTCCTTTTCTTTCGTTTTCGTTGAGTCTTTGTTTTGTGCTATGTTGTGTGTCTTGTGTGTAAACCGTTTTCGAAAACCCGGTTTAGAGGCTAGTGTGTGAGTGTGTACTTTCCCTTCCTAGTAGTGTAAATCGAGTCTTGGACTTTAATCTAGTAGAATGACCCTAAATCAATGATTTCGTTGGTCCTTTACCTTGAGTCCACCTAGCTTACTAGGGATTTACTACGGGATTTGCATTTTGACCATTATGACCACCCACGGTGTGAAAAGGCCTTGGTTGCCGAGTCCCGTTCCCTAGGTAACCGTGTTCGGAATTGTTTGATTAGTCCAAGTTCTCCACTTTTTGTGGGTTTGAAGAGGGATCGCGACCCCCGACTCACCCATTACCCTACCTCCTACACATATCCACGCAATAAATTATAAAATGTTGAAGTCCCTCTTTCTCAATTGTCAAGAATTGTCAAAAATGCCAAATCATGCCAAAAGGGCAAAGAAAAGAAAAAGAAAGAAATGAAAGAAAGAAAAGAAAGAAGAAAAAGAAAAGGCACAAAAGCCAAAAAGAAAATGGAAAAGAAGAAAAAGAATGGCATGGCAAAACAAGGCAAAAACGCAAAAGAAAAGAGAAAATGCCAAAAGAAAATCGTCTCACAAAAAGATCTTAACCCCACAAAAATAAGCCTTTTTCCGACTTTTGCCGTGAAGAGCCTACCAAAGGACCGAGTCCCGAGGAAGGATGATAGCGGCATTAGTCGGTCTTCCCTCATTTTGCATGTTTTTCCACCTTTTTACTTGGACTAGTTAGGCGGTTTTGGAAACGGGACGACCCTCTTGGCTCACGCTAAAGGGGGCGGGGTCTCACTTACCTACAATGTCGACTAACACCGTGGATCATCACTTCCCACTCCGCCGATCGTCCCGTAGTACGTTCTTAGAAGGTTAGGAGGAACCGAGGTAAGTTACCAACGTTTTTATTGCTTTGTCGTCATACTATTAGGGTTTAGTCCATCTTGGTTTGTATTGCTAGCTTGGGAACGTTGTCGCTTGCCTCGAGTCCTAAACCGGTGTTTCTTTCACCGCTTGTTTGAGGGAAGCGGTATTTCTTTTCCTTTGGGTGCAACCTTTTGTGTGTTCGTTTGTGTGTTTGTTTGTTTTTGTGTCTTGTGTCCGGTTGCATCCACAGTTTTGTCGCAAGACCCGACTTGCCTTGCGGAGTGCACTTTTCCTCTAAGTGCACTCGCGTGAGTTGAAAGGGCGTAGGGTGCGCTAATACCCATTCGGCTAGTATAGTAGTTAGTATGTGCTTACTCGAGGGCGAGTAAGGGTTAAGTGTGAGGGAGTTGATTAGTGTAGTTTGTAGTGCCTTTTTCGTAGTATTTTGGTCCCTTTTTCCTTGTGGAATCGCTCCTTGGGAGCGATTTAGGGGCTTCTTAAGCTTCCTTTAGTTCGTTTCAGGTTCCCGAGACCGATTTGGAAGAGTTGGAGCGATTCCGACTCTATACATACACATTTTGGAGCCAACGAGATAAAGGAACGATGACTCGATGCTTTGGAATCGACCCCGAGACCTTGGGACCCAATCCCGAGCCTCCGAGACCCGATCCCGAGTCCCGAGAATCGATGAGAAGTTCATATGAAGCAAGGAGGAACCAAAAGGGTCATATTGGAGGCCTACAAGACTCATCCCCGACGGGTATGCACCTCATCCCGTCGGGGATGAAGTGCACTTTCGAGGGTGCTACTGCAAGGCCGTCCCGGTCGGGATGGTGGGTCCGTCCCGGTCGAGATGATCCGTCCCGGTCGGGACCACATAGCTGTAACCCGCATTTCTTTTCTTTCATCTCCCTTCCATTTGTAACCCTATAAATACTTCCCTCTTGTATTGTTTATGTATCCTACCTTAGTTTAGACTCTCTTAAGCCTCTCTACAAGTTATAAACCCTAGATTTAGTTCCTCACATTAGCAAAAAACCTCTCTTTAATCTTTAGTTAATTCTAGTAATCTTAGGGGCTGTTTGGTTCACTCAATTTAGGTATGAGGTATGGGTTTAGAATGAACCAAACCCATACCTCGTGTTTGGTTGACAAGTTTATCATTTCGATACTCATACCTCAAACCCTCATGGTATGGTTTCTCATACCCAAGGGAGGAGGTGGGTATGAGATTCATACCCTTAAAATCAAACTTTGTTTGATTTTCCGAAAGAATTTGTTCCAATTTTTTTTGTTAAAATATTATACCTGAAATATTTTATTGAAAAACACTAATTTAAAATATTAAAAAAATTATTTTAAAATTTTATTAATGTAACTCAGTGTTTTATATCGCTAAAAAGAGTTGTTTTTAATGAAATTTATTTAATTTTTCTTTCAAGCTAAATTTTTAGATTTTATATAATATAAATTTTTATATATTTAAAATAGAATTATTAAATATAATATTTTTAAAAAATTAGAATTTCGGATTTGAATCTCAGTCATCTAAAAAATTAACCAAACACCAAGTTTCAGGAATCAAGTTACAAACCTATACCACCCTGGTTTGATTCTTGATTCCATTTTCATACCCTTTCACGAACCAAACGGCCCCTTAGTTAATTAGTTCTTGTATTAAGAAGATACTTGAAGATTTCTCCAAGCTTGACAACCTTGGGATTATTTTGGGGTTTCTTATTTATACAAGATTGCATCTTTTTCTTCATCTTGTGTTGGTATAACTTTCTTTACTCTTATTCTTTGTTATTAATTCAAGTTTGAATCTTTAATTAGTGTTGATTGTTGTTGTTTATATTGTTCTTGATGATGAATGTTAGGGTTATGGCGTTGTTTTCTCTTATTATTGTTAGTTTATCTTTGATTATGAGTGAGTAGATTTCTTGTGGGTTAGTAGGGGGATTAAGGGTAGAATATGGGTGATTAGGGTTTGATTGGGGGTAAAGGGTGAATCTTTGTTGTTAGTCACATATTTGGCACACCATGTGTTTGTTGATATGCTTGTATGAGTTGTAGTGGCCATGCTTCTCATGCTAGTCTTCTTCTACTCATTGTTTGCTTTGTGTGTGGACATGTTGAGCATAGTCTTCGACATCGGTTTAAGTTGCGATCGCCCGGACCGAACCTAGCAATTAGGAGGCACCTACACCCTTAACTACCCAAGTCACCCTACTACACTTATGAACCCGACCTAACCCACTCCTTTCTTTCCATATTTGATTCATCTTGTTAGTTAGTCATCATTTCTTTTAGTTCGCTAGTTAGTTTGATTATTAGCATTGTTTAGCATTTGGTAGTCTAGTTCATCATAGTTCATCATTAGTCTAGTTCCTACTTCTCCTCCATCATTGTTTTCCACTTTACCCTCTTTGTGTTTGTTTGTGTGACCTAGTCTCGTTTTAGGCCAATTTAGTCTAAACATTGCAACACCGTCTCCGTGGACACGACCCAACTTACCCTAACTACCGTTAGGTGCTAGCCGGTTATTATTTGGTGGCGGGATCCACGACAAATCCCACCATCATAATTTGAATTTCCCGAGTTTATCGATTTTTAATAATGACGTATTAATGAACACCGTTCCCGTCTTTTCGTTTATTGCAGTGGTTGTACCCTTTTGAGGGGTTGCCTACGTATCCACAATTAGCGGAATCAAACCAAACGTAGTTCAAAATTGAATTTTGTAATTTTCGAAATACATCAAGACTATTAGTTCGAGATGTGCGACAGTAGAATAATTAATTATAACTTATTGACTTGTCTATAATTTTGAAAATTTATAAAAAGATGATTTTTTTATAAACTTTTGCAAATGACATTGAGATAGGGTTTATGGGTAATAGCGCTTCAGCTGGTCCAAGTTGGTTGGGTTGACGAATTTGTTCCCGTCCAAGTCTGTCAGCATCACCGCTCCTCCTGATAGGACCTTTTTCACTAAGTATGGCCCAGCCCAATTGGGTTTGAATTTTCCTCTTGGGTCAACCGGTAGTAAGGCACGAACCGATTTTAGGACCAGATCCCCTTCTTTGATGTTTCTGAGCCTAGCTCTTTTGTTGAAAGCCCGTTGGATCCTCTTTTGATATATTTGGATATTGTTGAGGGCCCAGGATCGCCGTTCGTCTAAAAGGATTAGCGAATCGTATCGGGCTTGGACCCTATCTGCTTCCGGTACTTGGCTTTCAAGTAAAATTCTGAGGGATGGCACTTCTAGCTCGACCGGTTGGACCGCTTCCATTCCATATGTCAAGTAATACGGGGTTGCTCCGGTTGCGGTGCGAATTGAAGTCCGATACCCCCAAAGGGCAAACGGTATTTTGTCGGGCCAGTCCCGGTAATTCTCAGCCATCTTTTTAAGTATGGTGACAATTGTTTTGTTAGCCGCTTCTACCGCTCCATTTGTTTGGGGTCGGTAAGGTGAAGATGTATGCCTTTGAATTTTGTATTTCGCTAGCAACGCAGCGGTTTCGGCTTGGAAATGGGTCCCGTGATCACTGATGAACTCGTGTGGGATCCCGTATCGGCATATGATCTTATTCTGGATGAATTTGACCACGTGCTTGGCGTTCAAGACACGGTATGATTCGGCTTCGACCCATTTGGTGAAGTAGTCGATGGCCACCAGAATGAAGCAATGACCTCCCGTCCCGGAAGGGTGCACCTTTCCAATTATATCAATGCCCCATGTCGAAAATGGCCATGGTGATGTCATGGTATATAATAGGGAAGATGGCATACGTTGTACATTAGCGAAGATCTGACAGTTATGGCAGTGTTTGACATATAGCTGACAGTCTGTTTCCATGGTGTTCCAATAATACCCAAGCCTCATGATTTTTCGGGCTAGCATATGGGCGTTCATATGCGGGCCATTTTCACCATCGTGTACCTTGGTCATATCCTTTTCGGCCTGTACTTTATCGATACATAGGAGGAGAGCCCCCTGTGCCGTCTTTTTGTATAACTGCCCGTCGTCCGTACGAATAAATTGGGTCGCCAATCTTCGCAAGGCCTTCTTGGCCTGGTTTTCAGTTCCCGGGGGATATTCTCCCGTTGCCAAGTAGGTTAGGACTACCTGTTACCAGGGTTCTAGATCAGTTATCTCGATGTCTTGGATGACATGGATATAGGCCAGCTCGGACCGTCTTTCAACGCAGATCGGCATGCTAGTAATATGTTCCGGTATATTTAGCAGGGATGCTAATTTGGAAAGTGCATCTGCAAACTGATTCTCCTCTCGGGTTAGGTAGATATATTCCACTTTCTGGAATTGTTTCTCTAGAACCCTTACTCGTGCTTGGTAAGCCACAAGATTGGCGTTCCGAGTTTTCCATTTTTGGAGTGCTTGATTGATTACCAGTGATGAGTCACCGTGGACCCGGAGGTTCGTTACCCCTAAATCAACGGCGGCTTGCAGCCCGTGGATGCATGCTTCATATTCGGCTGCGTTGTTGGTCACGTCAAAGTCCAATTTGATGGATAACGGGGTATGTTCCCCTTGTGGTGAGATTAATAGAATTCCGACCCCAAATTCTCGAAAGTTGGATGCCCCATCAAAATACAAATCTCATGTTTCGGTGTCAGTATGGAAGATGTCTTCATCAGGAAAGGCCCAAGTGTCGGTGTGTCCCTCTTCAGATATCGGGCTATCGGCGAGGAACTCGGCTACTACCCGGCCTTTGATGGCTTTTAATGGTACAAATTCGAGGTCAAACTCAGCTAGCATTAAAGTCCATTCGGACATCCTGCCATTGAGGATGGGCTTCTCGAATAGGTACTTGATAGGATCCATTTTGGATAATACATGTACCTCGTGGCTAAGCATGTAGTGTCGGAGCTTTTTAGTGGCCCACACCAGAGCTAAACACGTTTTCTCGAGCATTGTATACTTTCATTCGTATTCTAGAAAATTTTGACTGATGTAGTAAATAGTCCGTTCTTCTGAATCGACTGTTTGGGCAAGCATAGCCCTCATGGCTGTCTCGGTCGTTGTTAGGTATAACGACAAAGGCAGACCGGGTTGAGGTGGCATTAATACCGGCGGTGCAGATAGAATCTCCTTGATTTTATCGAAAGTCGTTTGACATTTATCGTCCCATAGTACCCGTTCTCCTATCTTCAGTTTCTTGAAAATGGGCTCACATACCATGGTTAGCTTTGAAATGAATCGGCTGATATATTGGACTTTCCCGAGAAATCCCCTTATTTCTTTTTCGCTCTCGGGTGGTTGCATCTCGGTGATGGCTTTGATTTTAGTTGGGTCAACCTCGATGTCGCGTTGGCTAACGATATGGCCTAGTAATTTGCCCGACGTTACCCCGAAACTGCATTTTTGAGGGTTCAGTCTCATGTTGTACTTGCGTAGTCGGGTAAAGAATTTTCTTAGGGCTACGATGTGCCCACTTCTATCTTTGGACTTGACGATCATGTCGTCCACATAGACCTCCACTTCTTTGTGCATCATATCATGTAATAAAGTAGTGGCGGTCCGCTGATAAGTGGCCCCGACATTGATGAGCCCAAATGGCATAACGGTGTAACAGTAAGTACCCCAAGGTGTAATGAAGGTGGTCTTATTCATGTCTTCTTCTGCCATTTTGATCTGATTGTATCCGGCATACCCGTCCATGAATGATAGAAGGGCATGATCGGCCGTGTTATCCACCAGTATGTCGATGTGTGGTAACGGAAAATCGTCTTTTGGGCTGGCCTTGTTAAGGTCCCGGAAATCCACACATACCCGCACCTTGCCGTCCTTCTTGGGTACCGGCACGATGTTTGCGACCTAGTCTGGATATTCAGACACTTGTATAAAGCCCGCTTTGAATTGCTTGTCGACTTCTTCTTTGATTTTGAGGGACCATTCGGGCCTCATTCTTCTGAGTTTCTGTTTTACCGGTTTGCACCCATCTTTGATGGGTATTCGCTGTTCAGCTATTTCCCGATCTATTCCCGGCATGTCCTTCTAGGACCATGCGAAAACATCTTTGAACTCTTAGAGGAGGTCTGTGAATTGTTTTCTCTCCTCTGGATCTAAGGATAGGTCCAACTTAAGCATCTGGGGCTCTAAAGTGGTTCCCACGTTAATGGACTCGGTTTCTTCAATTACCGGATCTTGGGATTCCCTTTGTTCGAGCTGCTCAATTAGATGTGGAGGCAAAGGTACCTGTTCGTCGGGTTTCTCAATGTCATTGCATATAAAATGTTTGAAATTGAGAGAATTTTGGAAATAAGACAAGTCGTAAGCAGAACGGTTTTCGTTATTATTATTAATGGTAAATTTTGAGAAAAGCTCGAATACAGCGGCCATCTGCTTGTTGGTCAGTGGCGGGATAGGGAGAGGTCTTGGGACAGGCCCCGAGACCTCAGTGGATAAGGGAAGAGGGGTTACATGCTCGACTCTAGCACCAGACCCTCTAGACTTGGACTCAGACTCCGACTCTGACTCAGACTCAGACTCAGACTCGGTATCCGGCATGTCTCCCTCGCCGGTGGTTAACTTGTAGGTCCGTCCTTGGCTGTCGGTCCACTTGATGGTTTTCCTCCAGGCCCTTTTCCCGGTGTCTGCACCGACTTCGGAGATTAGCTTGGTCGGGTCAAACCGATCGCTACGGAGGATCAGGTTGACCAAATTATCCTTTGGAGCAAGGACGGCCTTGTCTTCTCCAAATAGGAGCCCCAACACGGGCACGGAGTTGTTTTCACCTTTTTTGACTCGGCCTGGGTAAGGGCGAATATATCATCAGGGATGAAATTGCATTCCCCAGCCGGTTTGGTCTCGGGATATGTGATGGTGGGTTGGTAGAGGCCCACTTGAATAGCTCCGAATACAGGAGTGACGAAGTAGTCAGTTAACTTCGGGCTATAAGAACCTAAGTAAGTACCCTTGAGGATGTTGGTGGCCTTGTGGATACCGGCCCGGACCACGTTTTCCGGGGTTATAGCATACCCCAACCCGAACTGTGATTCACCGTCGTTTAGGACCTCGATAATCTTCCCAACTGGAAGATACGGCCTCGATGTAGCCCCCGGTAAGTAGCCCAAATTTTGTAGCATTGTGTCGATGCTAGTGGTGAAGTAGGGCCTGAAGGGATATTCCTCCTCGATCATGCCCACGAAATCAAATCCTCGTGGGTCGGCCCGGCCCGTAGCATTGCAGCTCGCTACAGTAATGGGGGTCGCCTCTAGTGTGATAACACCGTCATGAAGCGGCATCTTGACCTTTTTGTGGAGGGTAGAGGATACGACCTTGACTGCATGGATCCAAGGCCTTCCTAGTAGCAGATTGAAAGACGAGGTGACATCAATCACTTGAAACTCCAATTCTTTTTCGATTGGGCCCGTTATTATTGTCAGCTTAACAGCCCCAACAACTGGTTTTGGGCTTCCGTCGAAAGCCTGGATAGTTTGTGCTGTCGGGAGGTAGTCGGCATCGGTGATGCCGAGGGCCCTAGCGGTCCTTAGAGGAAGGACATTTAAAGCAGATCCGTCGTCATCAATTAGGGTCATCGGGAGGTACTTCCCTCGGCAAATGGCCGTAATGTATAGGGCCAAATTATGATTGGGCCCGAACGGTGGCAGGTCGGACTCGGAGAAGGTGATGAGTGGGCCTTCTTTCGACTTGCCCTTGAGATAGGGCATAATTGTGACTACCATTTCAGTGGGGGTAACCTGTGAGTCGACCTTGATTTCATCGAGAGCCTTAGTCAGTGCCTCTCGATGTGCTTGCGAGCTAACCAGTAGTTGCCATATAGTTAGATCACCTCGAACCCTCTTCAATTGTTGGACCAAGGCCGTGTCGTTGCTTGGTTCCTCGAGAGTGGATTCCGTCCAGGCAAGTTCAGTGACGGTGGTGGGAGTAGAGTGCCCAGCTGTGGCGAGGTGGTTAGCGGCTAAGGATTTGGACTTAGCTTTTCGGACCTCTTCGCTGGTGATGGGGACAGTTTCCCCTTTGGCCAGGTAAACGTCGTCCTCATCATCGAACCATATCCCATTGATTTGTGGGATAAAAGGGGAAATGAGGTGAGAACAATCGATTACCTCTCCCGTGAATATAGCATGGGCGCTGAACGGGTTTTCTTTGTTCCTCGGCTTGTCCCCGGTCAACGGTATTTTCCCGCTTTCGATCAGATCTTGGATTAGATGCTTCAGCTCCCAACATCTTTTTGTGTCATGCCCATTACCTCAGTGATATTGGCAATAGGCTTGGACATTGTAGCTCTTGGGCCTTTTCTACATTGGAAGTTCGGGAGTCGGGCCTATTGGTTGGATAAGGCCTTTAGAAGATAGCCTTTGTAAGGCGTAGGTATAGGTAGTCCCTATATCCGTGAATACCCGAGTTGGTGTATTCTTTTTGGATGAGGTGTCAAGCAAATTTACCTCGTCGAAGATGCTGCGAGTTGCAGCTGCAGGTGTGGGCTTGCTCGCAGATGAGCCTGCCACTTGATAGCCCTTGGTAGAGGCCTTAGTCAGGCTCTCTAACCGTAAGTCGTCCTCGATCCTTGTACCCATTTCAGGTAGGGTAGCAAAATTGGGGATAATCGCATACCGGAGATGGACCCGGTAGGAAGGGAGGAGGTTCTTGACAAAAGCCTCCAGTAGCCCTTTCTCGCTGGGCTTATCAACCAGCTTCACACTTTCGGCCCGCCATCTCTGCAGATATTTGGTGAACCCTTCTTTGGGCTCTTGGGCCATCACTTTCAGAGTACGCTTTGTAGTCTGGATCTCGGTATTATCAGCGTAATTTCGAGCAAATTCAGTCGCCACATCATCCCAAGTTTTATATTTCTTGGAATCGAGCCTATAGTACCAGGCCTTAGGATGCTTTTCGAGGGAGGAAGGGAATAAGTGTGTAAACATGGTTGACTTCACCCCTTTTACCGCCATAAAATCTTTGAAAGCCCGGATGTGGTGGACCGAGTCTTCGGTACCCTCAAACATTGGAATTCCCGTAAGGTTGAGGTTAGCGGGTAGCTCGTCATTCAAAGGCGAATAGGAACGAGCAATTTCAGTGTGGATCGAGTTGTTCGTTGACAGGTGAACTTGTTCTTCGAGCCTGCGAACAGCGCTGACTAGTTCAGCTATGGGCCCAGTGGGCTCAGATCCAGGAAGGGGAGTCCCCTTCTCCATGGTGCTCACGCGAGTGGCGAGTGTCGTTTGGTCAGTCTGGATAGCAGTCAACTAGGCTTCGATCTTGGCTAGGGCGTCCTTCAATGCGTCCATCTTGCGTTGATATCTGGTTTCAGGTGGCCTGTCTGTTAGAACACCACGTAATCAGAAACTAGCCCAAATTTCGGAATAGAAAGTACATCCCGAACAAGACTGAAAAGGGAAATGACTTGGAAAAGATACCTAGACGGGTGACTTGTGAAAGGTGGGCCTTCCTTAGGATTCGGCGGGTGGGCCAAGTCCTGTTCGAAGAAAGGTCCACGTGAGACATCCCCAGACTTTGGACTCGATTGTGTAAACGGGCCCTCCTTTGTAGGAGTATGTCCTACGTAGGTGGGTCTTGCCTTACTCTAATAAGGCGGACTGGGATAGGGAAGAAACCCGTGATGTAAGATCGACAGAGTTTCGACGCTAAAGACCTTGACGACTTATGACATGACCCGACACTGCTAAATACGGAAAGTCCTAAGAAGAGGAAGGTTTTGAAAATGGATTGTTTTTGGAAAATCCGAGGAAGCTCGGGGAGGGGCTCGATTTTTTGAAAACTCGGAAAGTGTATCGAGCCACAAATTTGAAAGTTCGAAAATGTTTTCGAGTTTTGAAATGGGCAGAATACCGGCTAGAAATAGGCTATTTTGAGTAAAATCATAAGTCCTAAATTCGGTATATGTCCCGGGTTTTGAAATTGGATATCTTGAAAAAGATGTATTTTTTGAAAAGTTGACGGTTTTTGAAAACGACACGGAAACGAAGTTGCATGTAGTCAGGCAAGCATTATAACGACGCCATGTATGCTTTACACTAAGTCTCAGTCGGTCTAGATAGGGTCTATATCAGTGCGCATAATCTAGACGTTGATCGGGACGGACTTTCTAAGTCGAGTTGAGCTTAGAACATGCCGCAAAACCCACTCGAATTGACTATGGACACCTTTGACATATCCATATTGGAGTACATCACGGTATAGTGGGACGTCGGTCGCGAGTCCCGGCCCGGGAAAATATGGGGTTATGCATGAACCGTAAAACTAAAACGCGTATTGTACTAGTCAAACGATTTCTATTCGAGTCTCACCCTGAGGATGCCGATGGTAAGTCACGCATCAGTTAATCCCCAGCGGAGTCGCCAAATTATGGACATGACATAGGTCCACCCCGACGCGGCCACACGCGGGTTTGGGGAGGCGAATGAATCTCCATATGAGAATGGATCGAATTGAAATTTAAATCTAAGTGGAGTCGCCACCGAACTTTGTGGGAGTTCGGGCCCATTCGAACCCACTCTATATCGTAGTGGGCCGTGTACAAATACGGCCCATTTCCGATGTCAGAGTTTATTGGGCTCGTCTCTTTGCATTGCGATACCGATACCGTCACTACCGATCGTGTATTGAATGACTCTCGCGCGCCAACGCTTTCGGGGATCCGGAAACCGAGGTTCTGAGTAAGGGGTGAGGGTACGTGTTGGGAAGCTCACGAAGGACACCCAACCTCGCTCGCATATTAGCGGCCTCTACTAGGATATCGAATGACTTTCTAATACGCGATTTAGTGGAACGGGAAAATGATATGCAGACATTATTTTCCCTAAACATGCATGAAATTGAAAGGGTTTCTATGTCGATTTAACGCAACTAATTCTAACGTCGAAGTTAAATTTAGAATGCGAGGGTTCATTTTAGTACGATAAAATAAACAATTAAATCAACAAGGAAAGTGACAAATGGTTAGTAACGGTATAACGATAATAACACTACTACAAAACATCAAATAGACAACTGTTTTTTTGCCATAGACAACTGACTTACAACAGTTGAGTAGTTTGGAGTTGTATATTAGTCTAAGCATAGACATCTGTTTTACAACAGTTGTCTATTGGTTAATAAACAACTGTTTTTGTAAAACAACAGTTGTCTATTACGTATATAGACAACTGTTTATCTAAAACAACAGTTGTCTATTACGTATATAGACAACTGTTTTACTAAAACAACAGTTGTCTATATACATAATAGACAACTGTTTTCTAAAATAGGTATATATATAGATATTTTCTTATATACGTATACATATTTTATGTTTTTTAATATTTCTTAAATACGTACATATTAACAAACCATTAAAAAAGAATACCATAGCGAATAATTGAACAAAAGAAGTTACATTTTTATAAAATCCAACATCCAATAAAATCATTATCCAACATCCAAAATCCAAAAGGTACACATAAAATTATTATCCATGTCCAAAAGTACCTAAAACCATAATCCAACTAACACCTTGTCCGCATAAGGTAATTCGATGCATCATATACGACTAATTGTTAAGAAAATAATCCGCCCATAATCCACTAACCTCGTCAATATTTTCTTGAGAATATGGCATCATATCGTTGAAATGCTACAAAATCAATAATATATATGAACTAATTATTTTGTTTCAATTATGTGCATAAAACAAATGATTGAAACAAGAGAAAGTGTGAAAACCCAAGTCTTACCTCATTGACGGTTCTCTTCAAATCAGAACGAGTGATAATTTCGATCATATATCTCATCACGTAATAACCGCACTCTGTTTTCCGAGAATGAGGAGCCAACTACATTGCAACGAGTATAACAAAGTGTAAGAGTTGTACAAATAACAAAATACAAGATATAACATACACATACATACATACAGCATGAGGGAATTCAGGATATAACAAAGTGTAATTCAACACATTCAATTCCTTGAAGAGGCATACATACAGCAACAGAAATAATGGAAGACCCCATGAAGGAATTGAAGAAGAGAGGGAACACACACATTATTTCTTTATTTATTCAATCAAATGAAGAATGAAGGAAAGAAAGAGATTCTCAGTTTAGCTAATTATGGTATGGAAATAAAAAACAAACCAACCAACCAAGGAAGGAACTGAATACGAGTAGTGGAGGAGTACTAATACTACTCCTATATTCTGGTTGTCAAAAGAATAAAAAGTTAGTTTATGATAGCTCCAAACTGTCCAATCTGTCCTTCCGAGGCCATTTGGGGTCGATATATATGTATGAGTCAGGTTGGGTTAGTTTATGACAGCTCTTTCTTTCTGTTTATGTTGATTCTGGAATCAAGGAAGGTAGATAGAGTGAGGGAGTGAGGGAGTGAGGGAGCTGTCTTGAAAGAAAATTACTTTCAGAAATTGGGCAGAGGAGGAGCGAGGTGTATTTGATTTTTAAAAGTTTTCACAATCGCATGGATATATTCAAAGGAAGAATAAACAGTGAATGGTAGAAAGAAGCAAAAAATTTAGGAAATGATTCATATATACTGAAATACTCTTTCTTCCACCCTATTTGGGATCTGATCTGAAGTTCTGTGGTATTAAACAGAAGTTCTCAAAATTACAATAGTCAATACTAACTATCATACTTATCAATTATCTCGAAATGAATTCTACAAAAAGAGTAAACCCGTAGAAGTAAAACAAGCCAAACCTTGGAGTAGAGTGGTGCATACAACTTATTATATTTGTCTTCAAGTCCTCTTCTCTCCTCAAAGAACTTGGCCTCAAGTTCATCGTGCTCGGTCTGTAAATTGAAATGTTGGACATCAATAACTTAGGGAGACACTTGACAGCCAAACAAAAGTAATCTTCATACACAGAAACATCTCGGATCCCTTTCTAAGAAGATTGGCCAAATCAAATGCCAATTAGCAGCAAGGCATCAGCAGACTCCAGTACACAAAAACCAACCACAATTTGAGTTTTTGTTTCTTAATGAAGAGCATTTAAACAGCATTCCCCGATTCAACGATTTTTTAATTTTTATAGTCCTCTCATCACAAAAGTAAATCTGAATGACCATCAATGTGCATTCTACCAAAACATCAGATCACAAACCAAAAAAGATGTTTTTAACCCCGAACAGTTGTCAAAGGCATATATATAAACTTCACTGCATTGATGTACTCAATGGACTAACACTTCATTTGTTTGCCTTTTATATTCATTGTGAGGAGTATTTTAATCGGAACGAGACGGAGGGAGTACAATATTGAAAGTATAACTATTACGAGTATCAAATGAAGCAAATAAATTACACATAGCCAAAAATAAATAAATCAATAGTTGATGAAAAGCAAGTAGACCCCAAGAACTCAAATGAGTGTTTCACCTGAATCTGATCCAGAACATCCAGACGCTTCTGAAGCTTCTTAGAAAGGTATTCATCGACAGAAATAATACGCTCTTTTGCCTGATTAAAAAATAAAACCACATAAAACTTCAAAACCATGATACAAAACCTCCATCATTTGTATAACTCAAATACGATACACCGCATAAAGGATTACAATAAGTAGACAAACGACTAAGGGTAAAACCAGAAAGAAAACATAATAATAACGACTTTTCTAACATGTGCCCCACTAAGTAAGGAATCACAAGTGATATTATCACGATAATTTGAAATCCTAACTCATACTTACCATGTGATTCTTTTCTTAACAAGTATATTAACGTGCACCTTAGAAAAACCGTAATAATAAAGCCTAAGAAACTAAACAAAACCCATGAACAATATTCAGTCGAAATCATAGAATGTAGCAATGAAAGAGAAAATAATCACCAGAAATGGGTTAACACTGTTCAAAGAAGTAAGAGCTGCAAACAAAACAAAGCAACACACAAGAAGATCAAAAAAGCGAAAATCCAGAATCGGAAATGGAGGGATTGGGTACGAAAAGAATATACCAGTGGCACCGGATATGTCGGTTTTGTTGGATGCCATTCGAGAAGAGTGCGGCAGATTTGGACAATTCTAAAACCTTAACTTCTTCTTCAGAGTTAGGGAAGAAGGGAAATGAAAGAGAGAGTGACCGAGAGACTATCTAAAATGGCGGGTTCAGGCGTCCTATTAAATATAGTACCCCCTACGAAGTATTACCTCCGATTTTTACGATTCACTATATATTTAATATTTGGCAAATTCATTAGGTTTGCTAAATAGAATAGCAGGACTAGCAAAAGTGCAAAACCAAGACAGCTCCAGAAAACAACCAACACAACAATGATAAACTAGGAACAAGAAGTTTTTATTTCATTTGGCGACAACATCCTGGAAACAACATGTGACCAATAAGAGCCATAAACAATAACATGATACAGACAAAATATTACACCAATACCATAAGTGGAATGACAAGCTAACAGTCTAACACTGCACTCACAATGACACAGACCCATAATCACCCAACCCCAAAACAAAAATTGAGTTTGCAACATTCTGTAACTAGTTGCCTCACCTTTTTCTGAGATTTGGGTTTACCATCCATGTCCTCATCTTCGTCAACCCCCTCATTCTCGTCTTCATCGTCATCGTCCTCATATTCTTCATCAGAGTCATCATCTACGGCAGTCCCAGTAAACCATGACACAGCATTGGGATTGATTCTATCCTTAATGGTTAACCTATATGAAATTAATACTTGAAATAAATCAATTAAAAAATTCTCCAAATAAAATTGATAGGTAAAAACTAGATGTGAAAAATACAATAGACCTCGAAAGTCAATATGTATCATAATTTACAAAAACTCGTATTAAATAGAAAGTAATTTTATTTTAAGAACTCAGGAACAACAGCTGAAGGAATCAACCCATTTCTTCGGAATCAACAGTTGATTCTGGAATCAATATAAGTACTAATTGATTAGTTGAAACATAACATACCCATTGCTTTTACAATACCCACGATCTTAGTCTTCATGTTCTCCTCGATTCCCTCCTCTTCAAGAAATTGCTCAATCAGCCTTTCTTCGGAAGGATCTCTGCATGCTATAGACTTAAAATGACTAGATGAAGGACCAAACATGGAAAAAAAACAGTAACAATTCTAAGAAGCAAAGGATTATATAATTGGGCAGTTGAGATTCGATTCTTACTAATTATATAATCCGTTCATACTCAATACATGCTATCAAAGACATTTCACACTTCAACTAATATTTTGAGGAACATTAGAAATCATTTATGTACTCCTTGGGAAATGGTGTTCATATATATGTGCATATGGCCTACCCATCAACCCATTTATATCATTTAAATCGTCAATCCACCCTCAAACAGATCAGCTTAGTTGACTGTAACCTACGAGGCGAGCTGCCACCAGCCGTTTTCCGATTACCAGAGCTTGAAACCCTGGATCTGAGTTTCAACGACGACATTGATGGGTCACTTCCCGAGTTTGAATGGCATCATCATAGTCCTCTCAAAAACATATCTCTAATCAGCACGTCGCTATCAGGAGAATTTCCTCATTCAATCGGGAAACTCGCTGAGTTGGAAGTTATGATATTGTCAGCTTGTCAGCTGTCGGGTTCTATCCCGTCTTCTGTTGGTAACCTGTCAAAGCTCAGTAAGCTGTACCTTAGTGACAACGATTTTACTGGCGTCATCCCACCGTCAATATCAAATCTAACAAGTCTCGAAAATTTATTTTACCTTATCAAATCTATAAAATCTAACAAATCTTGAAGTGAAACAACGACGAAATATGATGGAGTAAGGGTGATTACCAGAGACGAAATTCGGAAGGAATGAAGAACAGCGACAAATAGAGAAGTATAAGGATGAATAGGCTTCGAAATTAGGGTTAGAGCGACGAAGAGCGACATGATTGAGCGACGAAGAGCTTCAAAATTAGGGTTAGAAGAATAATTGGGGATCTGGAATAATTTAGGGTTAGAGGAAAAATTGAGAAGATAAGGTTGAGCAGGAAAATGAAAACTTTGATGGGGATGGGAAGCTTACTGTGGAGCCGATCGAGTTTGATAGAAATGGCGTAGTGGGCGGGCGTTCGTAAATCGAGAAAATAGAAATGGCGTAGTGGGAAGCTTAGAGGAAAAATTGAGAACATAAGGTTGTGCGGGAAAATGAAAAATTTGATGGGGATATGGGAAGCTTACAGTGGTCTGATTGATTTTTCGAAATGGCGTTTGTAGAAGTATTATCAATTATATAAGTCTCGATTTGTAGGCCGGATCACAAAATAAACAAGTAAATCACAAATCCTTACATAAGACAGTCTCACCATAAGTCGAAATCCCGTTGCTAAAAAAAATAATACTGTAACAAAGATCAAAGTTTGTATCATGTAAAAATCTGAGTGAGTTTGGGGTTACCTCTAACGTCGATGCATGATTGGGGAGCCGTGAGTGGATACGTCGGTCCTCGACAGTCCCGTCTCAAGAAATCGTACCCTAAATTTATTACCTAAAAATCGTCTCAACTCGATCCTCGCTTCGCCCGTACATGAGAATGTCCCATTATGTATGTGGTTCCCGCCTCTCGTGCTTCCATTAGATCCTGAAAAAATTAGGCATCTGAAAAAATTGGGATAATTGAAGTTGAGTTAGATAGGTTCAGAAAGTGATATGGATCGGGTAAATGAGTTGAGAAAGTGATATGGGTTGAGAAAGTGATATGGCCTGGGTTGAATTACACTTATTATTAAATTACTTTAAAAAAATTGAGAAAGTGATATGGGTTGGGTAGTAGTAACAACCAATTTTTAGTGGTCCTGAAATTAGAATAGACAACTGAGGTTAATTAAAACAGTTGTATAATATATAGACAACTGTTTTTATAAACTTCAGTTGTCTATTATCAGATAAAGACAATTGTTTCTCGAACAAAACAGTTGTCTATATATTATACATCAGTTGTTAAGAATAACTGATGTCTATTAGGAGTTGTCTATTTGATGTTTTGTAGTAGTGTAACAGTTTGCGAATGATATAGAATAATGTAAATATGATGATGCGTGGTTTTGAAAAATTGATGTTTCACGTGATAGATTAGACACGTGTTGACCTAAGTCATAAAAAGAGTTTTATCGGGACTAAAAAAGGATGTGAGACTCAAGGTATTGTTGTGATAAGGCCACTCGATCGAGTCATTGAAGGACTCGACCGAGTGGTCCTCGGGAAAGGCTCTTGTCTCGTGTTTTACAATCTACTCGGTCGAGTTATTGACGAACTCGGCCGAGTACACTGCCACTCGATCGAGTCATTGCGAGACTCGACCGAGTGGAGGTCGAAAAACCTTCTCCCTCGTTTTTAGGGTGCCACTCGACCGAGTGGGCTAGGCACTCGATCGAGTGCCCCCTGTACGAACCAGGTTCGCTTCGCAATTTGTTCTCGGTTTCGAAATTGCTTTTGATTTTGATGATTCGATGAGTTTGTTAAATCGAGCATAAATATTATGGAATTTATACTCGAAACTTAACTTCGATACTCGTCATATCCCATATTCGATTATTGAATCGATATGGAATACTAGAGCGAAAACTTTAAAAAAAATGCTTTAAGTCATTTTAAGTTAACTAGCACGATATGAATAGATTTCCTCCGCGTTTAATAGTGTCGTAATTCTAACGAATTGTATGACAATTATTTTAGCATCAACGGAAAAATCGCGTTAGCTAAATTGTTTGACTAAACCGTTGAGATTCGACATCCAACTATTAAGTTGGTATCAAATCTAACGGATCGACACGTTACTTGAATCGAAAGACTTAATTCCCTCGGCTTCTCCGACATCGTAATGAATCCCTAAGGATCATGTGATGTCGGATCCGCGTCAACGGGTTTCGACCCTTAAAAAAAGTACTTGTTTTGAAAGAATGCTTTAGAATTGATGAAATATGTGATTGAATGATGACTACGCGAACGAAAATAAAAATTATCGTTTAAGTTGACTTGTTTCAATAATCAAATGCTAGGGGTGTCTGGATAAGTGACCGGCAACGCTGAGTGCAATACTCTTGTATATTCGGGTTTCCTTATTCCGACATCCTTCGCACTCGTCACAAATCCACAAGTATTTTAATGCTTTTAATACTAGCGATATTACCGGTATTAGAATGCGATGATAAAATAAATAGAAAAAGACAAAAAAACGACAAAAAAGATGAAGAAGCCGAGAGAGAGGAGAAGGGAAGAAGACGGGTTTTGCACCCTCAACCTACATGTTCTTGTTCTCGGACGGGACTCGTAGTTGTGGCTTGCACGTGAGTATCGAGATGTAGGCTAAGTTGTGGTGGTTAGGGTTCGAATTCCTAAACGCTAGGGTTAGGGTTTGTGTATAGGATTAGGGTTGAATTAGGGCTTAGGGTTTTGATTAGGGTTTTGGATGATGAAAAGTTGTTTGTATGCAGGCAAAGGAGGGGTTTATATAGGCTTCGGCAACCTCCTCCGTCTAGGGTTACTCGACCGAGTAGCCCCATGACTCGGTCGAGTGGCCCAATCAAATGCAGTCGGGCTTGTTTAAGGGCCCACTCGATCGAGTGGGCTGAGCACTCGATCGAGTGGATCAACTGGAGCGCGCTAGTCCACTGATTTGGACCTCGAGATGGGTATTTGATGGGTTTTGTGTTTGGGCTAGTCTTTTGATGTTTGAGTTGCTGTTTTTATGTGTTTCGGAAACGACTTTGACCGGGGTTGACCCAATCGCAAAAAGTCAGTTTTATTTCCGGTGTCGGTTTTGACCCAAATTAGTCTTGTTTGACTGGAAACGACCCACTGGGCCTGAATTTGAGGTCAGTTTTGTGATATTTTTACTCCATAAGTGCTTAAGCCAGCAACTAATGATTCTGAGCCCATGTCCGAGCGCGTAGAAACACGTTAGCGTCCGATCATCATCGGGTATTTTTTTGGAAACTGATATAGACACCTGGCAGTCAAGATGCGGGTGTCTACATAGATACTTGAGGAGAGAACAAAAAGATCGTACCGAAGCATCAATTAAGATAATTTCAACGCCATATATGATCTCTTTTTTTGATGATTGTTGACCAACAATTCTGTCCAACTTCTTCGATTTTAGTTCCCACTTGCGCATCACTTTAGCCGTAATTATTATTGTGTTCATGTTTTCTTTGCTTTCTGAAATGGACATTTGTTGAAATTGGAAAGCCATCACTACTACAAAACATCCAATAGACACTTCTAATAGACATCAGATGTTGTTAACAACTGATGTATAATATTTATACATCTGTTTTGTTTGAGAAACAGATGTCTTTATAGGATAATAGACAACTGAGTTTTATAAAAACAGTTGTCTATATATTATACAACTGTTTTTATTAACCTCAGTTGTCTATTCTGTATTTAAGGACCGCTGAAAATTGGTTGATACCCAACAATCCATATCAGCTTCTCAAATATCTTTTTTTTTAAAATATCTGAATCTAATCTATTAATATCAGCAAGAAAATCACTAAACCCTAAATTTACTATTACTCCACTCAGCAACAAAATCAAGTGCTTCTTCTCGACCCTAAACCCGACCGCTGTTGCTAGCTCGTCGTTCTTCTTCAGTCAGTAGCAGAAGCTTCTGATTATCCTTCTTCTCTTATCCTTTATGACGTCATCAACTTCTTCACTTCACCATGATTTCGTTCCCTAATTTCATTCCCTGAATTTCGTTCCCTAATTTCGTTCTCTGCTATCTGTCGTTCGCAGTTCTCTGTTCATTCCCGCTCGCCGTTTAGTGAATCTCCACCGTCGTTCGCCGTTCTCTCTACTCATTCCGTCTAGGTATTCCCTTCTTCTTCTTTTCCTTCTTCTTATTTCAGTCTCCTTATTTCACCCTTATTTTCAAACCCTAGAAATAAAAATTTGATTTCCAAATTCCATTTCTATTTTCTATTACTCCGTAGTTGATTCTGCTCCTCGATCAAAGTTCAAAATCTAAAGAATCTTCGATTGTTTCAATTTGTGCGGAACTTATAATGGTTCTTTCATTTGAACCATGAATTACTTCGCCGATTCCTTCAGTCAAGGGTTCCTGAATTTGATCGAAGGTATGCGATTACTTTGATGCACTTATGATTTGAGGTCCTTAGGGTTTCAACGATTCAACTTCCGATTATTTCCATTCCGACTTTCGTAATTCAGGTTGTCCAATCTCAATTGCGTTTAATTATGTCAAATTTATAGCCTTTGTCGTGGTCCGGATGCTTTTATCGGAAGATTCTACGTTACGTTTGATATTTTTTTCTAAGATTTGTTTCGGTATTCACTTTGATTATGCTTCTTTGTGAATTATTGTCATTTGTCTGTTATTTGAAACTTTTGTTTGATTGCACTTTGTTGAAATCCACTCTCACGTTCATTCTTGAGTTTAACAACAAATTCAGGTCATTTTTTTGAGTTTTTTGGGAAGAGTAACGTTAATGGTATGAGTGATTTGAATTATTGAATTGACTGCTTGTTGAACTACTCTTATTCCTATTTTAGCCAAATTAGGATTCACAGAAGAAACCCAATATATTTTCACATGTGAATGTCAGTCGATCAATATAGACCAGAGAATTTACTATGGAGTACTCGTATCTTACAACTAAGGTGCTATTCTTATTTCCAAGTATGTAGGCTAAAAGACGGTCTTTGAGTAAATTTTTTGAGAGACGATCTTTCCGTAGTTTTAGTTTTTGTGTTCATGATAAACACTTCAACATATTTGAGTTTTCACATGTCATTCTGATATCATTAATAACTCCCCATTCATCCCCCTTAGCATTTAGATTGGCCGAATAAGGCTATCCCCATTTACTACGTACAATGCCTCCCTGCTTTCTAATTTGACGTACTTTGTGTTTCAAATTTTAATCATCAATACGAGTATGAATATCCTTTGTGGCTTTATCAAAGGCACAATCTTGAAGTTGTGTATTTTTGTATTATCATCAAGGTTGGTTATAATCGTAGGTTTAGATTGAAAGAGTAGGTTGGTGTACTCTCTATTGCATTTATTTAGACTATACAGAGGATAATGGAAGGATTAATTTAAGGTGTTTAATGTCATTTGTTTCCCCACACTCTCACGTTCATTCTTCTGCTTCTCTGCCATTTTGAGATCGAGGAGAGAATGGAGAAAGCACTGTCAAAGGTGGGCAGCATTAAATCGGCAGCAGGAAGCTTCTGCGTTGCTAAGAAGGCTAAAGAAGAACTTGCCGATATTTCACATGATATCTCTGTTTGTTCCCTTCCTTTTCTTTTACTCCCTTTATATTGCAATTTGCATTATTGTCATTCCTGATTCCTGATTCCTGACCACCCTTTTAATTTTGGTTTCCTCTTTCTTAATTCTGTTAGAGCCATCATAGTGGGGGGAGGGAGTAGCTAACAGTGAAAAAAATAAACGAACTTTAAGAATTCACAGTTGTGGGGAAACCGCCAATGCAGATGATAAACGGAGTATGTTTATCCAAGGGTTGATGCATTTGTCACTTGGCATTTATTCTTTCTAAGTTTCTACGGTTGTATACTTCTACGTTATGTTGTTGATGAGCAATGTATTGAATATGTCCATAAAGAAGTTGTATCCTTGAACAAAGGTCATTCAATATTTAGCGTATGTTTTTCTTCTTCCCTGCGTCACTATCCCACTGTTTAGTAACTCAAACACTAAACCACACAACCTCATATTGTAATTATTTTCAATTGAGACGGTTTTATAAATATCTTTCTTAGACAATTGGTTCTATAGATGATGTGTTGAGCTTCTCGTAAGTACTTTTGAACTAAAAACAGCCACCAAAGAGGCTAAGATATCATAACAAGCCTAGCGTTCATGGATTATTCTACATACTAAGTATAGGTTAGAAATAATGTCTATAGTGTACACCACTATATACTGTCTATAAACTGATGTATGTCCTCGGACGTAAGGATTTAAGTAATGAGGTGCTCACTTATTTTGGGAATCTGTAGCAATGTAGCCAATTCCGATTTGTGTTTGGGATTTTCAAGGTCTGTCCAAATGGAACTGCCTCTAGTGTTTATAAAAAAAAATTGTCCTACTTTCCCTACTTATGATTCATTAAAGAGGATATAGAAGTCATTTGAAATACATTTGCATGACTTGTGTATGACAGCAAGGACGTATAACAGCCTTTTGGAGCCGACCAACACAATGAGCGGGGATGACTCGACAAATAATTTCTATAACCTGGGATGAAGATCACTCAACAGCTCATTTCAGTGGTATCGGCTTTTCTACTGATTTGGAAGACCCAACTACTCATTTCAATGGTACGTCTTCTCTATTGAAGCCTCATGTTTGTAGCTTTAAATCGGTCCTTGTTGAACTCTTTTGATACTTTGCTTAGTGAAGAACTTTGCAAGCGTGTAAGGTATACATATTAAATGGTTGTGAATAGTGTCATGTAAGTAATTTGAAATCATTTTGAAATAGAATGTACAATGTGAACTCTCAAAGGGATTCATTAAGGAAATAGAATATGGAGTTCAAATCTAACCCATCATCAACTGCGTTTGGGAGCACTACTACATTTCATTTTTTAGTGTAAACTATGCATCAACTACCAAAATCAGCGTCTTAATTTCACGTTTTCAACTAACATGTATCGTGACTTGAATTCAAGTTCAATTGTTCAATTTTTATTACGTTAAAATATAGAGCAGTCACCTTAAGATCAATCAATAAACGTTAGTCATCTTAAAATCAATCAATAAACATTGTAAAATCTAAAAGTTATTTAAGATTTTTCAAGATTTTGGAGTGGGTAAGACCTACCATTTGACCTAAACTTTATTCTGCAAACAAAAATCACACTTTCACAATTTGGCAACATATATACACATGTTATTATAAGACACTTAAAGAGACAATATCATAAATGGACAATTCAATCAAATCTTTACATTCCCCTATAGCAAAAACTTTACCTTATAATCCTCGTAACTTTCCGCTATTTACACGAAATGTCATTATGTTTTCCTTACTTTAGTTGGTGAACTCATAAAACCATTTGATTTACTAATAAAACTGGGTAGTGAAGGGTTATTTGGACATGCACAACCTTGCTGGTGCTGTAACAATGAGGTTGTTTAACTTGATCCCAAATGACCTGAGTCCCTAACCAAATTAGGGATGACATTCTGTTAATGTCAAATTGATTTGAGTTTACAACTAATGTTACCTGTAAGAGTAAGAATGGCTATGTGTTTAGGCATAATAAATGCAAATATGGTTTCATGAGCTCCGCGAATAACGCTGCTCCACTAGTTCAGATGTAATATGTGAACTTGAATGAAATATTGGAATGGTTAGAGGGTTATAGCGATGAATTAACAGGTAAGGGTGAAAGATTCTTAGCTCACTCTTACTAAGCAGGACCTGGAACCAATATTTGTTTCCTGCTCGGAATTGGGCAACCATCTTATTAGATTTGGGTCCATCCTCCATCATTAGTCTTAGCATGTTATACTTGTAAATACCATGGTGGTACTGGTGTCTGCTTCTTGCTTGAGTTTACTGAGCATCGCCGCTTCTCTTTATCATTGCACAGGGAGGGATGGAGTTACACATAACAAGCTGGATGATATTCAGTCACTGGCTGAGGCTGTAAGAATCAAATGCTTGGGATTACCAACTCTTGACATGGACAATGTTTGCTTCCACCTTGAGGGTGTATTGTACTGCGCTTTTGGCTTTTGAGAGGCCAATATGTTGGAGGCCAGCAAAAACCCAATGAGGTACTTTCATTCTATTCTCAATCAAGGTGAACAAGAGCACAATTAACTAAGTTGATGCTATTTGGAGCTAAGGTATTGATGAGGTTTGCAACTTATAGGCAAATTATTTTCTTAATAATTAGTACGAAGTAGTATATGATGTATCCGATAAAGTTGTATAGACGAGATGTTATAATGTTGGATTATATATGGTTTTTATGTACCTTTTAGATGTAAATGAATGGTGTGTACCTTTAATTTTGGATGTTGGATTTTATAAAAATGAAACTTCTTCAATTCCATATGTGATTCGTTTCTTATGTTTCATTAATATATAGTTTAAATACGCGTAATATAGTTCATATAAATCATTTGCTTACTAAGGAATAGACAATTGTTGTTTAGAAAACAGTTGTCCACTAAAAGAATATACATCTAATTTTTTTAAAGCTCAGATGTCTATACACGTAATAGACAACTGTTATTTTAGAAAAAAGTTGTCTATTAATGAATAGACAACTGTTGTAAAACAGATGTCTATGTGTAGACTAATTGTAGACACCCACATTTTGACCGCCAGGTGTCTATAGTAGTTCCCGCCAAACACCCGATGATGATTGGACGTAAACGTGCTTTGATAAACTCGGATATGGGCTTGTAATCATGGACATTTGGTTAAGACTTTTCAAGGAGTACAAATTTCACAAAACCAACCTCAAATTCAGGCCCAGTGGGTCGTTTCGAGTCAAATAACACTAATTTGGGTCGAAACCGTCTCCAGGGGTAAAACCGTCTTTTTAGCGACCGAGTCAAAACCCGGTCAAAGATTTTTCCCGAGACATGTGAGTCAGCCGTGACACTCACACGGTTGATTCCAACCCAAATTCCTACAAAAATTAAGATTCATTAAAAACATTAAACAATTCCGTTAAAGGTAGAATTCGACCTCAAGTAGGAATTCTATCCAGAAACCGATTCAGACATTGACCGAGTACCAAATACCCGGCCAAACACTCCTCGATCAGCCGATAATTCCTTTCTTCTTGGCCAAGAAAGCAGGATTCTTATGCTCCTTAAACTCCTACGTTTCCTATCCTAAGCGGTATTCAAACTCTCCTAAACCAAGGTCGGAAACTCCCTATAAATAGGACCTCCCGTCCAACACAATTTACAACGATCATACATCAGAAAAATACCAAGACACAACAACACAACAGCAGCAAAAACACGTCCAAAACCCCCTCCACACACGGTTCATACACAAACCCGATAGTTAGCAAATCCCGACACTTTTTTCGAAACCTCGAAACCCCGACGAAGCCGGCCAAATCCGACGTCCCAAGCCACCCGTCCAAACCGATACACCTTAACTCATCCTCATCATCTCGACGCTCTCAAGTCGAAGCCACTTCCCGACGAGCCTTATCCCGAGAAAACAAAGCATGTAGTTTGAGGATGTAAATCAAACTCGTCTCTCCTTCTTCTCTTCCCTTCTCCTCGTTTTTTTTATTATTATGGGTCTCTCGTCGGTCTTTTTTTTATTTTCTAATATCGATACTACTAAAAACTACTTTTATATATCGAATATTCTTAAAATATGATATCGATTCTATATAATCGAATATCGTATCAAAAAGAATTATATTAAGTTTTCGACGATATCGTTACATTTTTTTTATTCAAAACCTTTTTTTTTTACAACTTCTCGTTCAAAATTCTTTTCTTTTTACTTTTCGTTCAAAACAAACTTTTTCTCAAAACCTTTTCTAAAATTATTCCGACTATTCGATATCGATTTCATAATCGAATATCGAATACGACGAATGTCGCAAATATAAACCGAGTTTAAATTAATCCATATTTCTACGCGATTTATAAGATTTTCGACAAAAAAAATAAAAAGCGGACAGACCCGCACGCGAGTCGCGCCCGGTACAGGCGACTCGCGCACGAGTCTGTGAACCGGCCTTTTTTTTAGTTTTTCGATCGTTTTATTTTATTATTCTACGAAACGATTTCTAAATTTATATCTTTTCTACAACTTTTCCAAATATTTGATATTGATTTCATAATCAACTATCGAATATAACGAATATCGAGAATATTAAGTCGGGTACGAATTATGTGATATTCGTGCGCGATTTAATTAAAAAATTTCCGAAAACCGTCGTCGAAATCAGGCCGCCACGTGACCCGCCTGAGTCCCGGGCGAGTCGCGCGGCCGACTGCCCACGTGCGCCTTTCTCGTTTTTTTATTTTTTCTCGAACTTCGTTTTTTATACAAAACAACGTTTTAGTAATATTTTTCAGATTTCGATTAATATTATTTTCTCGATCTCGTATATTTATTTGCTATATTATTTCAATCGTTACTAACTCGTTTTCTCGTGTTTGTAGCAATTTATTTATTTCTTTATTTTTTATCGTTTTATTAGACTAAAACATACTCACATGCTAAAATAACTTTGACGTTAGTAGTTTAACATGCATTAAACGACTTAGCAACCCATTTATTTTTCCTCACATGTCTTAGGAAAATAATCTCTGCATATCATTCAATCGTCGAACTAACGCGTGTACACAAAACCGAACGATATCTTAGTAAAGGCCGCTAAGTGCGGGCGGGGTTGGGTGTTCTCAATGAACTTCCCAACACGTACCCTCACCCCTTACTCAGAACCGTGGTTTCCGGATGTCCGAAACCATTGGCAACGAGAGTCATTCAATATACGATTAACCGCTCAAGTCGGCATCGGTATCGTAATGCTAAGGGACGAACCCGATAAACTCTTACATCGGAAATGGGCCATGTTTTAAATATGGCCCACTACGACATAGAGTGGGTTCGAATGGTTCCGAATAACCATAAAATTCGGTGGCGACTCCTACTTCGATTTAAAATTCTATTCGATCCATCTCATATGGAAATTCTATAGCCTCCCCAAAACCCGCGCTTCGCCGCGTCGGGGTGGACCTATGTCATGTCCACAATTTGGCGACTCCGCTGGGGATTAACTGATGTGTCACTTACCATCGACATCCTCAGGGTGAGACTCGAAAAGAAATCGTTCGATTAGTAATGTACACGTTTTAGTTCAATGGTTCATGCATAACCCCGTTCTATCCCGGGCCGGTTACTTGTGACCGACGTCCCGATATACCACGGTGCATTTCTACTTGGATGCACTAAAGACTTCGATGGCGGAACTCGCATGGGTTTTACGGCAGATTCTAAGACCAACTCGGCTTAGGAGGTCCGTCCTGATTTGCGAGAATGCGATCGTTGTTGGTATAGACCCTATTCGACTGACCGAGACTTAGACTAAGAGCATACATGGCGTCGTTATACTGTTTCTATGACTACATGCTACTTGATCTTCTTCGGTCTTTTCAAAAACCATCATTTTCAAAAAAAACTTACATCTTTTCAAATCCATTCTTTTTCAAAACCCGGAAAGCTACCGAATTTAGGACTTATGATTTTGACTCAAAATAGCCTATTTTTAGCCGGTATGCTGTCCAAACCTTTTCAAAAAAAAACCTGAAATCTCGGCCCGATAGCCTTTTTCTCGGTTTTCAAAAAATCGGACCATCCTATCCGACTTTGTGCGGTTTTCAAATCCAAGTCTCTTTTCGAAGCCCTTTTCTTCTTAGGACTTCCCGTATTTAGCAGTGTCGGGTCTTGTCATAAGTTAGAATCCATAGCGTCGAAACTCCGTCGATCTTATATCACGGGTTTCTACTCCATCCTAGTCTGCCTTACTTGTCAAGGCACGGCCCACCTTCGTAGGACAGACTCCTACAAAGGGAAGCCCGTTTATACACTCGAGTCCAAAGTCTGGGGAATTCTCACATAGACCTTCCTTCGAACAGGACTAGGCCCACTATGCCGAATCCTAAGGAAGGCCCACCATCCACGCGTCATCCATCTAGAAGTCGGTTTTCGGTCTTTTTCTAGTCTAGTCTTTTCCTTGCTCGGGATGTATTTTTGATTCTAAGATCTGGGTCAGTTACTGATTACGCGGTGCCCTTACAGACAGGCCACCCCACACTCGAGCCATGACGCAACATGCCATCGATGACATGAAGGCCTCTTTGACCAAGCTTGAAAACATGATCACCTCGATGAGAGGGGAACAGATCGCCATCCTCACCCGGGTAAGTGCCGTGGAACAAGGAACTCCTAGCGGCAGTGTCGATACTACTGGGCCTTTAGCTCAATTGGCTAGCGCAGTCCACAAACTGCAAGAACAGGTCCATCTGACAACCCAAAGCTCCATCCATACGGAGAATGCTAGGACCTACACTCCACTGACCGATGAACTACCCGCCAATCTCAACCTGACGGGTCTACCAATGTTCGAGGGTACTGAAGACCCGGTCCACCATATCCGGGCTTTCAAAGAAATCATGGCCCTTAAAGGGGTTAAGTCCAGCATGTTCAAGCACCTGTTCGCTTCATCTCTCGAGAAGCACCCAAGGGCCTGGTACTACCGGCTCGATTCCAAGAAATACAAAACTTGGGATGACGTGGCAACGGAATTCGCTCGGAACTACGCCGACAACACGGAAATCCATACCACTATGCGCACACTGGAAGTAATGGCCCAGGAACCTAAGGAAGGATTCACGAAATACCTTCAACATTGGAGGGCTGAAAGCGTCAAACTGGTCGATAAGCCCAGTGAAAAGGTGCTGGTCGAAGCCTTCGTCAAGAACCTCCTTCCAGCTTACCGGATCCATCTCCGGTACGCCATCATACCTAGCTTCGCGGTCCTAACTGAAATGGGAACAAGAATCGAGGATGATTTAAGATTGGAAAGCCTCACTAAGGCCTCCACTAAGGGATACCAAGGGGCTAGCTCATCAACAAGCAAGCCCACTACTACTGCTGCCACTCGTAGCATTTTCGACGAGATAAATGCACTCGATACCTCATCCCAGAAGACTAGCACTCCCCGGGTATTCACCGACATAGGCACTACTTATGAAAACGCCCTTCAGAGGCTATCATCGAAAGGCCCTCGATCAAGTCAAAATCGACTCCATGGCTACTCCGGCTGAAATGGTAGCCACAGTCCTACCTCACCTGAAGGGGAGATCCATAGAGGAAGGCCCACTGATTACCTTCTCCAATGCTGATCTACCGCCATTCGGGCCAGCCCACAACATGGCCCTCTACATCACGGTCATCTGCCGTGGAAAGTACCTGCCCATGACCCTGATTGACGACGGGTCCGCAGTCAATGTCTTCCCCTTGAGGACCGCCAAAGCCCTCGGCATTACCGAGGCCGACTACATTCCCACAGCTCAAACCATTCAGGCTTTCGACGGAAGCCCAAAGTCAGTCGCTGGAGCCACAAAACTCACTATCATAACAGGCCCGATAGAGAAAGAGTTGGAGTTTCAAGTGATCGACGTAACTTCTTCCTTCAACCTTCTCTTAGGAAGACCTTGGATCCATGCAACCAGGGTTGTATCCTCCACTTTGCATCGGAAAATCAAGCTACCTTTGCATGACACCGTCATCACTATAGAAGCCACACCTATGACTGTGGCTAACTGCAACACCTCGGGCCGCACCGATCTCTGGGGGTTCGATATCGTAGGGGCCATCGAAGAAGACCAGCTCTTCCGTCCTTACTTCACGGTCCACCTTGACCGGATGTTGCAGAATTTAGGCTTTCTACCTGGGGTTACATCAAGGCCCGATCTCCCTGCAGGAAAAATTCTCGAAGTTCTGGACAATGGGAGGACCCAAACAGGCTTGGGCTACACCCTAACTCCGGAAAACATGGGCCAAACTGAAACCGGTAAGGTTATCTTTGTCACTCCAGTGTTCGAGACTGTCCAAACTGGCCTATATCGGCCTACCACCACGCGCCCTGGGACCCACTTGGCCCAGGACTGCAACTACATACCGGACGACATCTTCGCTCTCATCCAGGCCAAAGATGCTAAGAATGCTGAGCCCGCACTAGGGCTACTTTTTGGAGAGGAACTCGCTGTCCCAACACCGAAAGAAGAGCTAGTCAGCCTCTTTCTCCGCAGTCGCACCTTTGATCCGTCTAAGCTAATCTCAGAAGTCGGATCCGGGACCAGAGCTTGGAGGAAAACTGTCAAATGGACTGACAGTCAAGGAAGGACTTACAAGCTAATCACGGGGAAAGGAGAGATGCCAGAATCTGAGTCTGAGTCTGAGTCGGAGTCTGAGTCAGAGTCTAAGATTGAGTCTAGTGAGTCTGGTGCTAGGGTCAATCCTGTAACTCCCTCTCTCCCTTTAGCCATTCCTGGTGCCTCGGGGTCTGTCCCGGGCACCCTACCTATCCCGCCACTGACTAGTGATCAGATGGCAGCTCTCTTCGAGCTCTTTTCCCAATTTATGATCAATAATAACAACCGTTCTGCTTACGACTTGTCTCATTTTCAAAACTTTCTCAATTTCAAAAATTTTATGTGCAATGACATTGAGAAGCCCGACGAACAGGTATCCTTGCCTCCACATCTGATCGAGCAACTAGAGCAAAGGGAATCCCGCAATCCGGTAATCGAAGAAACCGAATCCATCAACGTGGGAACAACCTTAGAGCCTCAGATGCTTAAGATAGGATTATCCTTAGATCCCGAGGAGAAACAACAATTCATAGTTCTCCTTCAAGAATTCCAAGACGTCTTCGCATGGTCCTACAAGGACATGCCGGGGATCGATTGCGAAATAGCCGAGCACCATATACCGATCAAGGAAGGGTTCAAGCCGGTTAAACAAAAACTCCGACGCATGAGGCCCGAATGGTCTCTCAAAGTCAAGGAGGAAGTCGATAAACAGTTCAAGGCTGCGTTCATACGAGTCTCCGAGTATCCAGATTGGGTTGCAAACATAGTACCAGTCCCTAAAAAGGATGGTAAAGTTCATGTCTGTGTAGACTTTCGGGATCTTAACAAGGCGAGCCCGAAAGACGATTTCCCATTACCACACATCGATATACTGGTGGATAACACAGCAGATCATGCACTTCTATCATTCATGGACGGGTATGCAGGGTATAACCAGATAAAAATGGCAGAGGAAGATATGGATAAGACCACCTTCATTACACCTTGGGGTACTTATTGCTATACTGTTATGCCATTTGGTCTCATCAACGCCGGAGCCACCTACCAACGAACCGCCACAACTTTATTACATGACATGATGCATAAAGAAGTAGAAGTCTACGTGGACGACATGATCGTCAAATCCAAAGACAGAGACGGTCACATCACCGCCCTGAGAAAGTACTTCACCCGATTACGCAAATACAACATGAGGCTAAACCCTCAGAAATGCAGTTTCGGGGTAACATCGGGCAAATTAATGGGTCATATCGTTAGCCAACGAGGTATCGAAGTTGATCCAGCCAAAATCAAGGCCATCACCGAGATGCAGCCCCCTAAAACCGAAAAGGAGATAAGAGGGTTTCTCGGAAAAGTCCAATACATCAGCAGGTTCATTTCAAAACTAACCATGGTGTGTGAACCGATCTTCAAGAAGCTGAAAATAGGAGAACGGTTACTATGGGACGATAAATGTCAAGCAGCCTTTGATAGAATCAAGGAAATGTTGGCCTCACCACCGGTCCTAATGCCACCTTAGCACGGTTTGCCTTTGTCACTATACCTAACCACGACAGAGACAGCCATGGGGGCTATGCTAGCTCAAACGGTCAATTCCGAAGAACGAGCCATATACTACATCAGCAAGAAGTTTTTAGAGTACGAGTGTAAGTACACCATGCTCGAAAAGACATGTTTAGCTTTGGTCTGGGCCACTAAAAAGCTCCGGCATTACATGCTCAGCTACGAGGTATAGGTATTATCCAGAATGGATCCCATCAAGTACCTTTTCGAAAAGCCCATTCTCAATGGCAGGATATCAAGATGGACCCTGATGTTGGCAGAATTCGACCTAAAATTCGTACCATTGAAAGCCATCAAAGGACGAGTAGTAGCCGAATTTCTCGCTGACAGTCCCATAACCGAAGAAGGACACACCGACACTTGGTCCTTCCCGGATGAAGACATTTTCCACACTGACACCAAAGCGTGGGACGTATACTTTGACGGAGCATCCAATTTCCGAGGATTTGGAGTCGGGATTCTCTTGATCTCACCAAGAGGAGAGCATACACCCGTATCCATCAAATTGGACTTCGACGTCACCAACAACGCCGCTGAGTATGAAGCATGTATCCACGGGCTACAAGCCGCCGCCGACTTAGGGGTCACAAACCTCCGAGTACACGGGGATTCATCTCTGGTCATTAATCAAGCACTCCAAAAATGGAAAACTCGAAATGCTAATCTCATGGCCTACCAGGCACGAGTAAGGGATCTCGAGAAACAATTCCACAAGGTAGAATATATATACCTACCTCGGGAAGAAAATCAATTCGCAGATGCACTCTCAAAACTGGCATCTTTGCTAAATATTCCCGATCATATGACCAGTATGCCAATCTGTGTCGAAAGACGATCCGAGCCAGCATATATCCACGACATCGAAGAAATCGAGATACCTGATCCCGAGCCGTGGTATCAAGCTGTGTTGACATACCTAACAACCGGGGAATATCTACCCGGAGCTGACAACCAAGCCAAAAAGGCCCTGCGAAGACTGGCAACCCAGTTCATCCACACCGACGATGGGCAACTTTACAAAAAGACAGCACAGGGGGCTCTCCTTCGATGTATTGATAAAACCAACGCTGAAAAAGTTATGGCTGAGGTACATGATGGCGAGTGCGGCCCACACATGAATGCCCAAATGTTGGTCCGGAAAATCATGAGGCTCGGATACTACTGGAATAGCATGGAAACCGACTGTCAACAATATGTTAGACATTGCCATAATTGTCAAATTTTTGCCAATGTACAACATATGCCACCATCCCTGCTGTACACCATGACATCACCATGGACATTTTCAACATGGGGAATCGACATAATTGGAAAGATAAACCCCTCGGGAACCGGAGGACACTGCTTCATTTTGGTAGCTATCGATTACTTCACCAAATGGGTAGAAGCTGAGTCCTATCACATTCTCAACGCCAGCCATGTTGCCAAATTCATTCAAAATAAGATAATATACCCGTATGGGATCCCTTATGAGTTCATTAGTGACCACGGGACCCATTTTCAAGCCGAAACAGCAGCCTTGCTGACCAAGTACAAAATCCAAAGGCATACGTCTTCATCCTACCGACCCCAAACAAATGGAGCGGTAGAAGCGGCTAATAAAACAATTGTCACCATATTCAAAAAGATGGCTGATAATTACCGAGATTGGCCCGACAAAATACCATTTGCACTTTGGGGATATCGGACCTCGATTCGTACTGCGACCGGCGCAACACCGTATTACCTTACATACGGCATGGAAGCAGTCCAACCTGTTGAGTTAGAAGTGCCATCACTCAGAATCCTACTCGAAAGTCAAGTACCTGAAGCTGATTGGGTTCGAGCATGATATGACTCGCTAGTCCTTTTAGACGAACGACGATCTCGTGCCCTCAATAATATTCAAATCTATCAGAAGAGAATCCAACGGGCTTTCAACAAAAGGGTGAGGCCCAGAAACATCAAAGAAGGAGATTTGGTTCTCAAGTCTGTTCGAGCTTTATTACCAGTAGACCCAAGGGGAAAATTCAAACCTAACTGGGCTGGGCCATATCTGGTAAAGAAGATTCTATCAGGTGGAGCGGTAATGCTAACGGATCTGGACGGGAACGAGTTTGTCAACCCAACTAACCTGGACCAGCTGAAGCGCTACTACCCTTAACCCACCTCTCTCAATGTCATTTGCAAAAGTTTATTAAAAAACATCTTTTTTTCAAACTTTTAAAGACAAGTCGAAAGCTAGAATTATTTATTCTACTGTTACAAACATCTTGAACCAATAGTCTCGATGTGTTTCGAAATGGCACATTAATTCAGTCTGAACTACGTTTGGTTTGATTCCATTTATTGTGGATACGTAGGCAGCCCTTCAAAAGGGCACAACCACTGCAATCGAGAAAAAAAAAACAGGAACGGTTCTTTAATAAACCTTTTCTTATTTATCTCAAAAAATCTCTCTCCGATAAAATAAATAAAAAATCAGCACAAAATAAATAATACTAATACTTAAATAATAAAAACTAGGGCATTTTTCCCTTTCCTTTGCCCTTAGCCTCCTTTTCGATCCATCGGCGTCGAGGTGGAGGTGAACGCTCCCTAATCACCAAGGGAACCTCCTTAACCCGGGCTCGTTTCTTCAAACTCGACTCCTCGGGCACCTCGTTATCACGCCGGCCTAGCCTGTCTTGGATCACTAGCCTCGGTCCAAGTCTTTTCTCCAAATCACTAGCACCGGTCTCATTATCCTGAGTCTTAGTTTCTGACTTAGAACCCGACCCCGGCTCAGCAAAGAAAGTTGGAGTCTCTTCAAAGAACCGCCTGTTGTCTTTGGCCGATTTTCGGCGGGCCAAGTCAAGAGCTTCTTCAGTCTTCAGAATTTTACGGGCCTCCTGGGATTCTTCAGAAGTCCATTTTCGGTAGGATTCAGAAACCCAAGTGGTTTGACAAGGGCGAGGTATAGTCCACATGACACGGGTAAACCAGCGCTGTAGCCACGTGACACACATAGCGTCCGTCAATTAGATCGAAACTCTAAAAATTGACTCAGTCTCAGGGATCTGCTGAAACGAACCGAACTGTCTCAGAATACGGTCCGGATAGATATGGACAGTCCAGTCTAAAGACAAGATCACCAGATAACGGGTCTTGTCCCTCCTAGCTAACCCCGTTAGCCTCGAAAGGAACCACCAGATCACGTTCCACCTAATCAAAGGCCCACCATGGAATGTTAGCTCTTCATCCCAATATTTTTTAGTTATGTGATGACTTGATCTTATCCGGCGAGACCTTGAACCAATCTGACAGCTACGATACCTGGATATGTTCACCGGGGGCTCTATGATCGACAGACGCTCGGATAACCAGATCTGCAAAATTTTCGAAAAGTCAAAAACTTTCGAGAAATCAAAAATCCGAGAATTCAAAAAATTCGAAAAATCAGAATTTTCGAAAGAAATCGGAAAAAATCGAAAAAATCTAAAAAAATCGAAAAATCAAAAATTTTCGTAAAAATTGGAAACATTCGAAAATTTCGGCAAAAAAAAAATCGAAAATTTCGAAAATCCGGAAAATTGGAAATTCCGGAAAACTCCGGAAAAATTCAAAATTACCGCAAAAATCGAGAAATCGGGCAATTGTTCGAAAAAAATGGTTAAATACCTGCAGAAGACAGATACTCCCTGTCAATTGCCGATCTGGGTCGAGTCTTCTAGCGTCAAGGCCCATAATAATCTCCCCAGTTATTAGCCAAGCCGGGCTGTGACCTGTCTCCATTTGGTCAACTATGCTGATTAGCCTGATCTCACCTAAGCATGAGTCAGCATCCATCCGACCTTCGAAGGCATATCTATGCAGCACACAAAAGGCAAAGGCCCTACGCCTATGGGTAGAAGTAATTCTGTCACCAACCGGGTCCATGAATTTGTCAGCCAAGTCAAATAGGGAAACTGAATCTCCCTTCACCATACGGGCTGTCTCAGCTTGCGACAGGCCTAGAAAATCCCTCAACCTCCTCCTTGGGTCAGGATAAAATGGAGGAATAGCAGGACGAGCATTAGGGCACCACCCGCCGATAGCTGCTATTTCTTCAGGAAGAGGACACATTTCTCCTCGAGAAAATGCAAAAACATGAAAGGTAGTATCCCAAAAGGATAAGCAAGCATCAAGGAAATGTGAATCTACCTTAAGTCGCTGAAGTGGGAATAAAGCCAAAATTCCCATTTGAGTTAGCTGAACTTTATCTTCATCTCGAAAATCCTGGGCCCACGCATGAAGCATCGCGGTCAAATGGTCGATACCCATTACAAGGATAGTTTCTTTTATTTATCCTAAAAAGTCTAAGAGATTTTAGGGTAGAAGAAAAGATTTGGATGGGAATATGAAAAATAAGAAGCCAAAGCCCTCTATTTATAATAGGGAATATCCTTTCTCCTAGTCATCACAGGAATAGGACTTTCGCACCACTTCCCCTGCTTCAGGCCTAACCAAGTAATTCCTGGAATCCGTGTCAGAATCCGATTAGGAATCAAAGTCATCCCAAGCATCCTTATTTCCAAATTTCCAAAAAAAATTCAGCATTCTTCTTTTCAAATTTTTTTGAAAAATTCATCATTTCTTCCCCAGCATGAGTCAGTGTTTCACCTAAATGTTACATACAAATTATGTCAGCATACAGGTACACCCAAGAATCCCAGAAATTCTAAGTTCCCCAGTGGAAAAGCTCAAGCAACATCTTTCAGGATATATCTGCAAACAGATATGCCCATAGCTTCCAAGGCAAGCTCCCGCGCAATTCCAAGACAGGATATATCTGCAAACAGGTATACCCATAGCTTCCTAGGCAAGCTCCCGCGACATTATCAGCATCAGCCCAGGTATGATTTCTATTCTATGGCTGGCGAGCCCTTCACGCAGGTCTAATGGACCCTAAACGACCCGATCGGAAGTCTGCCAGGTTTTAATCTTTGATTGACCTGGTAGCTACTCTGACTTTTGCCTTGTCCAAGCCTCAGTCAGAGTGGGGGCTCTGTAGACACCCACATTTTGACCGCCAGGTGTCTATAGTAGTTCCCGCCAAACACCCGATGATGATTGGACGTAAACGTGCTTTGATAAACTCGGATATGGGCTTGTAATCATGGACATTTGGTTTAGACTTTTCAAGGAGTACAAATTTCACAAAACCAACCTCAAATTCAGGCCCAGTGGGTCGTTTCGAGTCAAATAACACTAATTTGGGTCGAAACCGTCACCAGGGGTAAAACCGTCTTTTTCGCGACCGAGTCAAAACCCGGTCAAAGATTTTTCCCGAGACATGTGAGTTAGCCGTGACACTCACACTGTTGATTCCAACCCAAATTCCTACAAAAATTTAGATTCATTAAAAACATTAAACAATTCCGTTAAAGATAGAATTCGACCTCAAGTAGGAATTCTATCCAGAAACCGATTCAGACATTGACCGAGTAACATATACCCGGCCAAACACTCCTCAATCAGCCGAGAATTCCTTTCTTCTTGGCCAAGAAAGTAGGATTCTTATGCTCCTTAAGCTCCTACGTTTCCTATCCTAAGCGGTATTCAAACTCTCCTAAACCAAGGTCGGAAACTCCCTATAAATAGGACCTCCCGTCCAACACAATTTACAACGATCATACATCAGAAAAATACCAAGACACAACAACACAACAGCTGCAAAAACACGTCCAAAACCCCCTCCACACACGGTTCATACACAAACCCGATAGTTAGCAAATCCCGACACTTTTTTCGAAACCTCGAAACCCCGACGAAGCCGGCCAAATCCGACGTCCCAAGCAAGCCACCCGTCCAAACCGATACACCTTAACTCATCCTCATCATCTCGACGCTCTCAAGTCTAATCCACTTCCCGACGAGCCTTATCCCGAGAAAACAAAGCATGTAGGTTGAGGGTGTAAATCAAACCCGTCTCTCCTTCTTCTCTTCCCTTCTCCTCGTTTTTTTATTATTATGGGTCTCTCGTCGGTCTTTTTTTTATTTTCTAATATCGATACTACTAAAAACTACTTTTATATATCGAATATTCTTAAAATATGATATCGATTCTATATAATCGAATATCGTATCAAAAAGAATTATATTAAGTTTTCGACGATATCGTTACATTTTTTTTATTCAAAACCTTTTTTTTTACAACTTCTCGTTCAAAATTCTTTTCTTTTTACTTTTCGTTCAAAACAAACTTTTTCTCAAAACCTTTTCTAAAATTATTCCGACTATTCGATATCGATTTCATAATTGAATATCGAATACGACGAATGTCGCAAATATAAACCGAGTATAAATTAATCCATATTTGTATGCGATTTATAAGATTTTTGACAAAAAATAAAAAACGGACAGACCCGCACGCGAGTCGCGCCCAGTACAGGCGACTCGCGCACGAGTCTGTGAACCGGCCTTTTTTTTAGTTTTTCGATCGTTTTATTTTTATTATTCTACGAAACGATTTCTAAATTTATATCTTTTCTACAACTATTCCAAATATTTGATATTGATTTCATAGTCAACTATCGAATATAACGCATATCGAGAATATTAAGTCGAGTACGAATTATGCGATATTCGTACGCGATTTAATTAAAATTTTTCCGAAAACCGTCGTCGAAATCAGGCCGCCACGCGACCCGCCTGAGTCCCGGGCGAGTCGCGCGGCCGACTGCTCACGTGCGCCTTTCTCGTTTTTTTATTTTTTCTCGAACTTCGTTTTTTTATACAAAACAACGTTTTAGTAATATTTTTCAGATTTCGATTAATATTATTTTCTCGATCTCGTATATTTATTTGCTATATTATTTCAATCGTTACTAACTCGTTTTCTCGTGTTTGTAGCAATTTATTTATTTCTTTATTTTTTATCGTTTTATTAGACTAAAACGAACTCACATGCTAAAATAACTTTGACGTTAGTAGTTTAAAATGCATTAAATGACTTAGCAACCCATTTATTTTTCCTCACATGTCTTAGGAAAATAATCTCTGCATATCATTCAATCGTCGAACTAACGCGTGTACACAAAACCGAACGATATCTTAGTAAAGGCCGCTAAGTGCGGGTGGGGTTGGGTGTTCTCAATGAACTTCCCAACACGTACCCTCACCCCTTACTCAGAACCGTGGTTTCCGGATGTCCGAAACCATTGGCAATGAGAGTCATTCAATATACGATTAACCGCTCAAGTCGGCATCGGTATCGTAATGCTAAGGGACGAACCCGATAAACTCTGACATCGGAAATGGGCAATGTTTTAAATATGGCCCACTACGACATAGAGTGGGTTCGAATGGTTCCGAATAACCATAAAATTCGGTGGCGACTCCTACTTCGATTTAAAATTCTATTTGATACATCTCATATGGAAATTCTATCGCCTCCCCAAAACCCGCGCTTCGCCGCGTCAGGGTGGACCTATGTCATGTCCACACTAATATACAACTCCAAACTACTCAACTGTTGTAAATCAGTTGTCTATTACTAAAAAACCAGTTGTCTATTTGATGTTTTGTAGTAGTGCATGGTGGAGCGAAATTGTGGAGAAGTTAGAATAAAGGCCTTATTAAAGGGCATGAAACTGCATTGTAACTTCCCACTAACATGTAACTTCTATGGAGTTGAAGAAGTTAAGTGGGAAGTTTAAAAACTGATTTTTTAAGGGTTTTTCGATGGGATACCTCTCAACTATCGGCTTTTCCACGTGGTACCCCTGTCTTTTTCAAATTACATGTTGTACCCCTAAACTCTGTAAATTACTCTATATAGTAACCAAAGTTATGATTTTCCAACGAAATCAATTGATGATGTAAATAGTGATTGTTCTCTAATTGACTTTCATTAACCATGATATATTTCTTCAATTTGCATCTTTTACTCGAAAAACTCCATTCCACCACACTACGACATAGCGGTGATGAAGGAATTGAGGTAAAAGGATTTAAAAGAGTGAGGTATAGAGATCAACGTCGACCGACAACAGAGGTGCGTTGTGGTGAGCATTTAGTGGCTTGGTGAATGGTAAAGAAAGAGATGTGGTTTGAAGCATTAAATTGGATTGATTAATATGTTAATGATTCATTTACAAAAAAATTGTAATATACTTATCACTTTGGTCATGATATGGACTGATAAGTAAAGTTTAGGGGTACACCTTGTAATTCGAAAAAGGCGAGGGTACCACTTGGAAAAGCCAATAGTTGAGGGGTACTCCATAGAAAAACCTTTTTTTTAATTAATATTGCCAACTCACCGCCATGTAATATCCACAAGTGCTTAGTTGGCCGCCTACGTGGGTGAATATGGTGCCTCCATTTTCTTTAGCTTTAATATATAAAAGATACAGTTTTAGTTTTATATAAAGTCAAATTTATTTTTATTAAGTTCTATTTTCTTAATTATATACGGAGTATGGTTTATAAAGTTTTAGTTTTAATTATAAAATTCAAATGTTTAGACAACCCTTTTATATTTAATGTTTTTGTTTTTACAATTTCTTGTCTTTTGCTCAAACTTATTTTTATTACACTTTGTTTTCTTTATTATATACATGTGTGTTATTTTATTATTAAATTTGTAAATAATCACATTATTGAGAGTCACAAACTTTTCGGTTGCCCTTAGTAATTGGTTATAGTAATGAATCTTTAATAATTTGTTATGATAATTAATTCTATTTATTATTATTTTTATTAATCGAAAGTAGTAAATTGTGTAATAACTTTTTTAGAAATAAGAATTTTCATTTGTGAAGATAATTTTTTTAGCAAAATCATTTTTAGTCGGTTATTTTATTTCTATTGCATTTACAATTTGTTACATTATTTATTAATTTTGCAAGAAAGTTATGTCTCTTTATTCATCCAGGACAAATAAGAGGCTAATCTTACAAAATTAAGTCTATCCCTAGCATGTGAAAACCACATTCTTACATTCTTAGAGGACTCATGTCAATTCCTCTACTTTTCAATCTAGTGATGACTTCAAAGTTAATCTGATTTACTATGCTTGTACAAGGCCTACAACTGTAAAAAAATCTTTTGAGTTTCTTTCAGTCCAAATATGGTATGCTATAGCTGCAAGAGCTGTACAGAAGCAACTGCTCTTCCAATGCTCGTTCATTCTCCTATTGGCACTCCATTTCAGTTCTGTTTGTAGGTTGCGGCTTGTGCCTCTAATTTGTATCTAGTTCTTCACCTCATTCAAAACACTCTTTTTTCTTTTTTTTGCAAGAAGGTAGTACTCTTATATATTTCGAAAAAAATAGAAGAGTTTTTCTTACAAAAGAGCTAGCCACTAGAGAGTGAGTCTATTGTAGACACTCTATGATTTCATCCTGGATTTCCGGTTTTGAGGAGCTTAGCACAAGTATACATACGGTGTATTGTATCTCTCTAACTAGGACATTTACAGGCCTGCAAATATCATTAAAAACTCGGCAATTTCGCTCTTTCCAGAGGCAGTAGACCGTAGCCGCAATGCAATGCCTTAGCCAAAAGTTGCGCCAATGTTTCGTGTGCTTCCGACTAGAGACCCAATGTAGGATAGCATCTAAATTCAAAGTTCGGAGCGAGATCCCGCACCATCTGCTAATACAGCTCATGACTTTTTTAGCATAGTTACATCGGAAAAACAAGTGCCTAGCGTCTTCAGTATGCGTGAGACACAAGTAGCATCTACTCGCCATAGGCAACCCCCGCTTCTGTATGTTGGATTGAGTTGCTAATTTTCCCTGATAAGCCAAGGTAAGGAAAATCTTGTGCCTCGGGTAAAGGCCTTTGCTCCACCGTGGTGTATACTAGCTGAGTGTTTGTTGGCACGGTCGAAGCGCTTTATAAGCAAGAGATGGGCGATATTTGTCGTTGACGACAAATTGTTGGAGAAGGGTCCGTGCAGCAGCTTGGCTACCAGACTGCAAAACCATAGAGTCCCTTACTGTGATTATTCCACGAAAGCTCTCAGAATGGCGATCATCAACAACGACATCCCATATGGATTGCCGATGAAGGTGGTAGTTTGAGACCCATTGCGCCCAAAGTGAACCACCACCCTTATCCAGATCCCAAAGCCATTTGAGCAGCAAAGCTTTGTTCCAGGTGCGAAGATCTTTTATGTCAAAGCCACCCTCCTTCCAAGGTGCGCAAATGCTTCCCCAACTTTTGTAAACAAGCCTTCGCGTGCCAGGAACGGAACCCCAGAACAGGTCCTTGCAGAATCGGTTAATAGTCTTAGTCACACCTGCAGGCATGAGTAAACTAGAACACCAAAAATTTTAGAGACCAAAGACCATGGAAGTAATGACCTGAACTCTACCAGCATAAGAGAGCAAGTGATTAGACCAATGTGTGATGAAATTTTGCAGTTTTGTGATTAGTCGTCCATACATATCATTAGTGAGCCTGCCGTGATGAATTAGCACTCCAAGATATCGGAAAGGGAACCTGCCTTTCTTAAACCCAGTATTAGTTAGGATGAGTTTTTTGACATCTGGATGAACCCCTCCAAAAAACACTTCAGTTTTTTCAAGACTAGCGTGAAGCCCTGACCAGCATGAGAATTGATCAAGAGTATGCTTAATATGAAGAACTGATGGTAAGTCGCCTCGTGAGAAAACCATAAGGTCATCTGCAAAAACTAAATGAGTGAGCCCCAACTTTGCAAATTTGGGATGGTAAGAGACATCCTTATGCTGACATATACTTCTAAGGTATCTGGATAGGATTTCCATGCTTAGGACGAAGAGATATGGAGAGAGAGGGTCGCCTTGTCTGATACCGCTTTGTCCCTTGAAAAATCCGTAGGATTCTCCATTAATTTTAATTGTAAACCATGAGTTAGTGATGCAGCCTTTAACCCAAGTAATGAACTGGGCAGGGAAATTGAGTACTGCTAGCATATTGATGATGAACTCCCACTGAAGTGTATCGAATGCCTTGCAAATATCCACTTTTAGCATGCATCTAGGTGAGATACCGACCCTGTCATATCCTTTTACCAAATTTTGTGTAAGGAGAACATTGTCAAAGAGGTTCTTGTCCTGCAAAAAGGCAGCCTGTTCAGCCCCGACTAGCATCGACATGACCTGTTTAAGTCTGGATGTGAGAATTTTGCTTGCCGTCTTGTAGATTGTGGTGTAACATGAGATGGGTCGAAAATCTTTAACAGACTGTGGCACATTTTTCTTTGGAATCAATGTCAAGGTAGTGACATTTCCTTCTTTAGGCATGTGACCAGTCTTGAAAAAATCGAGGATTGCCTCGCAAAAATCCTTTTCGGTGATGGGCCAAGCTGACTTAAAAAACCCTGACGTGAACCCATCTGGGCCAGGGCTCTTATTTGGGTCAATAGCAAAGAGGGAGGCTTTGATCTCTTCTTTAGTAACAGGCTGAGTTAAGGACATAGCAGCTACTGGTGTAACAGTAGGTCCCTTGGATAGGAATTCAACATCTAGTGGCTGTACAGGTTGAGTTGAGCCAAAAGGCTCTCATAGTAACGAACAAAAGCGGTTCCTACTTCCTCTAGCCCAGTGTGGTTAGTACCCGCAGCATCCTGAATACTTCCTACCATTTGATGTTGCTGTCGCTCCTTAATTTTTGCAAAAAAGAAGCTGGTGCATCTATCACCTGCACTGATTGTTTTAATTTTTGCCCGCTGCTGTAAAATATTAAGCTCAATGGTCTTAGTTTTGGTGAACTCAGAAACCAGTCTCTTATCCTCCTCAATCAAGGTAGGCGAAAGAGGGTTGTCCGCCAATTGCTGTTGCACAGAGTGGAGTTTAGATTTCAGGCTGGCAGCCTTTTGACTAATTTCAGAGAAATAGAGCCTGTGAAGTCCTTGCATTGCCATCTTGACCTTCTTAAGTTTACCCATAAGCCTATACATAGAATTCCCATGGATTTGAGTCATCCAAGAAGCCTCAACCGCTCCCATATACTCAGGATGCGCAGTCCAACTGTTGAGGAACGCAAAAGGTCGCTTTATAGGCCGAACATTCATACAAACCAATTGGGGGCTATGGTCTGAAATCCCTGGCACCAGACTTTCTGCTGTAGGCAAGCCTAGGCAAGCTTGATTTACAAGGACCCTATCAATCTTAGAGTACATCCTAGTGGACATATCCTGTTTATTTGACCACGAAAATTCACAGCCTGTGGTGGCCATATCATCTAGACCACAATGTTGGATGCAAGTGTTGAAATCCATGATTTTAGTAAGGACAGGTGGAGTAGTATCACTCACCCGCTCCTTAATGTCTCTCACAATATTAAAATCCCCCACACAAATCCATCCTCTAACAGATGGAGCATAGTTTTCCAATTTGACCCACAGACTCTTCCTGTCATCTCCATTATTACTTCCATATATGACAGTTAAATGTAAGTCAAAGCCCGATCCTATGTGCTTTACATAACAGTGAACACATTGATCATGCTCATCAATAATTCTAAGATCCACAGTTATAGAAGACCAGAGAATCCAAACCCGACCATTACGATGCGAGTTATAGTTGCAGAAAACGTTAAGATGCTTGATTTTACGATTGCAGATTTTATTCGCTTTAGTTTGCTTGACCCTGGTTTCTAACAGACCAAGGATATCAAGTTTATTACCTCTAAAGAAGTGCAGAACTTCCTCCTGTTTGACAGGGTTATTAAAACCACGAATGTTCCAGGTTGCAATCTTCATTGAAACAATTTGTCAGGCGGAACTTTATCCTCTTCAACAGTAACCAGCGTTGCATTACCCTCACTACCAGCTGAGTCATTTAATGGCCCAAAGGGGTTTGATAGTACAACCGGCTGTATCTTATCAGGTTGTTTAGCTGGTGTGTGACTCCTTCTTGCAGAAACAACCCTAAACCCTTGCTCAGAATTGATAGCATCCTGCCCTAGCACATGGCGTCCTGAGTGCATTACAGCCTCCGAGAGATAGGGATTAGGAGAAACAGGTGCAGGAATTCCCTCACCCTGCAACAAGTCTCCACACTCTTTAATCTCCGGATATGAGGTACCACCTGGCTCATGGCATCCTGAGGCAATGGCCTTATCAATCTGAGAAGGGTCAGGCATAGGTCTCTTGACCACTGGCACATACTTCAGTTTCTGATTCAGCACACCCTCAGGTCGCTTCTTTTTGTTCAGTTTGCAGAAAGCGTCAGTATGACCCAATCGCTTACAGGTCTTGCAATAATACAACACCCATTCATAGATCACCCTTTGGACTGAATATCCAATTAAAGGAGCATTGATCACGACATGATCAATGAGATCCTTGGATACATCCACCTCAATCATAACTCGTGCAAAAGAGAGACGAGCTTTGCAGGTCGTGGTCAAGTCAGCAAACAGGGGTTTACCCACCATGCTGGCCATCTTACTCAACACTGAATCTGTCCACCTGTAAGGGTCTAAATCCGGAAACAAGACCCAAACTGGTACAATCGCGACACTGTCCATTATGCAGGAGAAATAAGGTGTCCATTGTTTCAAAATCAGTGAGTTAGACCCCAGCGTCCATGGCCCACGCTTCAAAGACTTCAATCATGGCTTCCTCTGAGTCGAACTTGAAACTGAACCAACCTTTTTTGTAATAGCGCACTAAAGGAAGGGATCCAAAATTCCAATGCATCGCAACATAATCATTCGTTTGCTTCAGAGTTGGCTTGGCGCCTAATATGTTGCCCATGAGTGTGTGCTTCCGTAGCCGGACCTCATCTTGAATTTCAGTGATATCAATTTCAATTTCATTTGAATATGCACTCTCTTCACGAAAGAAGAGACTCATGCCAGGTGCTGCCTTTTCTTTAGCAGTATCCGCCCAAGTTTTCCTGTTATCCGCTCTAGTCACACCAGGCGGAGGACAATTCACCTCCTCCAATGGCGGAATACCAGTAGCAGTACTCACGCCAAGATCAGAAACAACAGAACTCACGCCAACATTAGAGGTAATTTGATTACCAGCTGTTGCTGCAGGAGGAACTGAAGTTGCAGCAGGTTTACGAGCAGTAATTGCATCGCAAATTAGATCGTTAACACTGAAATTTCCACGCGGTGGAGACGGTTGAGCTTGAGATATCTCCATCAGTACAACATCTCTTCCGTCAAATTTGTATTGAGGAGATGGAGCAGAAGATTCCGGTGGTATTTGTGATTTTTTGACGGCCTTCCCGTCCCTTTCCTCATAGCTGTGCAAGTTTGATTGTGATTCAAAACACTCTTAGCATAAGAACAATTAAAGAATAGATGGATATGATCTTCCATATAGCATCCTGACATAATGCACATCTTTTAACAATGTACATTCCTCTTATTTGAATGTTATCAGTTGTTGCTGGCTTTTTTTCCGCTGCCATTGAAGTAATGAATCCATGTTTAGGTATTACTCTTTGACCTTGTCTTTACTAATAAATTTGTTTTGACTTACATATCTATCTATATATATATATATATATATATATATATATATATATATATATATATATAGAGTAGAGATCAAGTGAGTCCTCTTCTTTTTTTTGAGTCCATGAGTCCTATCTACCACCATTGATCTAGAGTTGATGAATGGTGGTGATTGATTCTAGTAATTAAGGCAATAACTAACATATTTTGGTAAAAATAAAATAAAATCTTCTCTCCTCCCTTAATTATCTCTAACCACTAATACACGTTAATTCCTCACATTCAATTTTTTCCTCACATTCAATTTTTTCCTCACATTCAATTTTTTCATTCACATCCTAACTGAAACCCTTCACCTTCATCATCCCAAACACAATCACTCGACTTCCGTTTCTTTTCAAAACACACCCGCGCATTATCCTCTCGTCTTCAACTCAAGCAAGGCTACATTGAAGCAACTCTCTAACTTTAGCAAAGATAATCTTCAGGCGGCATAATACAAGGTAACTCGCTAATACTCGATTGTTGTACTAAAGAACTAGGTTTAGTTTATATTCGTATCTGATTTCATTAATTTTCTCGCTAATTATTGATTGATTTACTTTGTTGCGTTTGTGCCCTATAATTAATTGGTTTCACTAAAGATTGTTGCGATATCTGGGTATGCATCTGTAGAGTTTAATTGAATTCACCTACTTCAATTCATACTATGCTTCTACTCTTCATACTTAGTCTAACATATATTGAATGTTACTCTAATGCGCATATTCAGTTACTGTAATAAACTTGAGGTGTTACTGTAAGGGGTTGTTCAGTTAATTTTACACATGTATGATGTTATTTTAAAGACGACCCTGTGTTACTGTAATGTACAAAACGTGTTACTTTTAATCTCATCTTTGTGTTACTTTGAATGCTAGTAATCTTATACATTTAATTGTGTAGACGTGTTACTCTAATTTGCACTCTATGTTACTCTAACACTTTCTTTGTGTTACTTTAACGCGTATCAGCTGTACATATGGTGTTTCTTTCACTCGTATCAGTTGTACTTTAATTTTATATACCAGATTAAACTGTAACAATAGTTGTACATAATTATTGTACTTTTCAGATGACAAAAGGAGGAGACAAATCAAGGTGCGATCGCGGTTGTTGGATAACGTAGATAAGTATGTGGACGCGAGGCAAAAGATCATCGATGGTCCCAAGAGCAAGCCAACAAAGGGTCGAAAAAAATAACGTGTCTAACGAATTATGTCATTTTTTTCTAATTACGAATAATGCTTTGTATCGTTTTCGAAACTTGTTATGTACATTAGTATTTTGATTATCACCAATGGAACAATGTTGTTAAACTCTGTTATCCTGACTAATTGTTCCTGTCACTCTAATTAACGACCGGTGTTACTGTGGGAATGAATGAAGTTTACACAATATACAAATGTGGTCTCATAATCATTGTGTTACATTGACGCATTATAACTGTTACTTTAATGAACAAATGATGTTACTCTAAGTTATTAATGGTGTTATTCTTTGTCTCATGTTAAACAATGTTATTATCATTAATTACTCTGACGCATTATATATGGTTCTTAAAAAACGAATGTTGTTACTTTGGTAATGAATGGTTCTAATCCAAGTTATCCTCAGTTACTTTGGTATTGAATTGTTTAAACAACGTTGCTGTCCTCAGTTACGTTCATGCATTATGTATGTTACTGTAACTAACGAATGATGTTACTCCAATAGACATGAAATGTTACTCTAACCAAATACACATATATTAAATAAATATATAGTTAATTGCAACGTAGCACAGCGCTATGTGTAAAAAAATGTGTACAAAATCCAGTTCCTGTGTTTTGTCAATATCCCCCCAGAAACCGGCTGTCTCTGCAACCTGAACTCCCGAATTAATCTGCACAAGCTTTCCACATTTGCCTTGTCTTCTGCCCTTAGAAGTCCGTATCAGTGAAGCTTCAATGTCGTGTCTACTTCAACAGAAAACAAAACAATAATATTAGTGAAGCTTACGTTAAATCTGGGATCTATACTAAAACGAGAGCAATGAACCACTGTTATTAATCCATGATTAATCAAATGAGTAAAATTCCACCTTTTCCACTGCTGTCCTGTGCGTTCGCTTCTTTGTCAATACCACCTGCACAAAATTAAACAACATTACACCCATGCAACAAATGTGTTATATCAATTCACAAGTTGTGTTACTCTAACTAGTACACTACGTTACTTTTAACATCATCATCAAAACCCTTTTTCTAAACGTTCAGTGTGTTACTGTAATTGCAATTAAGTGTTACTGTAACTCAGAAGGTATGTTACTTCAACGACGTTTCTGTGTTAATATAAAACAAAACAATAGTATCAGTGTATATCATGGAAAACCTAAATAAGAAACATAAAATCCTGGAATCTATAAAGATCGATAGAGCAACTAACCATTGATAGGAAACTATGATGAATGAAATAACAATGAAAGCAATATCAACATTAAAATTGACGTGCAACAAATGTGTTATATCAATTCATAAGTTGTGTTACTCTAACTAGTACACTACGTTACTTTAACAACATCATCAAAATCCTTTTTCTAAACGTGCAGTGTGTTACTGAAATTGCAATTAAGTGTTACTGTAACTCAAAAGGTATGTTACTTCAATGACGTTTCTGCATTAATATAAAATAATGCAATAGTATCAGTGTATATCATGGAAAACCTAAATAAGAAACATAAAAACCTGAAATCTATACAGATCGAGAGAGTAACTAACCATTGATATGAAACTATGATGAATGAAATAACAATGAAAGCAATATCAACATTAAAATTGACGTTAAAAAGTAACGCAACAATGAAAGCAATAACAACAATGAAAATTGACGTGAAAGAAATATTGAAACTCACCATTGTTATACTCGATCAATTGCTTATCAACAGTTGAAGAAGATGACGCGGTCATTGAATCCATTGTAACGGGATTTCGAGCACAGAATTGATTGAATGAATGAACGTGATGAAGAAAGGTTTTTTTTCACGTTTGAATGAATGAATGAACGTGATGAATGATGAATGAACGTGATCAAGGGAGTTATTGTTTCCTAAATTCTTGGGAGCTATTTTAGGAACGTAAATCTTCCCCTTTTTTATTTTTATTTTATTTTAAATGGATGCATCTTGTCCATCCATCCTCATCTCATCCAATTGATGGGATGAGGACTTATGGACTCATATAGAGTAAAGGACTCATAAGAGCCTTACTCTCTATATATATATAGTTAAAAGACAACTTTTGCCATAATTTATTTTTGCCACGTGACGTCTTTAATATAATTTCTATTAATTTTTTATTTATTTTTATTAAATTTTTTATATTACTAATTGTTATACCAAAATCTTTTCATTTCTCTTTATTATTAAATATTTTATTAATTAACTTATTAATTTTTATCCACAAACTTTTCATTTCCCTTATTGTAAAATGGTGTAATAACTTTTTTAGAATATGATTTTCCACTTCTTAGGTGTTTGCTATTTTATTCCTCTTACATTTAAAATTTTTTACACTGTTAATTTGTTTCATAATTATGTATTTACCTTTATTAATAAATATATTATTACTAACATTTTTTTACTCATTTACTTTTGTTTAATAATTTTTATATTATTATATGTGGTATTAAGTTTCATTTTTAATAAATTTATAATTATTATATTTCAAATTTAACATCAAATATTTTTTTTAAAGCAATGGAAAAAAATCTTAAAATTTCACTTAAAGCATTTGTTATAAAAACTTAATGATTTTTTAAAAAAACTTAATGATTTTTTTTTAAAAAAAAAACTTAATCATTTTGATGTTACACCTTTTCATCTACTTTTGTCTTAGGAAGCAAATTTAATATTAATAATTATATCATATACAATATTAATTTATTATGAAGAACTTCATTATTATATATAACTAAAAAAGTACCTCCCTTCACAATATAATAGAGGGATGAAAAATCATTTGTATTTTTTTTGCCACGTGGCGTCTTTAATATAATTTTTATTTATTTTTATTAAATTTTTTATTTATTACATTACTAATTGTTATATCAAAATCTTTTCATTTCACTTTATTATTAAATGTTTTATTAATTTTCATCCACAAACTTTTCATTTTCCTTATTGTAAAATGGTGTAATAACTTTTTTAGAATATGATTTTCCATTTCTTAGGTGTTTGCCATTTTATTCCTCTTACATTTAAAATTTATTACATTATTACAAAATTTCATAATTATGTATTTACCTTTATTTATAAAATTATTATTACTAACATATTTTTTACTCACAAACTTCTCATTTACTTTTATCTAAAATTTTTTATATTATTATACGTGGTATTAAGTTTCATTTTTAATATATTTATAATTATTACATGTCAAATTTATTCACTAGCCTAAAATTTATTCCACACATCAAATATTTTTTTAAGGCAATGAAAAAAAAAATCTTAATATTTCACTTAAACCATTTGTTATATAAAACTTAATGATTTTTTAAAACAAAAATACTTAATCATTTTGATGCTACACCTTTTCATCTACTTTTGTCTTAATTTTTTTTAATATTTACAATTAAATCATTTATTAATCTATTATGAAGAACTTCATTATATAACTAAAAAAGTACTCCCTCCATAATATAATAGAGGGATGAAAAATCATTTTATTTTGTGAGTGCTTATTCACATTTCATTCGCTTTGTTTTATAGATACTTTCTTCAATTTTGTAAGAAATAAAATAATGATTTTTCATTATTGTTTGTTGATTCTAATTTTAGTCTAATTTTATCTTTTGTATTTGTTTTTTGGGTTATTTAACAACAATAATACCAACTATAGGGCGTCTTCCCAAAATAATATCAATTTCAATAAATCTGAGAATAATACGTATTATTGGAGTAGTTAAACAAGAGTAGTATAAGTGACTTTATAACCTGTTACATCAGGTCACCTAATTAATATTTAACCTGCTACCTATCCCCCATCCTTTCTACTTAGACCTGGATAACGGGTGAACCATGTTGGGTCAGTTTCAGGTCGGACCACTTTTGTATTATAATAATCGGGTTAACTTCGGGTCGGGTCGGATAATTTCGGGTTCAAGTCATTCTTGAGTTTGTTATTTTTAACTTTTTTAGGGATATCGACTCGTTTTCTATAATAATAGTCGGGTCAGTTTCGAGTTAGCTCGGGTTAATTCGAATTACGGGTCAAAACCAAGTCTTCAATTCAGGTGTCAGGTCGGGTTCAGTTTTTCTTATTTGGGTCGGGTCAATTTTATCAGGTCTACTTCTCCTTAGTCATCATTCTCTCTCTCCATTACTCTTCATCCTTCTTTAGTTTTTTTTCTTATATGTTTCGTTTAGATTAACGTGTTGATTTTGGTGTAGGATTGTATTGTTAGCTAGATTTAGTGAGGTTGAAAACTTGAAGGAAGAGGAAGACGGAGGACATGAATGACATTGAATGTCCCGTACACTAAGTGAAAATAAGTGAAGTAATATGAAATAAATTAAAGACGAAAAAGGCAGGTGAACAGGTTTTACCGCTAACTGATCATCTATACTATTCTGGTTTAACTACTCCAAAAATATGTATTATACTCTGATTTAGTAAAATTGGAATTATTTTTGGAAGACGTTTTATAGTTGATATTATTGCCGTTAAATAAAATTAAAGATGAAAAAGGAAGGTGGAAGGGTTCTACAGGTAACCGGTCACCTATACTACTCTTGTTTAACTACTCCAATAATACGTATTATTCTCAGATTTATTAAAATTGATATTATTTTGAGAAGACGCCATATAGTTGGTATTATTGTTGTTAAATAACCCTTATTTTTTTAGTAAACTTATGTGAAGCTAATAATCAAGTCTGCAATTTTTTCATTTTTTAGGTAAAATAATTAAAATTTATTTTAATTGATATTTATATTGATTATTTTTATATACATTCCGAGTTAACTTTAAACTTATGGGTTTTGTGTTCTTAAGAGTAAACTTTTATTTATATTCAAAGCAGAAGAAAGTTTAATAGTTTAACCCACTTTCGTCGTAATGATCAACCAAAGTTAATATGACTAATTATATTATTTAGCATTAAAAATATCATATTATAACTAAAAAATAATATAAAGCAATGAAAGAATAAAAATAATTTAGTATTTTGTTTTTTACATTTCATTCACTATTTTTTACCATTACATTCAATTTTGTAAGATATGAATTTGCATTGTCGTTAATTGATTCAAATTTTAGTATTAATTTTTTCTTTTCCATTTTATTTATAAAACTTTGCGAAACCAGTAGTCAAGTCTTCAAGTTTTCAATTTTCAGGTATAATATTGTAACTTTTTTTTATCTATATATTGATTAATATTATAAATACATTTTTTGGGTTAATTTTAAATCACATTGGTTTTCTGTTCATAACGGTGAACTTTTATTTATATTTAAGAAAGTCGTAGTAGATTACAAAATATATATAATTCATAAAAGTTGCAATATTTTATAGTTAATTCAAAGTAAAATACTAATGACGACCAATTATATTACATATTTTTTACGGTTTAAATATATTTTTTAAAAATATAACCATGTCTTATAATCTAATTACGATCGCCTTAAATAACTTATAATGTTTATGTAATTATGACAAAAATTATTTCATTTTATTTTTTATATTTAAATATAAATTATTTCGTTCGCACCATATTTATAAATGCAATAAATTTAACGATTTAATTTTTGAAATTTAAATCCAAAAAACTCGGTAAGAAGATTATATTTAAAATCAATTTTTTTCCTCGTATTCACCAAATAAATATAATATGTTTCTAAAATTTTAAATGCGTTCCTTATATAATTTTAAGGATGGTCCCGTAATTTTCACGGGGTTAGAAACTAGCTAGTACTTTTATAAAAAGCATAATATTCACAAATAGATAAATTCATACTGTAGACACCCGCATTTTGACCGCCAGGTGTCTATAGTAGTTTCCGACAAACACCCGATGATGATCGGACGCTAACGTGCCTTAACGTACTCGGAAATGGGCTCGAAATGATGGACATTTGGCCTAGGCATTTTAGGGAGTACAAATCTCACAAAACCAACCTCAAATTCAGGCCCAGTGGGTCGTTTCGAGTCAAATAACACTAATTTGGGTCGAATCCGTCACCAGGGGTAAAACCGTCTTTTAGCGACCGAGTCGAATCCCGGTCAAAGACATTTCTCGAAACTCGTGAGTCCACCGTGACATCTCACACGGTTGGTCCACACTCCAACTCTACAAAAATCAGCCATTCACAAAAATAATAAACAATTCCGTTTAAGGTAGAATTCGATCCCGAGTAGGAACCCTATCCGAGAACCGATTCAAACACTCAACCGAGCTAAACCACTCGGCCAAGTAGTACATACCAGCCGGTATTCCTCTTTTCTTCCCACACAAGAAAACGGAATTCTCGTTCTTCTCAGCTTCTTACTCAAGCGGTAATTCTAGCTCAAACAGGAGTCCTATTCAAAAACCGATTCGAGCATCCGACCGAGTGTAAAACACTCGGCCGAAACAGCCCAAAACAAGAGCAAATCCACCGGTTTGCCTTGCTTCCTCCACAAGAAAGCGGAATTCTTATTTCCCTCAAATTCTCTCGTTTCCTATCCTAAGCGGTAGTCAAACTCTCCCAAGCCAAGGTCGGGAATTTCCTATAAATAGCCCCTTGCATCCAACACAAAGGAAAAAACGATTACTAGCAATCAAATCATCAATTTCACACATACACACACGATTTTTCAGCAATAGTTATCTAGCATCCCGACACATATAAATCCTTAGCATCGAGAAACCGATATCACGTTACAAACCCGAAGGAAACCGGTACCCATACCCGAACCTTCACCCGTCCGAACCAAACCTATAGCCGAACCAAAACTCGACGCTCCCGTGCCTAGCCACATTCCGACGAGCCCCGATCCGAGTCGACAAGAGCATGTAGGTTGAGGGTGTAACCAAACCCGATTTCTTCCTTTCCCTCTTTCTCTCCTCTTCGTCCGTTTTATATTACGGGTCTAGAGTCGTTTTTTTTATTTTCCTAATATCGTTATTAACGAAAAACTATTTTCATAACAAAAATTCTTAAACATACGATATCAATTTTTCTATAATCGAATATCGTATAAAAAAGAATTACATTAAGATTTCGACGATATTAAAAATCGTTACATCTTTTCGTTCAAAATTCTTTTCTTTTCTTTTCGTTCAAAACAAACTAATTTTTCAAAACCCTTTTTTTTAGTTCATTCCGAATATTCGATATCGATTTCATAATCGAATATCGGATACGACGAATATCGAAAATATGGATCGAATACAAGCTAATTCATAATTTGTACGCGATTCATCAAAAATAACAATTTTCGAACAAAAATAAAAAGACGGACAGACCCGCACGCGAGTCGCGCCACGCCCAGGCGACTCGCGCGCAGGCCTGAAACCCGAGTCCCTTTTTTCCGATTTTTCGTTCGTTTTATTATTTATTCTTCGATCGATTTCTAAAATTTACATTTTTTCTAAAACTATTCTAAGTATTCGATATTGATTTCGTAGTCAACTATCGAATATAAAGAATATCGAAAATATTAAGTCGAGTACGAATCATGCAATATTCATACGCGATTTAATACAAACTTCGAGTTTTCGAAAACCGGCACCGAAACAGGTCACCACGCGACCCGCCGGCATCCCGGGCGAGTCGCGCGGTTGGCTGTCATGCCGCGCCCTTTTTCCGTCTTTTTTATTATTTTTCGAACTTCGTTTTTTATACAAAACAACGTTCTTTTCAACAATATTTTTCAGATTTCGATTAATATTTATTTTCTCGATTTCGCATATTTATTTTTGCTATTATTATTTACAAATCGATACTAACTCGTTTGTTTGTTTTTGTAGCAAATTCATCCTTTTATTCATTTGTTTTATTATACTAAAACGAATCTCACATGCTAAATACAACTTTGACGTTAATCAATTTTGCATGCATTAAACTGACTTAGCAACCCATTCAATTTCTCACATGCTTAGGAAAACAATGTTTGCATAATCATTCATCGTTCAACTAACGCGCGCATTAAAACGTCATTCGATATCCTAGTAGAGGCCGCTAATGTGCGGGCGGGGTTGGGTGTTCTTAGTGAACTTCCCAACACGTACCCTCACCCCTTACTCAGAACCGTGGTTTTCGGATGTCCGAAACCATTGGCAACGAGAGTCATTCAATATACGATTAACCGCCCAGTCGGCATCTATATCGATATGCAAAAGGGACGAGCCCAATAAACTCTGACATCGGAAATGGGCCGTATTTTGTACACGGCCACTACGACATAGAGTGGGCTCGAACGGTTCCGAATAACCATAAAATTCGGTGGCGACTCCGACTTCGATTTAAATTTCCATTTGACCATCTCATGGAGATTCATTCGCCTCCCCAAACCCGCGCGTGGCCGCGTCGGGGTGGACCTATGTCATGTCCACAATTTGGCGACTCCGCTGGGGATTTTCTGATGAGTTAATAACCTTCAGTGTCCTCAGGGTGAGACTCGAATAGAAATCGTTTGACTAGTACAATGCGCGTTTTAGTTTTACGGTTCATGCATAACCCCACTTTCCCGGGCCGGTACTCGCGACCGACGTCCCACTATACCGTTGATATAGTCCAAACTGGTTATGTCAAAGGTGTCCATTAGCCGATTCATATGGGTTTTACGGCATGTCCTAATCTCAACTCGAGTTAGGGAGTCCGCCCCGATTCTTGATAGGCTGTGTACACTGGTATAGACCCTTACAGACTGACCGAGACTTAGATTAAGAGCATACATGGCGTCATTATACTGTTTCCATGACTACGTGCTACTTGATCCATATCTTTTTCAAAACCGTCATCTTTTCAAAATTTGCATCCTTTTTCAAATATCCAATTTCAAAACCCGGGTCATATACCGAACTTAGGACTTATGATTTTACTCAAAATAGCCTTTTTCTAGCCGGTATCATGCCCAATTCAAAACTCGAAATTACTTTCGAAACTTTCAACCCGACGTCCGGCCCGCTCCTTTTTCTCTTTTTCGAAAAAGGGCCGGATTTCTCCACCCGATTCATTTCGGGCTTTTCAAAATCATATTTCAAAACTTCCTCTTCTTAGACTTCCCGTATTTAGCAGTGTCGGGTCGTGTCATTAAGTCGTTGAAGTCTCTAGCATCGAAACTCTGTCGATCTTACATCACGAGTTTCCCCCCCATCCTAGTCCGCCTTACCTAACTAAGGCAAGGCCCACCTACGTAGGACATACTCCTACAAAGGTTGGCCCGTTTACACAATCGAGTCTAAAAGTCTGGGAATGTCTCACGTGAACCTTCCTCCGAACAGGGCCCAACCCACAGCGTTGGATCCTGAGGAAGGCCCACCTCTTCACAAGTCACCCGTCTAGGTGTCTTTTCCGAGTCATTTACCGTCTTTTTAGCTCCCTTCTTTTTTCCCTTGCTCGGGATGTACTTTCCTTAGGATTCGGGTTAAGTTGCTAATTACGCGGTGCTCTTACAGATAGGCCACCCTTCACTCGAACCATGACGCAAAAAGCCATAGACGAATTGAACACCACGTTGGCCCAAATCCAGGACCAATTGAGGCAAATGAGGGAAGACCAGATCGCTATTGTCACCCGGGTTAGTGCCGTAGAACAGGGAACCCCTAACGCCTCGATCGAAGATGACGGACCTCTAGCCGCATTGGCCGACGCGGTCCGAAAGCTGCAGGAACAGGTCCACTCGACCACCAGAAACACCATTCTCACGGAAAATGCCCGTACCTATTCGACCCTAACTGATGAATTGCCCGCTAACCTTAACTTAACGGGCTTACCAATGTTCGATGGGACTGAAGACCCGGTACTTCATATTCGGGCTTTTAAGGACTTTATGGCTGTCAAGGGGGTCAAATCGACCATGTTCAAGCATCTCTTTGCTTCCTCTATGGAGAAACACCCAAAAGCATGGTACTACAGGCTCGACCCCAAGAATTTCAAAACTTGGGACGATGTTGCCATGGAATTCGCACGGAACTACGCGGATAATGCTGAAATCCAGACTACCATGCGTACTCTGGAAGTTATGGCCCAAGAACCAAAGGAGGGTTTCACCAAATACCTCCAAAGGTGGCGGACCGAAAGTGTTAAGCTGGTTGACAAGCCCGGCGAAAAAGTTCTAGTGGAGGCCTTTGTCAAAAACCTCCTCCCTGCTTACCGAGTCCATCTCAGATACGCTATTATACCCGACTTCGCAACTTTGACCGAAATGGGTACCAGAATCGAAGACGATTTAAGGCAAGAGAGCCTTACTAAGGCCTCTACCAAGGGGTATCAAGGAGCTAGTTCATCCTCCAGTAAGACCGCCAACACAACGGCGGCCCGAAGCATCTTCGACGAGGTAAACTCACTTGACACCTCAACCAAGAAGAATACTCCAAATCGGGTATTCACTGACATTGGGACAACTTATGCTAATGCCTTACAAAGGCTATCTTCGAAAGGCCTAATCCAACCGATAGGCCCAACTCCGGAAGTCCCCGTAGAAAAATGGTCCAAAAGCTACAACATTCAGGCCTATTGCCACTACCACCAAGGCAATGGGCATGATACGGAGAAATGCTGGAAATTGAAGCATCTTATCCAAGATCTGATCGAAAACAGAAAAATACCGCTACCCAGTGACAAGCCGAGTAACAAAAACAATCCTCTTGCTACTCATGCCATTTTCACTGGAGAGGTAGTTGACTCTCTCATCTCATTTCCCCTTTCATTTCCCAAATCAATGGGATATGGAACGACGACGAAGATGATGTCTACCTAGCTAAAGGAGAGGTTGTCCCCGTCACTATCGAGGAAGTCCGGAGGGCTAAAGCCAAAGCTCTGGCCGGTACACACACCATCACTGCCACCCCGGAAACCGTCACTGAACCTTCCAGGACGGAACTCACTCCTGAAGAGCCAAACGCCGACACGGCCCTAGTCAGACAATTGAAGAGGGTCCGAACCGATATTACCATATGGCAGCTTTTGGTTAGTTCACAGGAGCATCGAGCGGCACTTACTAAGGCCCTTGATGAAATCAAGGTCGACTCCTCGGTTACCCCCGCTGAAATGGTAGCCACGGTCTTGCCATATCTCAAGGACAAGCCCAAAGGAGAAGGCCCACTCATCACCTTCTCCGAGTCCGACCTTCCACCATTCGGGACCACTCATAATTTGGCCCTGTACATTACGGTGATTTGTCGAAACAAATATCTTCCGATGACCCTAATTGATGACGGGTCCGCGGTTAACGTCCTTCCTTTAAGGACAGCCAAGGCCCTCGGCATTACCGAGGCTGACTACCTTCCGACTGCAAAGACTATCCAGGCTTTCGATGGGAGCCCAAAATCAGTGGCTGGGGCCGTTAAACTAATCATCATAACAGGCCCGATCGAGAAGGAGTTAGAATTCCAAGTGATCGATGTTACTTCATCTTTCAATCTGCTACTTGGAAGACCATGGATTCACGCGGTCAAAGCGGTATCTTCCACTCTTCACAGAAAGGTTAAGCTACCTCTACAGGACGGGATCATCACCCTCGAAGCCACTCCCATAACCGTGTCCAGCTGCAACACGGCGGGCTCAGCCGACCCACGAGGATTCAACTTTGTGGGAATGATCGAAGAAGGGTACCTTTTCCAGCCATACTTCACCGTTAGCATCTATACGATGCTACAGAACCTGGGTTGCCTACCGGGAGTCACTTCAAGGCCATATCTACCACCGGGAAAGATCATCGAAACCCTGAACAACGGGCAATCTCACCTCGGTCTAGGCTATACTATGGCATCCGGCTACACGAACCAAACCAAAGCAGTCACGTTCGTCACCCCGGTATTCGAAACTGTTCAAACGGGTCTCTATCGGCCCACCATCTCATATCCCGGGACCAAACTGGCTCGGGAATGCAATTTCATTCCAGATGACATATTCGCCCTTATCCAGGCCGAATCAAAGGAGGGCCCAAGCAACACTGAGCCCATTCTAGGACTACTCTTTGGGGAAGACAAGGTCATCCCTACCCCTAAGCAAGAGCTGGTCAGCTTGATCCTTCGCAGCAGCAACTTTGATCCAACCAAACTGATCTCGGAAGTTGGTGCCGACACCGGGAAGAGAGCTTGGAGGAAGACAATCAAGTGGACCGACGGTCAGGGTCGAGCCTACAAGCTAACTACTGGCGAAGGAGATATGCATGCTATCGAGTCTGAATCTGAGTCCGAGTCCGAGTCAGAGTCAGAGTCGGAGTCTGAGTCAAAGTCTAGAGGGTCCAGTACTAGGATCGAGTCTGTAACCCCTCTCCCTTCTTTAGCCTCACCATCGGGAGCCCCGGAGTCTGTCCCGAGGGCTCTCCCTATCCCGCCTCTGACCAACGATCAGATGGCAGCTCTCTTCGAGCTCTTTTCAAAATTTACTATCAATAATAACGATAACCGTTCTGCTTATGACTTGGCTTATTTTCAAAATGTTTTCAAAAATCTTACTTGCAATGACATTGAGAAACCCGACGAACAGGTACCATTGCCTCCGCATCTAATCGAGCAACTCGAGCAAAGGGAGTCCCGAAGTCCTGTAATCGAAGAAACCGATTCCATCAACGTAGGAACCCCTTTAGAGCCTCAGATACTTAGGTTGGGCTTATCTTTAGATCCCGAGGAGAAGCAACAATTCACGGACCTCCTCCAGGAATTCAAAGACGTCTTTGCATGGTCCTACAAGGACATGCCGGGAATAGACCGGGAGATAGCTGAACACCGAATACCCATCAAAGACGGGTACAAGCCGGTAAAACAGAAACTCCGTAGAATGAGGCCCGAATGGTCTCTCAAAGTCAAAGAGGAAGTGGATAAACAATTCAAAGCGGGCTTTATTCAAGTGTCCGAATATCCAGACTGGGTCGCAAACATAGTACCGGTACCCAAAAAGGATGGCAAAGTCCGAGTATGTGTAGATTTCCGAGACCTTAATAAGGCCAGCCCAAAAGACGATTTCCCGTTGCCACATATCGACATACTGGTGGATAACACGGCCGATCATGCCCTTCTATCATTTATGGACGGATATGCCGGATATAATCAGATCAAAATGGCGGAAGAAGACATGAGTAAGACCACCTTCATCACACCTTGGGGGACTTACTGTTATACCGTGATGCCATTTGGGCTTATCAACGCTGGTGCCACTTATCAACGGACCGCTACTACTTTATTGCATGACATGATGCATAAGGAAGTAGAGGTCTACGTCGACGATATGATTGTCAAATCCAAGTACCGAAACGGGCACATTACAGCCCTAAGGAAGTTCTTTACCCGACTACGCAAGTACAACATGAGGTTAAACCCTCAAAAATGCAGTTCCGGGGTAACATCGGGCAAGCTACTGGGCCACATTGTCAGCCAACGGGGCATCGAAGTTGACCCAGCAAAGATCAAGGCCATAACCGAGATGCAACCGCCTAAAACCGTAAAGGAGATAAGGGGATTTCTCGGGAAAGTCCAATACATAAGCCGGTTCATTTCAAAGCTAACCATGGTATGTGAACCCATTTTCAAGAAACTGAAGATAGGAGAACGGACACTATGGGACGACAAATGTCAAATGGCTTTCGATAAAATCAAGGAAATTCTATCCTCTCCACCGGTGTTAATGCCACCTCAGCATGGGTTGCCTATATCACTATACTTGACAACAACCGAGACCGCCATGGGCGCTATGCTAGCCCAGACGGTCGATTCTGAAGAACGGGCTATTTACTACATCAGTAAAAAGTTCTTAGAATACGAATGCAAATACACTATGCTTGAGAAGACGTGTCTAGCATTAGTATGGGCCACTAAAAAGCTCCGACACTACATGCTTAGTCACGAAGTACATGTGCTATCCAAGATGGATCCAATTAAGTATCTATTCGAGAAGCCCATCCTTAACGGCCGTATATCCAGGTGGACTTTAATGCTAGCTGAGTTCGACCTCAAGTTCGTACCTTTAAAAGCCATCAAGGGCCGGGTAGTAGCAGAATTCCTCGCCGATAGTCCGATATCCGAGGAAGATCACACCGATACTTGGGCCTTCCCAGACGAAGACATACTCCATACCGACACCGACACATGGGATCTGTATTTTGACGGAGCGTCCAACTTTTGAGGATTTGGTGTCGGGATTTTGCTAATCTCACCACAAGGTGAACATACCCTGTTATCCATCAAGCTAGATTTTGACGTGACTAATAACGCAGCCGAATACGAAGCATGCATTCACGGGTTGCAAGCCGCCGCCGATTTAGGAGTAACGAACCTCCGGGTTCACGGCGACTCATCATTAGTCATAAACCAAACCCTACAAAAATGGAAAACTCGGAACGCAAATCTCGTGGCTTACCAAGCGCGAGTAAGGGTTCTCGAAAAACAATTCCAAAAAGTGGAGTACATCTACCTGCCTCGGGAAGAAAACCAGTTTGCAGATGCTCTGTCAAAATTAGCATCTTTACTGAATATCCCAGCGCATCTAACTAGCATGCCTATTTGTGTCGAAAGACGGTCAGAGCCGGCATACGTCAACGTTATTCAAGATATCGACATAACTGATCCAGAACCTTGGTACCAGGCTGTTCTAACCTACTTGACGTCAGGGGAATATCCTCCGGGAGCTGAAAACCGGGCCAAGAAAGCTCTGCGAAGATGGGCAACCCAGTTCATCCGCACAGACGATGGACAGCTATACAAGAAGACAGCACAGGGGGCTTTACTCCTATGCATTGACAAAACTCAAGCCGAAAGAGTTATGGCCGAGGTGCACGACGGCGAAAACGGACCGCACATGAATGCCCATATGTTGGCCCGGAAAATCGCGAGACTCGATTACTATTGGAATAGCATGGAAACTGACTGTCAGGTGTATGTCAAACACTGTCATAACTGTCAGATCTTCGCTAATGTTCAGCATATGCCTTCATCCCTACTATATACAATGACATCACCATGGCCATTCTCGACATGGGGAATTGATATAATCGGGAAAGTGAACCCTTCTGGGACAGGAGGTCACTGCTTCATTCTAGTGGCTATCGACTATTTCACCAAATGGGTCGAAGCCGAATCATACCGGATCTTGAATGCCAAACATGTGGCTAAGTTCATCCAAAACAAAATTATATGTCGATATGGGATTCCACACGAGTTCATCAGCGATCACGGGACCCATTTCCAAGCTGAAACCGCCACCTTGCTGGAAAAATACAAGATCCAAAGGCATACATCATCACCTTACCGTCCTCAAACAAACGGAGCGGTAGAAGCAGGCAATAAAACAATTGTCACCATTCTTAAGAAGATGGCTGAGAATTACCGGGATTGGCCCGACAAGATACCCTTTGCTTTATGGGGATATCGGACATCAATCCGGACTGCAACCGGAGCAACTCCATACTATCTAACATATGGAATGGAAGCAGTCCAGCCGGTCGAACTAGAAGTACCATCCCTTAGGATTCTGCTCGAAAGTCAAGTACCTGAAGCGGACTGGGTCCAAGCCCGATATGACTCACTAGTCTTTTTAGACGAGCGGCGGTCCCGGGCTCTGAATAATATTCAGATATATCAGAAAAGGATCCAACGGGCTTTTAACAAAAGGGTTAGGCCCAGGAACATCAAAGAGGGCGATCTAGTCCTAAAATCTGTTCGAGCTTTACTACCAGTTGACCCAAGGGGAAAATTCAAACCCAATTGGGCTGGGCCATATTTAGTGAAGAAGATTCTTTCAGGAGGTGCTGTAATGCTAACGGACTTGGACGGAAACGAGTTCGTCAATCCAACAAACTTGGACCAACTGAAGCGTTACTACCCGTAAACCCTATCTCCATGTCATTTGCAAAAAGTTTATAAAAAATGTCTTTTTATGAATTTTCAAAATTTTAAGCAAGTCAATAAGTTAGGATCATTTATCCTACCGTTGCGCATCTCGAATTAATAATCTTGATGTATTTCGAAAATTGCAAAAGCACTTCTGAACTACGGAAGGTTTGATTCCATTAATTTTGGATACGTAGGCAACCCCTCAAAAGGGTACAACCATTGCAATAACGAAAAGACGGGAACGGTATTCACTAATATGTCTTTTATTATTTCAAAAAAAATACATCACAAAAAAAAGCAACAAAATCACACCACAAAAAAATAGTAGTAATACTTAAATAATAAATTTAGGTGACTACTCGTACATTTTGCCCTTTCCCTTATCTTTCGGGTCACGTGGAGCCCGAGGCCGACGGGGCGGGGGCGAACGTTCCCTAATCACAAGGGGAATTTCCTTTGCTCGAACCCGCTTCTTCGATTTTGGGTTTTCCATCTGTTGCACCGGCCCAAGCCGAGCCCTAACCGGCTCGGGAAGCCTGTCTCGAGGACCAAGTCGGTCCTTAGCAGCCAGTCTTGGCCCTAGTCTCCTTTCTAAGTCCATCTGGGGGCTCACTCTCCCCCGTGCACCCTTGTTACTGGACCCTTCAGTCTGAGTCTTAGATTTTCTTTTCTGACCTGTCGAAGTATCTCCATCAGTAAAGAAGCTCCTATTGTCCTTAGCATGCTCCCGGCGTAACAGGTCATAAGCCTCGTCAACTTTCAGGGCAGCTCGGGTCTTAGCTGAGTCAGCTCGGGTCCACCTTACATAAGAATCGGTTACCCAGATCGAATGAGAATTTTTAAGAACAGGCCAAGTAGCTCGTGTATACCACCTTTGCATCCAGGTGTCACACATCACGTCTGTTAGCTGAGTAGACTCACTCACAACGGCCTCGATTTCTGGGATTCTTTGCGCCCGACCATATTGCCTAAGTATGCGATCGGGAAAGAGGTGAATTGTCTGCCTAAAAGATAGGATTACCTGATATCTAGCCCTATCTCGAGATTCCAGACCAGTCCAAAGGTAAATCGGCCACCATGGCACGGCCCAACGGATCAACAGGCCTCCATGGAAAGATAGCACCTCATCCCAATATTTTTGGGTATTGAAGCGAGAAAAGGCAATGGCTCGTCTCCTTGACATAACTTGCCTGGGTTGATATCGGCTCACATTTAAGGGAGGGTCCAAGATCGATAACCTCTCGAATAGCCATAGCTGAAAAAATCCGAAAAAAAAATCAAAATTGCAAAAATCGTCAAAATCACGTAAAAAAAAAAAAAAAAGTGAAAAGGCGTGAAAACCGAGAAAACCGCAGAAGCCGGAAAATCGGGAAAAAACCGCGCAAATTCAAAAAATTCAGAAAATTCAAAGGAACGGCATACCTGCAGAAGCCGAGTACTCCCAGTTAACCGAATTGACGGATCCCTCTTACGATTATCCAAACCTTGAATAATCTCCCCTGTAATCAGCCAAGCCGGGCTGTGCTCCGTCTCCATCAGGTCAGCCACGGTGAAAAGTTTGACGTGGCCCATGCAAGATAACAAGTCCATACGCCCTTCGAAGGCATAAACATGGAGCATACAAAAAGTAAAGGCCCTACGACTATGAACTGGCCTAACCCGGACATCATCTGGATTCATGAATTTTTCAGCCAGGTCGATCAGGGAAACGGTATCTCCTTCTAGCGTACGGGATACCTCCATATGGGAAAGCCCTAAGAATTCCCTTAACTTCCTCCTTGGGTCAGAAACTGAAAAAGGGATAGCAGGGCGAAGTATAGAATTCCATCCTCCTGCAGCAGCAATTTCCTCAGGAATAGGGCAAATCTCTCCTCGAGGAAAACTAAAAACATGATATGTGTCATCCCAATAGGATAGGCAAGCATCCAAGAAGTGGCAGTCTACTTGCATCTGACGGATCACGGACAATTGGGTAACGCCATTCTGATTTAGGATAGCCCTATCGGCATCCTTAAAATATTTTGACCACTCGTGCAACATTCCGACTAATCGGTCGATTCCCATATTTGATTTGCTAAAAGAAAGGATAAATTTTTCAGGGCTTATTCTTTTCTTTAAGGAACTAAGGAATTGTGGAATTATGAAATTTATGGAGCAAGAAGGGGTATTTATAGCATGGAAATAAGTTCTCCTCCTCACCTTAGGATTCCCAATCCTAGAGCATTTAGCATACAAGCCATTGTCCTAAGGCTTAGCTAAGTCATCCCGAGCATTCCTATTCCTTTTCAAAGTCAAAACAAAAATTCTCTAATTTTTCAAAGACTTTTTAAAATTCAAACCCTTTTCTCAAATTTTTATTCCCCAGCACGAGTCATTTTTCCTACAAATATTACATGCAAAATTTTGCAGCTTTGCATAAATATGTACAGCACGGCTCAAGCAGGACCATGCAATTTGCATAACTCCCCAGCGGCATTTAACAAGATGAGCCCGCATACAGGCCCATTTTAAGTCTCATACGACGAATTCCCCACGGAGTTATCATCAATTCAGGTACATTTCTAGCCCATGGCCGGCGGGCCCTTCACGCAGGTCTAATGGACCTTAAACGACCCGACCGGAAGCTGCCAGGTTTTAATCCTTGATTGACCTGGTAGCTACTCTGACTTTCGCCCTGTCCAAGCCTCAGTCAGAGTGGGGGCTCTGTAGACACCCGCATTTTGACCGCCAGGTGTCTATAGTAGTTTCCGACAAACACCCGATGATGATCGGACGCTAACGTGCCTTAACGTACTCGGAAATGGGCTCGAAATGATGGACATTTGGCCTAGGCATTTTAGGGAGTACAAATCTCACAAAACCAACCTCAAATTCAGGCCCAGTGGGTCGTTTCGAGTCAAATAACACTAATTTGGGTCGAATCCGTCACCAGGGGTAAAACCGTCTTTTAGCGACCGAGTCGAATCCCGGTCAAAGACATTTCTCGAAACTCGTGAGTCCACCGTGATATCTCACACGGTTGGTCCACACTCCAACTCTACAAAAATCAGCCATTCACAAAAATAATAAACAATTCCGTTTAAGGTAGAATTCGATCCCGAGTAGGAATCCTATCCGAGAACCGATTCAAACACTCAACCGAGCTAAACCACTCGGCCAAGTAGTACATACCCCGGTATTCCTCTTTTCTTCCCACACAAGAAAACGGAATTCTCGTTCTTCTCAGCTTCTTACTCAAGCGATAATTCTAGCTCAAACAGGAGTCCTATTCAAAAACCGATTCGAGCATCCGACCGAGTGTAAAACACTCGGCCGAAACAGCCCAAAACAAGAGCAAATCCACCGGTTTGCCTTGCTTCCTCCACAAGAAAGCGGAATTCTTATTTCCCTCAAATTCTCTCGTTTCCTATCCTAAGCGGTAGTCAAACTCTCCCAAGCCAAGGTCGGGAATTTCCTATAAATAGCCCCTTGCATCCAACACAAAGGAAAAAACGATTACTAGCAATCAAATCATCAATTTCACACATACACACACGATTTTTCAGCAATAGTTATCTAGCATCCCGACACATATAAATCCTTAGCATCGAGAAACCGATATCACGTTACAAACCCGAAGGAAACCGGTACCCATACCCGAACCTTCACCCGTCCGAACCAAACCTATAGCCGAACCAAAACTCGACGCTCCCGTGCCTAGCCACATTCCGACGAGCCCCGATCCGAGTCGACAAGAGCATGTAGGTTGAGGGTGTAACCAAACCCGATTTCTTCCTTTCCCTCTTTCTCTCCTCTTCGTCCGTTTTATATTACGGGTCTAGAGTCGTTTTTTTTTATTTTCCTAATATCGTTATTAACGAAAAACTATTTTCATAACAAAAATTATTAAACATACGATATCGATTTTTCTATAATCGAATATCGTATAAAAAAGAATTACATTAAGATTTCGACGATATTAAAAATCGTTACATCTTTTCGTTCAAAATTCTTTTCTTTTCTTTTCGTTCAAAACAAACTAATTTTTCAAAATCCTTTTTTTTAGTTCATTCCGAATATTCGATATCGATTTCATAATCGAATATCGGATACGACGAATATCGAAAATATGGATCGAATACAAGCTAATTCATAATTTGTACGCGATTCATCAAAAATAACAATTTTCGAACAAAAATAAAAAGACGGACAGACCCGCACGCGAGTCGCGCCACGCCCAGGCGACTCGCGCGCAGGCCTGAAACCCGAGTCCCTTTTTTCCGATTTTTCGTTCGTTTTATTATTTATTCTTCGATCGATTTCTAAAATTTACATTTTTTCTAAAACTATTCTAAGTATTCGATATTGATTTCGTAGTCAACTATCGAATATAAAGAATATCGAAAATATTAAGTCGAGTACGAATCATGCAATATTCATACGCGATTTAATACGAACTTCGAGTTTTCGAAAACCGGCACCGAAACAGGTCACCACGCGACCCGCCGGCATCCCGGGCGAGTCGCGCGGTTGGCTGTCATGCCGCGCCCTTTTTCCGTCTTTTTTATTATTTTTCGAACTTCGTTTTTTATACAAAACAACGTTCTTTTCAACAATATTTTTCAGATTTCGATTAATATTTATTTTCTCGATTTCGCATATTTATTTTTGCTATTATTATTTACAAATCGATACTAACTCGTTTGTTTGTTTTTGTAGCAAATTCATCCTTTTATTCATTTGTTTTATTATACTAAAACGAATCTCACATGCTAAATACAACTTTGACGTTAATCAATTTTGCATGCATTAAACTGACTTAGCAACCCATTCAATTTCTCACATGCTTAGGAAAACAATGTTTGCATAATCATTCATCGTTCAACTAACGCGCGCATTAAAACGTCATTCGATATCCTAGTAGAGGCCGCTAATGTGCGGGCGGGGTTGGGTGTTCTTAGTGAACTTCCCAACACGTACCCTCACCCCTTACTCAGAACCGTGGTTTCCGGATGTCCGAAACCATTGGCAACGAGAGTCATTCAATATACGATTAACCGCCCAGTCGGCATCTATATCGATATGCAAAAGGGACGAGCCCAATAAACTCTGACATCGGAAATGGGCCGTATTTTGTACACGGCCCACTACGACATAGAGTGGGCTCGAACGGTTCCGAATAACCATAAAATTCGGTGGCGACTCCGACTTCGATTTAAATTTCCATTTGACCATCTCATGGAGATTCATTCGCCTCCCCAAACCCGCGCGTGGCCGCGTCGGGGTGGACCTATGTCATGTCCACACATACATTTTTAGTCAACAAAACTTTCAAAATTCTCTTATTCATGACATTTACAAAAAAACTTATAAATAAATACAACCATTAGAAAAGTCATTTTATTATATATATATATATATATGTATATATATATATATATATATATATATATATATATATTTATCAAGTAAGTTCATCATATGTAATTAAGTCTATATTAAAGTTACAGAGAACATACGATAAAGTTGCATTTGTTCAAAATTGATATGTAACTATAACATTCAGCACTTTTATCACTTCAAGTCATAAACTGCAACTTTAACACTGAAACTTATGAACTCTCTCTCTCTCTCTCTTTCTCTCTTTATCTCTCTCTCTCTCTCTCTATATATATATATATATATATATATATATGACTTATGAACATAATAAGAAAGGTCGTATTACAAGTGATTGGGATTTTACCACAAAATATATTAAGTTTGAACTGTGAATAGGCAAATTAAACCAACCGGGGACAGCAAAAGCCGGCGCCTACTAGGCATATGGCAACGGTGCCTCCCTCAAAGGTCTCTAACGCCAGTTTAAACTTAATACAATATGTACCCTCACTAAACCCTCTTCATTTATGTTGATAAGTAATAAAAACCAGTTAGTTGAAAACCTAACCATGGTCCAATAGTTAGTTTAATCAAGTCAAGACATAATTCAACAAAGGATTTAGCCTATAAGGCTCATCCTAACAATAAATAAATAAGAAAAAAGTTAAAATTAAAATTAAAATAACTTACAAACTTAATTTGTAGTCAGAAGATGAAGAACGCTTAGTAAACTTTTATTGATAATAGGAGATTTTTTTACAACTGAAAGAGAGACTAAGAAGGCTCGAAAAGAGTCTGCCTTCAAAGCATAAAAACGCATCCTTTTATAAGCAAGGAGCGGGGAAAAACAACAAAATAAAAACAGTACAACGAATATTTAACAGTACAACAACGAATATAAAACAGTGCATGTACTTATTAATACATTGAAAGCTTTTTGAAAGCCCATCTTTTAAAGGAAAGAATAAGTGTGCCATAGAACACACTAATATTGGAAAAGCATCTTTACGTAACATCTTCACCAATGCTTCCAAATAATTGCATCCTTTTTCAAAGTTCTTCATAATTGTGTCTTTTGAAACACAAAAGGTAAGAATGTGCATTATTCCATTATAACTTCAATTAGATGAAGTTTGTGCACCTAACTATAATTTTAATAGCTCTTGTTATCACTTGAAACTATTTGCCAAGTCTTGAATAATCTGAGTATCTTTCTCGATATTATCCTCTGGGTCTTGAGCGTCTTGTAAAATATTAAATTTATTTTTACTGGTTGATGTCATCGACATTGCCATAGAAACATCACTCTTTTGTGATTTAGCATCATTATTATCAGCCTTTTGAGCTATAGCTTTATGAGCTAAAGCTAAATAGTAATGGACAATCTCTTCTTCTGTTTTGTTCTGGACATCCATGGTCTCATAAGGAGCACTATCTGAATGATTATCTTCATCATTGAGGTAGAGGATAGTATAACTATCAATTTTTTCTTGGATAAGGTCAAGGGTAGAACTACAATTTAGTTTCTTGGTGTCTTTATTTTCTCTGAGCATAGTATCCCAGAAGCGAGAATATGACTCTCTTTTTAGACAGAATAAATTTTCCTGGGTATAACCCATTTTTGGACTGAATTTCCATATCCAAGGAATAGAAAATTCAATAAAAAATTGCATTTGAATAAGTCCCGGAATATTATCCTCCGGGGCCTTTGGTATAATTTCTTTCCATTCATTATAAAGATCTTTAAATATTGGAGGTAATATTTCCTCTGAAGTTCCATAAAATTGCCACCATTTTATTAACCATGGCGGTATAACTTCAGTTATAACCTCTTGGCTAATTTTTATAAACCATGTATGACTTCTTTTATCATTCTCGTAAAGAAAAGTCTTATCCAAAGCTTGGATATAATCCCAATAATTGTAGTCAATACGAGATCCTTTGTTAATTAAGGATTTCGTGGTAAAAGGAGTGATTCCCCATTCTTTAATGGTAATAACCTCTCTAATAATAATTTTTGAAAAGTTATAAATTTCTGCGTCATTACCCGTGAAATGATTGATTTCACAACCATTTGATGAAAGTATATTTTCATAAAAATTTCTATTTTTATATGATTCCATCATAAAATTATTTTTCATGAGGTATTTCTCACATAGACTCCAGGGCTGATTTTCCCGTTTTTTATCGGACATGTTGAGAATGAGTATAATCCTTTCTTCTTGGTTTTTAACCATTTTTTCTTTTTCGTCCATTGATTCTTTAACTATCTTTCTAAACGAAGGAGAGATTTTATCTTGTCCCTTTTGTTTCCAAAGTTGGAATTCTTCAAAATCTTCTTTCTTAATGATTTCATCATTAATATTTTTAGCTATAAGCTTTTTACTTCCATGCTGGATTAAGATATTACATGGCCCAGGTTCTGAATTGCCTTCCTTTTTAGAAGAATATTTTCCCCTTCCTCTATTAGAGGAATACGTGCCACGACCACTGCCACGGTACATTCCTGAAAAATGTAACATTTAAACAGATAAATACTCCCTTGTTAAAAAATCTGGGAGATGATTTTCAGTACCTTTTTTTATAAAAAATATCAAAATCAAAAGGGGCTAAATGTGCTTGCCATCTGGCAAACATTTGTTTCGAAACATCATGCTTAAAATCTTTTTGAAACATAAATTTTGCGGAGCTGCAATCAGTTCTGATTATAAATTTTTGATTATATAAATCATTTTAAAATTTTAACACGCATCTAACTATTGCAAGAACTTCTTTTGCAACAGTCGCATAATTAGATTGAGCAGAATTCCATTTCCCGGAATAGAATCTTACCAAATATTCCTTTTTATCCGTGGGATTAACTTGTTTAAGAATTCCTACATAACCAATGTCTGAAGCATCAGTTTCAACAATTTTATCTCAAAACGGATTTGCTAGCCTAAGGCATGGCAAAGATATTACTTTGTTTTTAATCTTTCTGACAGCAATAGTATGATCTTTAGACCATGCACCGGGATTCTTTTTTAATCTATCATAAAGGATGGCTGTATCTTTTGCTAGATCAGCATAATAGGGGGAAATATAGTTCAAGCTTCCTAAAAATCTTTGAAGTTGAGTTTTATCCGTAATCTCGTCTGGAAATTTTGACCCAAACTCAATACTTCTATTTATAAGAATGATCTTTCCTTTTTCAATATTATGACCCAAAAACCTAATTTTGGTTTGGAATAAATACATTTTAGGCTTGGATATAACTAAACCGTTTGTAATTACAATTTTTTTAAAAATGTTAAGGTGTTTAAAATGTTCTTCTATGGTTTTAGAAAATACTAGAATATCATCAATATAGACAATAATAAAATTGCTATAGTCATTAAAAATATCGTTCATAATTTTATGAAATTCCGAAGGGGCATTTTTTAATCCAAATGGCATAACATGCCATTCATATTGACCAAATGGAACATTAAAAGCAGTTTTATATCTATCTGCTGGGTTAATTTGAATCTGCCAACAACCAGATTTTAAATCAAATTTAGAAAATATGATTGCATCATATAAACGATCCAGTAAATCTTTTTTATTAGGTATAGGATACCTAATCCATTTTAAAACTTTGTTTAGAGGTTTATAGTTAATGACTAATCTAGGAACACCTCGTTTCTTCTCAGCATTTTTATTGACATAAAAAGTTGTACAAGACCATGGGGATTTAGATGGTCCTATAAGTTTTTTCTCTATAAGAGAATTTATTTCTTTTTTGCAAAAAGTCAAATATTCAGAATTCATTTGACAAGGTCTTGCCTTTGTAGGAATATTTTCATCCTTAAAACCTTCTTCATATAGAAGGTCAACAATATCTTTTTTCCTACTCCAAAAAGCATTTGGGTGGTCATTACAAATATCTAATGAAAATTGATTTTCAGTTTCTGAAATCTTTGTTTTAAGCTTAGGATTACTAAGTTTTTCATTCATAGTTAAAATATTAACTTCGTGCTTTAAAAACCCTAATTGATTCTCTTTTAAAGATATTTGGTTATACATTTCATGTATAGTTTTAACAAAAGGTTTCATTATAAAATTGAAAATAATAGTTTTGTCTTTATAGGTTCCTATTAACCTATTTTTATCTACACTTTGAAAAGGATAAATTTTATTAATAAAGGGTGTTCCAAGTATGATCGGAGTTGAAAGTTTATTTTTAACAAGTAAGAAACTCAAGGGGATACAAGTATCATTAACACAAATGTACGCTTTTGGAAGTTTAAACTGGATATCAAGTTTATCTCCACCTGCTTGAGATAAAGTGTGAGTAGTTTTTTCAAAATATCTGATAGGAATTAATCCTTCTTGTATAACATATAAATCAGCTCCAGTATCAATTAGAGCGGTAAACTCTTTAAAATATCGATAATCAATTCTAAGTAAGACTTTTACATACCATTTTTGGCCTGTAACAATTTCTAATGTTTGAAGAAATTTACTAGCCGTATTAGATTCATTAGGTAATTTATCCTCCCTTATATTAGTGGGTTGATTGTTATCCATGTTTTGATAATTTTTTAGAAAAGAAACATCATCATCATTATTAATGATGTTATTATTTTTAGAAAGTTCTTCTTGGAAAATAACTAGAGTTTCTAAATTGGAAATTCTTGTGTCATTATGTTTATTTTGAAATTTTAAATCTTTTATCTCAGATTTTAAAGTCTCCATTTCTTTTAAAATGTCGTGTAAGGAAGTAGGATTTGAGTGTTTCCTTTTATTTTGGAGAAGTTTATAAACTTCGGACATGGTATAGGGGTTTTTATCAGTGACGATATCATCGTTTTTGTATTTATTCGTACTTTTGGAAGTACTGGGAATATTTTCAATAACTTTAGACCGTATTTCGGTGTCTTGGATTGTTTTTAGCAAATCTATCCATTGATCATTATCAACGACATTAATATGATTCTCTTGGAATTGAGATATTAAATTATAAAATTCATTCTTATTAGGATTCTTACAAGATTTTCCCATACCACACGGTGTGCATTCTGAACTGGAGGATTCAGAATAATTTTCTAAATCATTATCAATGATTTTGATATTATCATTACTAGAATTACTTAGACTTCCTTCAGTTTCACTATTAGAATCAATATTGTCTAAAAATAATTTTGACAACTTATCTTTAATATCGTCATCAATCTCCAAGTTATTAATCTGTTTTTGAGTCCAACAATTATTTGCCATGTGACCCTTTTTATTGCACTTAAAGCATCTTATTTGCTTAGAAGCGTTATAATCTTTTTTGTAATTCTTTTTATACTGTTGCCTCTGAAACTTTCTTTGGGATTTCCCCTCTAGATTTTTTCTAGAATACTTCCTTTTTTTGTATCTATGATAATTTTCGTTTATGTTATTATTCCTCTTCTTTTTAGGAGAAGAAGTCATATCCATACCAAATTGTTCACAAAATTCACCTAGTTGATGTTTTTCAACTAAATTTTGATTTTTCAATTGTTGGTTCAGTTTAATCTCATTACAAAGGTTTAAACCTTCTTGGGTACAAACTTTTATTAGTTGACCATAATTGTAATCATCATAGTGAATAGAGGCTCCATTCCCTCTAAGAGTTTTTCTAACCCTTTCGGCAAATAAATGAGGTAGACCGTCAATAAATTTGGCCTTCCAATGAGGACTATTAGTCTCAGGTAATAACATAACTCTACTAAGAAATGTGTCTTTATACCACCTAAATTCAGTCAAAGTTTTACATCTTTGATTTTGTAATAGAGTCCTAGTAGACTCTTGATTATTAGCATATTGACCTGTAAAATAATCAACAATATTTATAACTAAAGTATAAACAGCTTGGTGAGAAGTAACACCATTCTCAATTTTAACAGTATTATATATACCAAGTTTCTCTTCTTCAGATAAGTAGTTGTCCCACCAACCTTTTAGTTGGCCAGTGAAACCTGCTACTATCATTTTAGCAACAGTGGTATCATCATTATTAACATTCTTACAAATAGTAGAATACATAAGCATTCTATGCACATGATTATGAATTTGTTTTTCAGAATAACAATCAATATTCCATTCATAAATATGGATTCCACTGTAACTGTTATTAATATGATATTCTTGTTCTTCATGAAGAAGACCCATCGGTGAAGGTCTAGTGTTATAATAAAGAGTATTGATTGGTTTATCAAACCATTTATTCTTTCTGATAACATTAATATTGTCATCATTTTCTGGATTTAACTCATCATCCAGGGTCTTAATACTGAGACTAGCAACTTTATCAGCCAAAGTACTGATTAATTTTTCAGTCAATTCTTTTTCTTGATCTGTTTTGAATTTAAAATTCTTAATTTCAGGTGGATCCTGAAGATTAGTTTGAATATTCGGAATTCTTGAAAACGAAGGTTTAAATTTTTCTATTTTATCCTGAACAAGGTTATTAATTAGATTACGACTTTGTCAGTTTTTTTATGTAAATCCGCAATATGGTCACCAAGAATTTTTAAGTAAAGATTGGCATAATTATTCTGGTGGATCAAGCTATTAAGATGATTAGTAGTAATTATAGCAACATCATTTTCAAATATTTTTGAAAGAGCTATATAGCCGCATCCATCTAGTTTAAAGGATTGTAAAGGGGGGTAAACTCCTTTGAGATCTTCACCATTTAAAAGTTTGAAATTTCTTTCAAGAACTAATAAATAATTAGAAAAATAAGTAGCACAATACAAGGGAACAAAATGTATGATTTCATTTTTTAAAATACAAAAATCATAAAATTCGTCTTGAAGAATTTGTTGTTGGCAATTATTAAAATTATGAAAAAACCAATCTCTAAATTTTTCCCATATAAGAGAATTGAATTCATTACTAATTATTTTTCTGGTTTCTGAACCAGAAGTAAAGTCCAATAAAGGTGTATTAATCATTAAAATTAAAACTCATTTGAGACATAGTCTCTGACTCCTTTTTTGGTTGTCTTTTTAAAATTTTGCCTGGATGAAGTTGTAAAATGTCTTCATCAATTTCCATTACTTCATCATCTCTTATTTGAGAAGTTGAGAATCTAGATGGGGTAGGAATATCAAGATCATGGTCTAGAGTTGAAATAAAAGTCCTATTAGAAATAGATCTGGCCAGTCTAGAAGTACTACTTCTTGGTCTGAAATGGTTGTCACCAAAATTTAAAGTCACAGCTCCTTCCGGAGTTTGTTTAACATCAAATAAGTTTGTTTGCATAATAGGTTGTGGGGGCATTGCCGTTGTAATCGTCCAGTTTTCAGGAAAAGATATTTCTTCCCATTTAATAGATTGTCTAGTAGTAATATTAGATCTATTACAATTAGTTTCGATAACAATAGTTTCATTTATATCCTTATCCGTCAATCTGCAGTGAGGATTTAATGTGTATAATGGTTTAAAATAAATTCTATAGCATATGCATATTAGCTCTGATCCTTTAGCATAGTTATAACCATGAGTTTTAACATTTAATGTCAAAGCATCAAGGATATTAGTATCTGTTAAAGATAACTGTAAATTTGGGTAAACATCAAAATAAACTGGACCATGAGCTAAGCTAGACTTAACTACTCCCATGATTGACTTCCCAAAATCTAAATTTCCACCGTCTCTTAGAGCTGCTATAAAGCTCTCTGGGAAATCCTTCAAGAGTTAAAGGTTTGAAAGCCACTTGGACTAACCCTATGTGAATAAATTTATTATCAGATTTTCTTTAAGGTTCTAAATGAAAATTATTTAATAATTGGATGTGCATTTCATCATTATTTAAAGAAATAGATTCTTCAGTTGTTTTTACTACTTGTTTTAAACCTATTCTTTCAAACCATCCTAATTTATAAATGATCCTACTATTAACTTTAGGAATAGTCCATTTGTTTAATAGTTCCATATCTTGAGGTAAATCGGTCTCTTTGGTGGTACTGTTTTCAACATGTTTATTACTCGAACTGGCATGTTTAACGAATTTACTCATAACTGAGAAAATGTTGAATTATGACTTAACATATCTTGAACTCCCTACTGTCCATGGCTCTGATACCACATCTGCTAGCATAAGGCATGACAAAGATATTACTTTGTTTTTAATCTTTCTGACAACAATAGTATGATCTTTAGACCATGCACCGAGATTCTTTTTAATCTATCATAAAGGATGACTGTATCTTTTGCTAGATCAGCATAATAGGGGGAAATATAGTTCAAGCTTCCTAAAACTCTTTGAAGTTGAGTTTTATCCGTAATCTCGTCTGGAAATTTTGACCCAAACTCAATACTTCTATTTATAGGAATGAAAGTTTGAAATTTCTTTCAAGAACTGATAAAGAATTAGAAAAATAAGTAGCACAATACCAAGGAACAAAATGTATGATTTCAATTTTTTAAAATACAAAAATCATAAAATTCGTCTTGAAGAATTTGTTGTTGGCAATAATTAAAATTATGAAAAAACCAATCTCTAAATTTTTCCCATATAAGAGAATTGAATTCATTACTAATTATTTTTCTGGTTTCTGAACCAGAAGTAAAGTCCAATAAAGGTGTATTAATCATTAAAATTAACTCATTTGAGACATAGTCTCTGACTCCTTTTTTGGTTGTCTTTTTAAAATTTTGTCTGGATGAAGTCGTAAAATGTCTTCATCAATTTCCATTACTTCATCATCTCTTATTTGAGAAGTTGAGAATCTAGATGGGGTAGGAATATCTTGATCATGGTCTAGAGTTGAAATAAAAGTCCTATTAGAAATAGATCTGGTCAGTCTAGAAGTACTACTTCTTGGTCTGAAATGGTTGTCACCAAAATTTAAAGTCACAGCTCTTTCCGGAGTTTGTTTAACATCAAATAAGTTTGTTTGCATAATAGGTTGTGGGGGCATTGCTGTTGTAATCGTCCAGTTTTCAGGAAAAGATATTTCTTCCCATTTAATAGATTGTCTAGTAGTAATATTAGATCTATTATAATTAGTTTCAATAACAATAGTTTCATTTATATCCTTATCCGTCAATCTGCAGTGAGGATTTAATGTGTATAATGTTTTAAAATAAATTCTATAGCATATGCATATTAGCTCTGATCCTTTAACATAGTTATAACCATGAGTTTTAACATTTAATGTCAAAGCATCAAGGATATTAGTATCTGTTAAAGATAACTGTAAATTTGGGTAAACATCAAAATAAACTGGACCATGAGCTAAGCTAGACTTAACTACTCCCATGATTGACTTCCCAAAATCTAAATTTCCACCGTCTCTTAGAGCTGCTATAAAGCTCTCTGGTAATCCTTCAAGAGTTAAAGGTTTGAAAGCCACTTGGACTAACCCTATGTGAATAAATTTATTATCAGATTTTCTTTAAGGTTCTAAATGAAAATTATTTAATAATTGGATGTGCATTTCATCATTATTTAAAGAAATAGATTCTTCAGTTGTTTTTACTACTTGTTTTAAACCTATTCTTTCAAACCATCCTAATTTATAAATGATCCTACTATTAACTTTAGGAATAGTCCATTTGTTTAATAGTTTCATATCTTGAGGTAAATCGGTCTCTTTGGTGGTACTGTTTTTAACATGTTTATTACTCGAACTGGCATGTTTAACGAATTTACTCATAACTGAGAAAATGTTGAATTATGACTTAACATATCTTGAACTCCCTACTGTCTATGGCTCTGATACCACATCTGCTAGCATAAGGCATGACAAAGATATTACTTTGTTTTTAATCTTTCAGACAGCAATAGTATGATCTTTAGACCATGCACCGGGATTCTTTTTTAATCTATCATAAAGGATGACTGTATCTTTTGCTAGATCAGCATAATAGGGGGAAATATAGTTCAAGCTTCCTAAAAATCTGTGAAGTTGAGTTTTATCCGTAATCTCGTCTGGAAATTTTGACCTAAACTCAATACTTCTATTTATAGGAATGAAAGTTTGAAATTTCTTTCAAGAACTGATAAATAATTAGAAAAATAAGTAGCACAATACCAAGGAACAAAATGTATGATTTCAATTTTTTAAAATACAAAAATCATAAAATTCGTCTTGAAGAATTTGTTGTTGGCAATAATTAAAATTATGAAAAAACCAATCTCTAAATTTTTCCCATATAAGAGAATTGAATTCATTACTAAATATTTTCCTGGTTTCTGAACCAGAAGTAAAGTCCAATAAAGGTGTATTAATCATTAAAATTAAAACTCATTTGAGACATAGTCTCTGACTCCTTTTTTGGTTGTCTTTTTAAAATTTTGTCTGGATGAAGTCGTAAAATGTCTTCATCAATTTCCATTACTTCATCATCTCTTATTTGAGAAGTTGAGAATCTAGATGGGGTAGGAATATCTAGATCATGGTCTAGAGTTGAAATAAAAGTCCTATTAGAAATAGATCTGGTCTGTCTAGAAGTACTACTTCTTGGTCTGAAATGGTTGTCACCAAAATTTAAAGTCACAGCTCCTTCCGGAGTTTGTTTAACATCAAATAAGTTTGTTTGCATAATAGGTTGTGGGGGCATTGCCTTTGTAATCGTCCAGTTTTCAGGAAAAGATATTTCTTCCCATTTAATAGATTGTCTAGTAGTAATATTAGATCTATTACAATTAGTTTCGATAACAATAGTTTCATTCATATCCTTATCCGTCAATCTGCAGTGAGGATTTAATGTGTATAATGGTTTAAAATAAATTCTATAGCATATGCATATTAGCTCTGATCCTTTAGCATAGTTATAACCATGAGTTTTAACATTTAATGTCAAAGCATCAAGGATATTAGTATCTGTTAAAGATAACTGTAAATTTGGGTAAACATCAAAATAAACTGGACCATGAGCTAAGCTAGACTTAACTACTCCCATGATTGACTTCCCAAAATCTAAATTTCCACCGTCTCTTAGAGCTGCTATAAAGCTCTCTGGGAAATCCTTCAAGAGTTAAAGGTTTGAAAGCCACTTGGACTAACCCTATGTGAATAAATTTATTATCAGATTTTCTATAAGGTTCTAAATCAAAATTATTTAATAATTGGATGTGCATTTCATCATTATTTAAAGAAATAGATTCTTCAGTTGCTTTTACTACTTGTTTTAAACCTATTCTTTCAAACCAACCTAATTTATAAATGGTCCTAGTATTAACTTTAGGAATAGTCCATTTGTTTAATAGTTCCATATCTTGAGGTAAATCGGTCTCTTTGGTGGTACTGTTTTTAACATGTTTATTACTCGAACTGGCATGTTTAACGAATTTACTCATAACTGAGAAAATGTTGAATTCTGACTTAACATATCTTAAACTCCCTACTGTCCATGGCTCTGATACCAGATCTGCTAGCATAAGGCATGGCAAAGATATTACTTTGTTTTTAATCTTTCTGACAGCAATAGTATGATCTTTAGACCATGCACCGGGATTCTTTTTTAATCTATCATAAAGGATGACTGTATCTTTTGCTAGATCAGGATAATAGGGGGAAATATAGTTCAAGCTTCCTAAAACTCTTTGAAGTTGAGTTTTATCCGTAATCTCGTCTGGAAATTTTGACCCAAACTCAATACTTTTATTTATAGGAATGAAAGTTTGAAATTTCATTCAAGAACTGATAAATAATTAGATAAATAAGTAGCACAATACCAAGGAACAAAATGTATGATTTCATTTTTTAAAATACAAAAATCATAAAATTCGTTTTGAAGAATTTGTTGTTGGCAATTATTAAAATTATGAAAAAACCAATCTCTAAATTTTTCCCATATAAGAGAATTGAATTCATTACTAATTATTTTTCTGGTTTCTGAACCAGAAGTAAAGTCCAATAAAGGTGTATTAATCATTAAAATTAAAACTCATTTGAGACATAGTCTCTGACTTCTTTTTTGGTTGTCTTTTTAAAATTTTGTCTGGATGAAGTCGTAAAATGTCTTCATCAATTTCCATTACTTCATCATCTCTTATTTGAGAAGTTGAGAATCTAGATGGGGTAGGAATATCTAGATCATGGTCTATAGTTGAAATAAAAGTCCTATTAGAAATAGATCTGGTCAGTCTAGAAGTACTACTTCTTGGTCTGAAATGGTTGTCACCAAAATTTAAAGTCACAGCTCCTTCCGGAGTTTGTTTAACATCAAATAAGTTTGTTTGCATAATAGGTTGTGGGGGCATTGCCTTTGTAATCGTCCAGTTTTTAGGAAAAGATATTTCTTCCCATTTAATAGATTGTCTAGTAGTAATATTAGATCTATTACAATTAGTTTCGATAACAATAGTTTCATTTATATCCTTATCCGTCAATCTGCAGTGAGGATTTAATGTGTATAATGGTTTAAAATAAATTCTATAGCATATGCATATTAGCTCTGATCCTTTAGCATAGTTATAACCATGAGTTTTAACATTTAATGTCAAAGCATCAAGGATATTAGTATCTGTTAAAGATAACTGTAAATTTGGGTAAACATCAAAATAAACTGGACCATGAGCTAAGCTAGACTTAACTACTCCCATGATTGACTTCCCAAAATCTAAATTTCTACCGTCTCTTAGAGCTGCTATAAATCTCTCTGGTAATCCTTCAAAAGTTAAAGGTTTGAAAGCCACTTGGACTAACCCTATGTGAATAAATTTATTATCAGATTTTTTATAAGGTTCTAAATCAAAATTATTTAATAATTGGATGTGCATTTCATCATTATTTAAAGAAATAGATTCTTCAGTAGTTTTTACTACTTGTTTTAAACCTATTCTTTCAAACCATCCTAATTTATATATGATCCTAGTATTAACTTTAGGAATAGTCCATTTGTTTAATAGTTCCATATCTTGAGGTAAATCGGTCTCTTTGGTGGTACTGTTTTTAACATGTTTATTACTCGAACTGGCATGTTTAACGAATTTACTCATAACTGAGAAAATGTTGAATTCTGACTTAACATATCTTAAACTCCCTACTGTCCATGGCTCTGATACCAGATCTGCTAGCATAAGGCATGGCAAAGATATTACTTTGTTTTTAATCTTTCTGACAGCAATAGTATGATCTTTAGACCATGCACCGGGATTCTTTTTTAATCTATCATAAAGGATGACTGTATCTTTTGCTAGATCAGGATAATAGGGGGAAATATAGTTCAAGCTTCCTAAAACTCTTTGAAGTTGAGTTTTATCCGTAATCTCGTCTGGAAATTTTGACCCAAACTCAATACTTTTATTTATAGGAATGAAAGTTTGAAATTTCATTCAAGAACTGATAAATAATTAGATAAATAAGTAGCACAATACCAAGGAACAAAATGTATGATTTCATTTTTTAAAATACAAAAATCATAAAATTCGTTTTGAAGAATTTGTTGTTGGCAATTATTAAAATTATGAAAAAACCAATCTCTAAATTTTTCCCATATAAGAGAATTGAATTCATTACTAATTATTTTTCTGGTTTCTGAACCAGAAGTAAAGTCCAATAAAGGTGTATTAATCATTAAAATTAAAACTCATTTGAGACATAGTCTCTGACTTCTTTTTTGGTTGTCTTTTTAAAATTTTGTCTGGATGAAGTCGTAAAATGTCTTCATCAATTTCCATTACTTCATCATCTCTTATTTGAGAAGTTGAGAATCTAGATGGGGTAGGAATATTTAGATCATGGTCTAGAGTTGAAATAAAAGTCCTATTAGAAATAGATCTGGTCAGTCTAGAAGTACTACTTCTTGGTCTGAAATGGTTGTCACCAAAATTTAAAGTCACAGCTCCTTCCGGAGTTTCTTTAACATCAAATAAGTTTGTTTGCATAATAGGTTGTGGGGGCATTGCCTTTGTAATCGTCCAGTTTTCAGGAAAAGATATTTCTTCCCATTTAATAGATTGTCTAGTAGTAATATTAGATCTATTACAATTAGTTTCGATAACAATAGTTTCATTCATATCCTTATCCGTCAATCTGCAGTGAGGATTTAATGTGTATAATGGTTTAAAATAAATTCTATAGCATATGCATATTAGCTCTGATCCTTTAGCATAGTTATAACCATGAGTTTTAACATTTAATGTCAAAGCATCAAGGATATTAGTATCTGTTAAAGATAACTGTAAATTTGGGTAAACATCAAAATAAACTGGACCATGAGCTAAGCTAGACTTAACTACTCCCATGATTGACTTCCCAAAATCTAAATTTCCACCGTCTCTTAGAGCTGCTATAAAGCTCTCTGGGAAATCCTTCAAGAGTTAAAGGTTTGAAAGCCACTTGGACTAACCCTATGTGAATAAATTTATTATCAGATTTTCTTTAAGGTTCTAAATGAAAATTATTTAATAATTGGATGTGCATTTCATCATTATTTAAAGAAATAGATTCTTCAGTTGTTTTTACTACTTGTTTTAAACCTATTCTTTCAAACCATCCTAATTTATAAATGATCCTACTATTAACTTTAGGAATAGTCCATTTGTTTAATAGTTCCATATCTTGAGGTAAATCGGTCTCTTTGGTGGTACTGTTTTTAACATGTTTATTACTCGAACTGGCATGTTTAACGAATTTACTCATAACTGAGAAAATGTTGAATTATGACTTAACATATCTTGAACTCCCTACTGTCTATGGCTCTGATACCACATCTGCTAGCATAAGGCATGACAAAGATATTACTTTGTTTTTAATCTTTCAGACAGCAATAGTATGATCTTTAGACCATGCACCAGGATTCTTTTTTAATCTATCATAAAGGATGACTGTATCTTTTGCTAGATCAGCATAATAGGGGGAAATATAGTTCAAGCTTCCTAAAAATCTGTGAAGTTGAGTTTTATCCGTAATCTCGTCTGGAAATTTTGACCCAAACTCAATACTTCTATTTATAGGAATGAAAGTTTGAAATTTCTTTCAAGAACTGATAAATAATTAGAAAAATAAGTAGCACAATACCAAGGAACAAAATGTATGATTTCAATTTTTTAAAATACAAAAATCATAAAATTCGTCTTGAAGAATTTGTTGTTGGCAATAATTAAAATTATGAAAAAACCAATCTCTAAATTTTTCCCATATAAGAGAATTGAATTCATTACTAAATATTTTTCTGGTTTCTGAACCAGAAGTAAAGTCCAATAAAGGTGTATTAATCATTAAAATTAAAACTCATTTGAGACATAGTCTCTGACTCCTTTTTTGGTTGTGTTTTTAAAATTTTGTCTGGATGAAGTCGTAAAATGTCTTCATCAATTTCCATTACTTCATCATCTCTTATTTGAGAAGTTGAGAATCTAGATGGGGTAGGAATATCTAGATCATGGTCTAGAGTTGAAATAAAAGTCCTATTAGAAATAGATCTGGTCTGTCTAGAAGTACTACTTCTTGGTCTGAAATGGTTGTCACCAAAATTTAAAGTCACAGCTCCTTCCGGAGTTTGTTTAACATCAAATAAGTTTGTTTGCATAATAGGTTGTGGGGGCATTGCCTTTGTAATCGTCCAGTTTTCAGGAAAAGATATTTCTTCCCATTTAATAGATTGTCTAGTAGTAATATTAGATCTATTACAATTAGTTTCGATAACAATAGTTTCATTCATATCCTTATCCGTCAATCTGCAGTGAGGATTTAATGTGTATAATGGTTTAAAATAAATTCTATAGCATATGCATATTAGCTCTGATCCTTTAGCATAGTTATAACCATGAGTTTTAACATTTAATGTCAAAGCATCAAGGATATTAGTATCTGTTAAAGATAACTGTAAATTTGGGTAAACATCAAAATAAACTGGACCATGAGCTAAGCTGGACTTAACTACTCCCATGATTGACTTCCCAAAATCTAAATTTCTACCGTCTCTTAGAGCTGCTATAAAGCTCTCTGGGAAATCCTTCAAGAGTTAAAGGTTTGAAAGCCACTTGGACTAACCCTATGTGAATAAATTTATTATCAGATTTTCTATAAGGTTCTAAATCAAAATTATTTAATAATTGGATGTGCATTTCATCATTATTTAAAGAAATAGATTCTTCAGTTGTTTTTACTACTTGTTTTAAACCTATTCTTTCAAACCAACCTAATTTATAAATGGTCCTAGTATTAACTTTAGGAATAGTCCATTTGTTTAATAGTTCCATATCTTGAGGTAAATCGGTCTCTTTGGTGGTACTGTTTTTAACATGTTTATTACTCGAACTGGCATGTTTAACGAATTTACTCATAACTGAGAAAATGTTGAATTATGACTTAACATATCTTAAACTCCCTACTCTCCATGGCTCTGATACCACATCTGCTAGCATAAGGCATGGCAAAGATATTACTTTGTTTTTAATCTTTCTGACAGCAATAGTATGATCATTAGACCATGCACCGGGATTCTTTTTTAATCTATCATAAAGGATGGCTGTTTCTTTTGCTAGATCAGCATAATAGGGGGAAATATAGTTCAAGCTTCCTAAAAATCTTTGAAGTTGAGTTTTATCCGTAATCTCGTCTGGAAAGTTTGACCCAAACTCAATAATTCTATTTATAGGAATGAAAGCTTGAAATTTCTTTCAAGAACTGATAAATAATTAGATAAATAAGTAGCACAATACCAAGGAACAAAATGTATGATTTCATTTTTTAAAATACAAAAATCATAAAATTCGCCTTGAAGAATTTGTTGTTGGCAATTATTAAAATTATGAAAAAACCAATCTCCAAATTTTTCCCATATAAGAGAATTGAATTCATTACTAATTATTTTTCTGGTTTCTGAACCAGAAGTAAAGTCCAATAAAGGTGTATTAATCATTAAAATTAAAACTCATTTGAGACATAGTCTCTGACTCCTTTTTTGGTTGTCTTTTTAAAATTTTGTCTGGATGAAGTCCTAAAATGTCTTCATCAATTTCCATTATTTCATCATCTCTTATTTGAGAAGTTGAGAATCTAGATGGGGTAGGAATATCTAGATCATGGTCTAGAGTTTAAATAAAAGTCCTATTAGAAATAGATCTGGTCAGTCTAGAAGTACTACTTCTTGGTCTGAAATGGTTGTCACCAAAATTTAAAGTCACAGCTCCTTCTGGAGTTTGTTTAACATCAAATAAGTTTGTTTGCATAATAGGTTGTGGGGGCATTGCCTTTGTAATCGTCCAGTTTTCAGGAAAAGATATTTCTTCCCATTTAATAGAGTGTCTAGTAGTAATATTAGATCTATTACAATTAGTTTCGATAACAATAGTTTCATTTATATCCTTATCCGTCAATCTGCAGTGAGGATTTAATGTGTATAATGGTTTAAAATAAATTCTATAGTAGATGCATATTAGCTCTGATCCTTTAGCATAGTTATAACCATGAGTTTTAACATTTAATGTCAAAGCATCAAGGATATTAGTATCTGTTAAAGATAACTGTAAATTTGGGTAAACATCAAAATAAACTGGACCATGAGCTAAGCTAGACTTAACTACTCCCATGATTGACTTCCCAAAATCTAAATTTCTACCGTCTCTTAGAGCTGCTATAAAGCTCTCTGGTAATCCTTCAAGAGTTAAAGGTTTGAAAGCCACTTGGACTAACCCTATGTGAATAAATTTATTATCAGATTTTCTATAAGGTTCTAAATCAAAATTATTTAATAATTGGATGTGCATTTCATCATTATTTAAAGAAATAGATTCTTCAGTTGTTTTTACTACTTGTTTTAAACCTATTCTTTCAAACCATCCTAATTTATAAATGGTCCTAGTATTAACTTTAGGAATAGTCCATTTGTTTAATAGTTCCATATCTTGAGGTAAATCGGTCTCTTTGGTGGTACTGTTTTTAACATGTTTATTACTCGAACTGGCATGTGTAGACACCCACATTTTGACCGCCAGGTGTCTATAGTAGTTTCCGACAAACACCCGATGATGATCGGACGCTAACGTGCTTTAACGTACTCGGAAATGGGCTCGTAATGATGGACATTTGGCCCAGGCATTTTAAGGAGTACAAATCTCACAAAACCAACCTCAAAATCAGGCCCAGTGGGTCGTTTCGAGTCAAATAACACTAATTTGGGTCGAAACCGTCACCAGGGGTAAAACCGTCTTTTAGCGACCGAGTCAAAACCCGGTCAAAGATATTTCCCGAAACTCGTAGGCTGACCGTGACATCTCACACGTCCTATTCGGACTCCAACTCTACAAAATCAGCCATACAAAAAATAATAAACAATTCCGTTTAAGGTAGAATTCGATCCCGAGTAGGAATCCTATCCGAGAACCGACTCAAGCACCCAACCGAGTGTAAACCACTCGGCCAAGTACACAAGTCAGCCGGTGTTTCCTCTTTTCTTCCCTCACAAGAAAACGGAATTCTCGTTCTCCTCAGCTTCTTACTCAAGCGGTAATTCTAGCTCAAACAGGAGTCCTATTCAAAAACCGATTCGAGCATCCGACCGAGTGTAAAACACTCGGCCGAAACAGCCTAAAACCAGCCGTGTCCCCTTTCTTCCTACACAAGAAAGCGGAATTCTTATTTCCCTCAAATTCCTGCGTTTCCTATCCTAAGCGGTAGTCAAACTCTCCTAAGTCAAGGTCGGGAACTCCCTATAAATAGCCCCTTGCATCCAACACAAAAGACACGATCAATTATCACCGAAAAACAACAACACAATCTTTACAGACACAATTAATTCATACTATCCCCGACACACATAATTCCTTAGCATCGAGAAACCGATATTACATTCAAAACCCGAAGGAAAACCGGCCCCAATACCCGAAACCTTCACCCGTCTTAACCGTACCACCCTAACCCAATCGACGTTGCCTCGACGCTCCCGTGCCTAGCCACATTCCGACGAGTCCCGATCCGAGTCAACAAAAGCATGTAGGTTGAGGGTGTAACTAAACCCAATTTCTTCCTTTCTCTCCTTTTCTCCTCTTCGTCCGTTTCGTTTTTTTTACGGGTCTAGAGTCGATTTTTTTTATTTTCCTAATATCGTTATTAACGAAAAACTATTTTCATAACGAATATTCTTAAACATACGATATCAATTTTTCTATAATCGAATATCGTATCGAAAAGAATTATATTAAGATTTCGACGATACTAAAAATCGTTACATCTTTTCTTCGTTTTAAAATTCTTTTCTTTTCTCGCTCAAAACAAACTATTTTACAAAAAAAAAATTTCATTCTAAATATCCGATATCGATTTCATAATCGAATATCGGATACGACGAATATCGAAAATATGGATCGAATACAAGTTAATTCATAATTTGTACGCGATTCATCAAAATAACAATTTTCGGACAAAAAAATAAAAAACCGGACAGACCCGTACGCGAGTCGCGCCACGCCCGAGCGACTCGCGCACGAGCCTGAAACCCGGACTTTTTTTTAACTTTTTTTCGTTCGTTTATTATTTATTCTTCGATCGATTTCTAAAATTTACATCTTTTCTAAAACTATTCCAAGTATTTGATATTGATTTCGTAGTCAACTATCGAATATAAAGAATATCGAAAATATTGAGTCGAGTACGAATCATGCAATATTCATACGCGATTTAATACGAACTTCGAGTTTTCGAAAACCGGCCCCGAAACAGGCCACCACGCGACCCGCCGGCATCCCGGGCGAGTCGCGCGGCCGGCTGTTATGCCGAGGCCCTTTCCGTCTTTTTTATTATTTTTCGAACTTCGTTTTTATACAAAACAACGTTCTTTTCAACGATATTTTTCAAATTTTGATATTTTCTCGATCTCACATATTTATTTTTGCTATTATTATTTACAAATCGATACTAACTCGTTTGTTTGTTTTGTAGCAAATGCATTCTTTTATTTCATTTGTTTTATTATACTAAAACGAATCTCACATGTTAAATCCAACTTTGACGTTGATTAATTTTTCATGCATTAAATCACTTAGCAACCCATTCAATTCTTCACATGCTTAGGAAAACAATGTTTGCATATCATTCATCGTTCAACTAACGCGCGCATTAAAACGTCATTCGATATCCTAGTAGAGGCCGCTAATGTGCGGGCGGGGTTGGGTGTTCTTAGTGAACTTCCCAACACGTACCCTCACCCCTTACTCAGAACCGTGGTTTCCGGATGTCCGAAACCATTGGCAACGAGAGTCATTCAATATACGATTAATCGCTCAAGTCGACATCTGTATCGATATGCAAAGGGACGAGCCCAATAAACTCTGACATCGGAAATGGGCCGTATTTTGTACACGGCCCACTACGACATAGAGTGGGCTCGAACGGTTCCGAATAACCATAAAATTCGGTGGCGACTCCGACTTTGATTTAAATTTCCATTTGACCATCTCATGGAGATTCATTCGCCTCCCCAAACCCGCGCGTGGCCGCGTCGGGGTGGACCTATGTCATGTCCACAATTTGGCGACTCCGCTGGGGATTTTTCGATGAGTTAATAACCTTCGGTGTCCTCAGGGTGAGACTCGAATAGAAATCGTTTGACTAGTACAATGCGCGTTTTAGTTTTACGGTTCATGCATAAACCCCATTTTCCCGGGCCGGTACTCGCGACCGACGTCCCACTATACCGTTGATATAGTCCAAACTGGTTATGTCAAAGGTGTCCATTAGCCGATTCATATGGGTTTTACGGCATGTCCTAATCTCAACTCGAGTTAGGGAGTCCGCCCCGATTCTTGATAGGCTGTGTACACTGGTATAGACCCTTACAGACTGACCGAGACTTAGATTAAGAGCATACATGGCGTCGTTATACTGTTTCCATGACTACGTGCTACTTGATCCATATCTTTTTTCAAAACCGTCATTTTTCAAAATTTGCATCCTTTTTTCAAAATACCCAATTTTCAAAACCCGGGTCATATACCGAACTTAGGACTTATGATTTTACTCAAAATAGCCTTTTTCTAGCCGGTATTATGCCCAATTCAAAACTCGAAAATATTTTCGAAACTTTCAAAACCCGTCATTCGGCCCACTCCTTTTTGTTTTTTCGAAAAAGGGCCGAATTTCTCCACCCGATTCATTTCGGGCTTTTCAAAAATTCATATTTTAAAACTTCCTCTTCTTAGGACTTCCTGTATTTAGCAGTGTCGGGTCGTGTCATAGGTCGTTGAAGTCTCCAGCGTCGAAACTCCGTCAATCTTACATCACGGGTTTCCCCCCCATCCTAGTCCGCCTTACTTTACTAAGGCAAGGCCCACCTACGTAGAACATACTCCTACAAAGGTTGGCCCGTTTACACAATCGAGTCTAAAAGTCTGGGAATGTCTCACGTGAACCTTTCTTCGGACAGGGCCCAACCCACAGCGTTGGATCCTGAGAAAGGCCCACCTCTTTACAAGTCACCCGTCTAGGTGTCTTTTCCGAGTCATTTACCGTCTTTTTTTTAGTCTTCTTCTTTTTTCCCTTGCTCGGGATGTACTTTCCTTAGGATTCAGGTTAAGTTGCTAATTACGTGGTGCTCTTACAGACAGGCCACCCTTCACTCGAACCATGACGCAAAAAGCCATCGACGAGTTGACCACCACGTTGGCCCAAATCCAAGACCAATTGAGGCAAATGCGGGAGGACCAGATCGCCATTGTCACTCGGGTTAGTGCCGTAGAACAGGGAACCCCCAACGCCTCGATCGAAGATGATGGACCCTTGGCCGCATTGGCCGGCGCAGTCCAAAAGCTGCAGGAACAGGTCCACTCGACCACCAGAAACACCATTCTCACGGAAAATGCCCGTACCTATTCGACCCTAACTGATGAACTGCCCGCTAACCTTAACTTAACGGGCTTGCCAATGTTCGATGGGACTGAAGACCCGGTACTCCACATTCGGGCTTTCAAAGACTTTATGGCTGTTAAGGAGGTCAAATCGACCATGTTCAAGCACCTCTTTGCTTCCTCTCTAGAGAAACACCCAAAAGCTTGGTACTACAGGCTGGACCCCAAGAAATTCAAAACTTGGGACGATGTTGCAATGGAATTCGCGCGAAACTACGCGGACAATGCTGAAATCCAGACTACCATGCGTACTCTGGAGGTTATGGCCCAAGAACCAAAGGAGGGTTTCACCAAATACCTCCAAAGGTGGCGGACCGAAAGTGTTAAGCTGGTTGACAAGCCCGGCGAAAAAGTTCTAGTGGAGGCCTTTGTCAAAAACCTCCTCCCTGCTTACCGAGTCCATCTCAGGTACGCCATCATACCCGACTTCGCCACTCTGACCGAAATGGGTACCAGAATCGAAGACGATCTAAGGCTAGAGAGCCTTACTAAGGCCTCTACCAAAGGATATCACGGAGCTAGTTCATCCTCCAGTAAGCCCGCAACCACAACCGCGGCCCGAAGCATTTTCGACGAGGTAAACTCACTTGACACCTCAACCAAGAAGAATACTCCAAATCGGGTATTCACTGACATTGGGACAACTTATGCTAATGCCTTACAAAGGCTATCTTCGAAAGGCCTAATCCAACCGATAGGCCCAACTCCGGAAGTCCCCGTAGAAAAATGGTCCAAAAGCTACAACATTCAGGCCTATTGCCACTACCACCAAGGCAATGGGCATGATACGGAGAAATGCTGGAAATTGAAGCATCTTATCCAAGATCTGATCGAAAACGGGAAAATACCGCTACCCAGTGACAAGCCGAGTAACAAAAACAATCCTCTTGCTACTCATGCCATTTTCACTGGAGAGGTAGTTGACTGCTCTCATCTCATTTCCCCTTTCATTTCCCAAATCAACGGGATATGGAACGACGACGAGGACGATGTTTACCTGGCTAAAGGGGAGGCTGTCCCCGTCACTATCGAGGAAGTCCGGAGGGCTAAAGCCAAAGCTCTGGCCGGTACACATACCATCACGGCCACCCCGGAAACCGTCACTGAACCTTCCAGGACGGAACTCACTCCTGAAGAACCAAACGCCGACCCGACCCTAGTCAGACAATTGAAGAGGGTCCGAACCGATATTACTATATGGAAGCTCTTGGTTAGTTCACAGGAGCATCGAGCGGCACTTACTAAGGCCCTTGATGAAATCAAGGTCGATTCATCGGTTACCCCCGCTGAAATGGTAGCCACGGTCTTGCCATACCTCAACGACAAGTCCAAAGGAGAAGGCCCACTTATCACCTTCTCCAAGTCTGACCTTCCACCATTCGGGACCACTCATAACTTGGCCCTGTATATCACGGTGATTTGTCGAAACAAATATCTCCCTATGACCCTGATTGATGACGGGTCCGCAGTTAACGTTCTTCCTTTAAGGACAGCCAAGGCCCTCGGCATTACCGAGGCTGACTACCTTCCGACTGCAAAGACTATCCAGGCTTTTGATGGGAGCCCAAAATCAGTGGCTGGGGCTGTTAAACTAACCATTATAACAGGCCCGATCGAGAAGGAGTTAGAGTTCCAAGTGATCGATGTTACTTCATCCTTCAACCTGCTACTTGGAAGACCATGGATTCATGCGGTCAAAGCTGTGTCCTCCACTCTTCATAGAAAGGTCAAACTACCGTTATAGGACGGGATCATTACTCTCGAAGCTACTCCCATAACCGTGTCAAGCTGCAACACCGCAGGCTCCGCCGACCCACGAGGATTTAACTTTGTGGGAATGATCGAAGAAGAGTACCTTTTCCAGCCGTACTTCACCGTTAGCATCTATACAATGCTACAGAACCTGGGTTGCCTACCGGGAGTCACATCAAGGCCATATCTTCCACCTGGGAAGATCATCGAAACCTTGAACAACGGGCAATCTCACCTCGGTCTAGGCTATACTATGGCATCCGGCTACACGAACCGAACCAAGGCAGTCACGTTCGTCACCCCGGTATTCGAAACTGTTCAAACGGGCCTCTATCGGCCCACCATCTCTTATCCCGGGACCAAACTGGCTCGGGAATGCAATTTCATTCCAGACGACATATTCGCCCTTATCCAGGCCGAATCGAAGGAGGGCCCAAGCAATACTGGGCCCATTCTAGGACTACTCTTTGGAGAAGACAAGGTCGTCCCGACCCCTAAGCAGGAATTAGTCAGCCTGATCCTTCGCAGCAGCAGGTTTGATCCAACTAAGCTGATCTCTGAAGTTGGTACCGACACTGGGAAGAGAGCTTGGAGGAAGACAATCAAGTGGACCGACAGCCAGGGTCGAGTCTACAAGCTAACTACTGGCGAAGGAGATATGCATGCTATCGAGTCTGAATCTGAGTCAGAGTCCGAGTCAGAGTCAGGGTCGGAGTCTGAGTCAAAGTCTAGAGGGTCCAGTACTAGGATCGAGTCTGTAACCCCTCTCCCTTCTTTAGCCTCACCATCGGGAGCCCCGGAGTCTGTCCCGAGGGCTCTCCCTATCCCGCCTCTGACCAACGATCAGATGGCAGCTCTCTTCGAGCTCTTTTCAAAATTTACTATCAATAATAACGATAACCGTTCTGCTTACGACTTGGCTTATTTTCAAAATATTTTCAAAAATCTTACTTGCAATGACATTGAGAAACCCGACGAACAGGTACCATTGCCTCCGCACCTAGTCGAGCAACTTGAACAAAAGGAGTCCCGAAATCCGGTAATCGAAGAAACCGATTCCATCAATGTAGGAACCCCTTTAGAGCCTCAGATACTTAGGTTGGGCCTATCTTTAGATCCCGAAGAGAGACAACAATTCACGGACCTTCTCCAGGAATTCAAAGACGTCTTTGCATGGTCCTACAAGGACATGCCGGGAATAGACCGGGAAATAGCGGAACACCGAATACCCATCAAAGACGGGTACAAGCCGATAAAGCAGAAACTCCGACGAATGAGGCCCGAATGGTCTCTCAAAGTCAAAGAAGAAGTTGATAAACAATTCAAAGCGGGCTTTATTCAAGTGTCTGAATATCCAGACTGGGTTGCGAACATAGTACCAGTACCCAAAAAGGATGGCAAAGTCCGAGTGTGCGTAGATTTCCGAGACCTTAATAAGGCCAGCCCAAAAGACGATTTTTCGTTGCCACATATCGACATACTGGTGGATAACACGACCGATCATGCCCTTCTATCATTTATGAACGGGTATGCCGGATATAATCAGATCAAAATGGCAGAAGAAGACATGAGTAAGACCACCTTCATCACACCTTGGGGGACTTACTGCTATACCGTGATGCCATTTGGGCTTATTAACGCTGGAGCCACTTATCAACGGACCGCTACTACTTTATTGCATGACATGATGCATAAGGAAGTAGAGGTCTACGTCGACGATATGATTGTCAAGTCAAAGGACCGAAACGGGCACATTGCAGCCCTAAGGAAGTTCTTTACCCGACTACGCAAGTACAACATGAGGTTAAACCCTCAAAAATGCAGTTTCGGGGTAACATCGGGCAAGCTACTGGGCCACATTGTCAGCCAACGGGGCATCGAAGTTGACCCAGCAAAGATCAAGGCCATAACCGAGATGCACCCGCCTAAAACCGAAAAGGAGATAAGGGGGTTTCTCGGAAAAGTCCAATATATAAGCCGATTCATTTCAAAGCTAACCATGGTATGTGAACCCATTTTCAAGAAACTGAAGATAGGAGAACAAACACTATGGGACGACAAATGTCAAATGGCTTTCGATAAGATCAAAGAAATTCTATCCTCTCCACCGGTGCTAATGCCACCTCAGCATGGTTTACCTCTGTCACTGTACTTGACGACAGCCGAGACTGCCATGGGCGCCATGCTAGCCCAGACGGTCGATTCTGAAGAACGGGCTATTTACTACATCAGTAAGAAATTCTTGGAATACGAATGCAAATACACCATGCTCGAGAAGACGTGTCTAGCATTAGTATGGGCCACTAAAAAGCTCCGACACTACATGCTTAGTCACGAGGTACATGTGCTATCCAAAATGGATCCAATCAAATATCTATTCGAGAAGCCCATCCTCAACGGTCGTATATCCAGATGGACTTTAATGCTAGCTGAGTTCAACCTCAAATTTGTACCTTTAAAAGCCATTAAGGGCCGAGTAGTAGCAGAATTCCTCGCCGACAGTCCGGTATCTGAGGAAGAACACACCGATACTTGGGCCTTCCCAGATGAAGACATATTCCATACCGACACCGACACATGGGATTTGTACTTCGACGGAACGTCCAACTTTCGAGGATTTGGTGTCGGGATCTTGCTAATCTCACCACAAGGTGAACATACCCCGTTATCCATCAAGCTAGATTTTGACGTGACTAATAACGCAGCTGAGTACGAAGCATGCATTCACGGACTGCAAGCCGCCGCTGATTTAGGAGTAACAAACCTCCGGGTCCACGGTGACTCATCATTAGTCATAAATCAAACCCTACAAAAATGGAAGACTCGGAACGCAAATCTCGTGGCTTACCAAGCACGAGTAAAGGTTCTCGAGAAACAATTCCAAAAAGTGGAGTACATTTATCTGCCTCGGGAAGAAAACCAGTTTGCAGATGCTCTCTCAAAATTAGCATCTTTACTGAATATCCCAGCACATTTAACCAGCATGCCCATTTGCGTCGAGAGGCGGTCTGAGCCATCATACGTCAATGCTATCCAAGATATCAAAATAACTGATCCAGAACCTTGGTATCAGGCTATTCTAACCTACTTGACGTCAGGGGAATATCCTCCGGGAACTGAAAACCGGGCCAAGAAAGCTCTACGAAGATGGGCAACCCAGTTCATCCGCACAGACGATGGACAACTATACAAGAAGACAGCACAGGGGGCTTTACTCCTATGCATTGACAAAACTCGAGCCGAAAGAGTTATGGCCGAGGTGCACGATGGCGAAAACGGACCACACATGAATGCCCATATGTTGGCCCGGAAAATCGCAAGACTCGGTTACTATTGGAATAACATGGAAACTGACTATCAGTTATATGTCAAACACTGTCACAACTGTCAGATTTTCGCTAATGTTCAGCATATGCCTTCGTCCCTACTATATACAATGACATCACCATGGCCATTCTCGACATGGGGAATTGATATAATCGGGAAAGTGAACCCTTCCGGGACAGGAGGTCACTGCTTCATCCGAGTGGCTATCGACTATTTCACCAAATGGGTCGAAGCCGAGTCATACCGGATCTTGAATGCCAAACATGTGGCTAAGTTCATCCAAAATAAGATTATATGTCGATACGGGATTCCACACGAGTTCATCAGCGATCACGGGACCCATTTCCAAGCTGAAACCGCCACTTTGCTGGAAAAGTACAAGATTCAAAGGCATACATCGTCACCTTACCGTCCTCAAACAAATGGAGCGGTGGAGGCAGCCAATAAGACAATTGTCACCATTCTTAAAAAGATGGCTGAGAATTACCGGGATTGGCCCGACAAGATACCCTTTGCCTTGTGGGGGTATCGAACGTCGATTCGAACTGCAACCGGAGCAACTCCATACTATCTGAAATTCGTCTTGAAGAATTTGTTGTTGGCAATTATTAAAATTATGAAAAAACCAATCTCTAAATTTTTCCCATATAAGAGAATTGAATTCATTACTAATTATTTTTCTGGTTTCTGAACCAGAAGTAAAGTCCAATAAAGGTGTATTAATCATTAAAATTAAAACTCATTTGAGACATAGTCTCTGACTCCTTTTTTGGTTGTCTTTTTAAAATTTTGTCTGGATGAAGTCCTAAAATGTCTTCATCAATTTCCATTATTTCATCATCTCTTATTTGAGAAGTTGAGAATCTAGATGGGGTAGGAATATCTAGATCATGGTCTAGAGTTGAAATAAAAGTTCTATTAGAAATAGATCTGGTCAGTCTAGAAGTACTATTTCTTGGTCTGAAATGGTTGTCACCAAAATTTAAAGTCACAGCTCCTTCCGGAGTTTGTTTAACATCAAATAAGTTTGTTTACATAATAGGTTGTGGGGGCATTGCCTTTGTAATCGTCCAGTTTTCAGGAAAAGATATTTCTTCCCATTTAATAGATTGTCTAGTAGTAATATTAGATCTATTACAATTAGTTTCGATAACAATAGTTTCATTTATATCCTTATCCATCAATCTGCAGTGAGGATTTAATGTGTATAATGGTTTAAAATAAATTCTATAGCAGATGCATATTAGCTCTGATCCTTTAGCATAGTTATAACCATGAGTTTTAACATTTAATGTCAAAGCATCAAGGATATTAGTATCTGTTAAAGATAACTGTAAATTTGGGTAAACATCAAAATAAACTGGACCATGAGCTAAGCTAGACTTAACTACTCCCATGATTGACTTCCCAAAATCTAAATTTCTACCGTCTCTTAGAGCTGCTATAAAGCTCTCTGGTAATCCTTCAAGAGTTAAAGGTTTGAAAGCCACTTGGACTAACCCTATGTGAATAAATTTATTATCAGATTTTCTATAAGGTTCTAAATCAAAATTATTTAATAATTGGATGTGCATTTCATCATTATTTAAAGAAATAGATTCTTCAGTTGCTTTTACTACTTGTTTTAAAACTATTCTTTCAAACCATCCTAATTTATAAATGATCCTAGTATTAACTTTAGGAATAGTCCATTTGTTTAATAGTTCCATATCTTGAGGTAAATCGGTCTCTTTGGTGGTACTGTTTTTAACATGTTTATTACTCGAACTGGCATGTTTAACGAATTTACTCATAACTGAGAAAATGTTGAATTATGACTTAACATATCTTAAACTCCCTACTGTCCATGGCTCTGATACCACATCTGCAAGATCTTTACCGACTTATGAACATAATAAGAAAGGTCGTATTACAAGTGATTGGGAATTTACCACAAAATATATTAAGTTTGAACTGTGATTAGGCAAATTAAACCAACCGGGGACAGCAAAAGTCGGCGCCTACTAGGCATATGGCAACGGTGCCTCCCTCAAAGGTCCCTAACGCCAGTTTAAACTTAATATAATATGTACCCTCAATAAACCCTCTTCATTTATGTTGATAAGTAATAAAAACCAGTTAGTTGAAAACCTAACCATGGTCCAATAGTTAGTTTAATCAAGTCAAGACATAATTCAACAAAGGATTTAGCCTATAAGGCTCATCCTAACAATAAATAATAAGAATAAAGTTAAAATAAAAATTAAAATAACTTACAAACTTAATTTGTAGTCAGAAGATGAAGAACGCTTAGTAAATTTTTATTGATAATAGGAGATTTTTTTACAACTGAAAGAGAGACTAAGAAGGCTCGAAAAGAGTCTGCCTTCAAAGCATAAAAACGCATCCTTTTATAAGCAAGGAGCGGGGAAAAACAACAAAATAAAAACAGTACAACGAATATTTAACAGTACAACAACGAATATAAAACAGTGCATGTACTTATTAATACATTGAAAGCTTTTTGAAAGCCCATCTTTTAAAGGAAAGAATAAGTGTGCCATAGAACGAACACACTAATATTGGAAAAGCATCTTTACGTAACATCTTCACCAATGCTTCCAAGTAATTGCATCCTTTTTCAAAGTTCTTCATAATTGTGTCTTTTGAAACACAAAAGGTAAGAATGTGCATTATTCCATTATAACTTCAATTAGATGAGGTTTGTGCACCTAACTATAATTTTAATAGCTCTTATTATCACTTGAAACTATTTGCCAAGTCTTGAATAATCTGAGTATCTTTCTCGATATTATCCTCTGGGTCTTGAGCGTCATGTAAAATATTAAATTTATTTTTGCTGGTTGATGTCATCGACATTGCCATAGAAACATCACTCTTTTGTGATTTAGCATCATTATTATCAGCCTTTTGAGTTATAGCTTTATGAGCTAAAGCTAAATAGTATTGGACAATCTCTTCTTCTGTTTTGTCCTGGACATCCATGGACTCATAAGGAGCACTATCTGAATGATTATCTTCATCATTGAGGTAGAGGATAGTATAACTATCAATTTTTTCTTGGATAAGGTCAAGGGTAGAACTACAATTTAGTTTCTTGGTGTCTTTATTTTCTCTGAGCATAGTATCCCAGAAGCGAGAATATGACTCTCTTTTTAGACAGAATAAATTTTCCTGGGTATAACCCGTTTTTGGACTGAATTTCCATATCCAAGGAATAGAAAATTCAATAAAAAATTGCATTTGAATAAGTCCAGGAATATTATCCTCCGGAGCCTTTGGTATAATTTCTTTCCATTCATTATAAAGATCTTTAAATATTAGAGGTAATATTTCCTCTGAAGTTCCATAAAATTGCCACCATTTTATTAACCATGGCGGTATAACTTCGGTTATAACCTTTTGGCTAATTTTTATAAACCATGTATGACTTCTTTTATCATTCTCGTAAAGAAAAGTCTTATCCAAAGCTTGGATATAATCCCAATAATTGTAGTCAATACGAGATCCTTTGTTAATTAAGGATTTCGTGGTAAAAGGAGTGATTCCCCATTCTTCAATGGTAATAACCTCTCTAATAATAATTTTTGAAAAGTTATAAATTTCTGCGTCATTACCCGTGAAATGATTGATTTCACAACCATTTGATGAAAGTATATTTTCATAAAAATTTCTATTTTTATATGATTCCATCATAAAATTATTTTTCATGAGGTATTTCTCACATAGACTCCAGGGCTGATTTTCCCGTTTTTTATCGGACATGTTGAGAATGAGTATAATCCTTTCTTCTTGGTTTTTAACCATTTTTTCTTTTTCGTCCATTGATTCTTTAACTATCTTTCTAAACGAAGGAGAGATTTTATCTTGTCCCTTTTGTTTCCAAAGTTGGAATTCTTCAAAATCTTCTTTCTTAATGATTTCATCATTAATATTTTTAGCTATAAGCTTTTTACTTCCATGCTGGATTAAGATATTACATGGCCCAGGTTCTGAATTGCCTTCCTTTTTAGAAGAATATTTTCCCCTTCCTCTATTAGAGGAATAAGTGCCACGACCACTGCCACGGTACATTCCTGAAAAATGTAACATTTAAACAGATAAATACTCCCTTGTTAAAAAATCTGGGAGACGATTTTCAGTACCTTTTTTATAAAAATATCAAAATCGAAAGGGGCTAAATGTGCTTGCCATCTGGCAAACATTTGTTTCGAAACATCATGCTTAAAATCTTTTTGAAACATAAATTTTGCGGAGCTGCAATCAGTTCTGATTATAAATTTTTGATTATATAAATCATTTTGAAATTTTAACACGCATCTAACTATTGCAAGAACTTCTTTTGCAACAGTCGCATAATTAGATTGAGCAGAATTCCATTTTCCGGAATAGAATCTGACCAAATATTCCTTTTTATCCGTGGGATTAACTTGTTTAAGAATTCCTCCATAACCAATGTCTGAAGCATCAGTTTCAACAATTCTATCCCAAAACGGATTTGCTAGCCTAAGGCATGGCAAAGATATTACTTTGTTTTTAATCTTTCTGACAGCAATAGTATGATCTTTAGACCATGCACCGGGATTCTTTTTTAATCTATCATAAAGGATGGCTGTATCTTTTGCTAGATCAGCATAATAGGGGGAAATATAGTTCAAGCTTCCTAAAAATCTTTGAAGTTGAGTTTTATCCGTAATCTCGTCTGGAAATTTTGACCCAAACTCAATACTTCTATTTATAGGAATGATCTTTCCCTTTTCAATATTATGACCCAAAAACCTAATTTTGGTTTGGAATAAATTCATTTTAGGCTTGGATATAACTAAACCGTTTGAAATTACAATTTTTTAAAAAATGTTAAGGTGTTTAAAATGTTCTTCTATGGTTTTAGAAAATACTAGAATATCATCAATATAGACAATAATAAAATTGCTATAGTCATTAAAAATATCGTTCATAATTTTTTGAAATTCCGAAGGGTATTTTTTAATCCAAATGGCATAACATGCCATTCATATTGACCAAATGGAACATTAAAAGCAGTTTTATATCTATCTGCTGGGTTAATTTGAATCTGCCAATAACCAGATTTTAAATCAAATTTAGAAAATATGATTGCATCATATAAACGATCCAGTAAATCTTTTTTATTAGGTATATGATACCTAATCCATTTTAAAACTTTGTTTAGAGGTTTATAGTTAATGACTAATCTAGGAACACCTCGTTTCTTCTCAGCATTTTTATTGACATAAAAAGCTGTACAAGACCATGGGGATTTAGATGGTCCTATAAGTTTTTTCTCTATAAGAGAATTTATTTCTTTTTTTGCAAAAAGTCAAATATTCAGAATTCATTTGACAAGGTCTTGCCTTTGTAGGAATATTTTCATCCTTAAAACCTTCTTCACAAAGAAGGTCAACAATATGTTTTTTCCTACTCCAAAAAGCATTTGGGTGGTCATTACAAATATCTAATGCAAATTGATTTTCAATTTCTGAAATCTTTGTTTTAAGCTTAGGATTACTAAGTTTTTCATTCATAATTAAAATATTAACTTCGTGCTTGAAAAACCCTAATTGATTCTCTTTTAAAGATATTTGGTTATACATTTCATGTATAGTTTTAACAAAAGGTTTCATTATAAAATTGAAAATAATAGTTTTGTCTTTATAGGTTGCTATTAACCTATTTTTATCTACACTTTGAAAAGGATAAATTTTATTAATAAAGGGTGTTCCAAGTATGATCATAGTTGAAAGTTTATTTTTAACAAGTAAGAAACTCAAGAGGATACAAGTATCATTAACACAAATGTACGCTTTTGGAAGTTTAAACTGGATATCAAGTTTATCTCCACATGCTTGAGATAAAGTGTGAGTAGTTTTTTCAAAATATCTGGTAGGAATTAATCCTTCTTGTATAACATTTAAATCAGCTCCAGTATCAATTAGAGCGGTAAATTCTTTAAAATATCGATCATCAATTCTAAGTAAGACTTTTACATACCATTTTTGGCCTGTAATAACAATTTCTAATGTTTGAAGAAATTTACTAGCCGTATTAGATTCATTAGGTAATTTATCCTCTCTTATATTAGTGGGTTGATTGTTATCCATGTTTTGATAATTTTTTAGAAAAGAAACATCATCATCATTATTAATGATGTTATTATTTTTAGAAAGTTCTTCTTGGAAAATAACTAGAGTTTCTAAATTGGAAATTCTTGTGTCATTATGTTTATTTTGAAATTTTAAATCTTTTATCTCAGATTTTAAAGTCTCCATTTCTTTTAAAATCTCGTGTAAGGAAGTAGGATTTGAGTGTTTCCTTTTATTTTGGAGAAGTTTATAAACTTCGGACATGGTATAGGGGTTTTTATCAGTGACGATATCATCGTTTTTGTATTTATTGGTACTTTTGGAAGTACTGGGAATATTTTCAATAACTTTAGACCGTATTTCGGGGTCTTGGATTGTTTTTAACAAATCTATCCATTGATCATTATCAAGGACATTAATATGATTCTCTTGGAATTGAGATATTAAATTATAAAATTCATCCTTATTAGGATTCTTACAAGATTTTACCATACCACACGGTGTGCATTCTGAACTGGAGGATTCGGAATAATTTTCTAAATCATTATCAATGATTTTGATATTATCATTACTAGAATTACTTAGACTTCCTTCAGTTTCACTATTAGAATCAATATTGTCTAAAAATAATTTTGACAACTTATCTTTAAGATCGTCATCAATCTCCAAATTATTAATTTGTTTTCGAGTCCAGCAATTATTTGCCATGTGACCCTTTTTATTGCACTTAAAGCATCTTATTTGCTTAGAAGCGTTATAATCTTTTTTGTAATTCTTTTTATACTATTGTCTCTGAAACTTCCTTTGGGATTTCCCCTCTAGATTTTTTCTAGAATACTTCCTTTTTTTGTATCTATGGTAATTTTCGTTTATGTTATTATTCCCTCTTCTTTTTAGGAGAAGAAGTCATATCCATACCAAATTGTTCACAAAACTCACCTAGTTGATGTTTTTCAACTAAATTTTGATTTTTTAATTGTTGGTTCAGTTTAATCTCATTACAAAGGTTTAAACCTTCTTGGGTACAAACTTTTATTAGTTGACCATAATTGTAATCATCATAGTGAATAGAGGCTCCATTCCCTCTAAGAGCTTTTCTAACCCTTTCGGCAAATAAATGAGGTAGACCGTCAATAAATTTATATATATATATATATATAGGGAAGATCATATAAGGTCCAACTATATGTATATAGTGATCAATGGCTTAGATTTGTTTGTATATTTAATTATTTTCTAAAAAATTATGAGAAATTTACGTTTTCCATGCATGTATCTTTTTTCCCACCCTCTGTTTTCCTAACCCCATTATTACTCTCTGCTTTTCCTTTTCTAATCACAAATCAATACTCCACTCTCCTCTGATGAACTTACCCTTCACCGTACAAAGTTCTCCTTTTCATCAACCACTACTGCTTTTCGCATCTCCATTATCGAAGCATCTCCATTATCGAAGCATCTTCATTGTCGAAGCTAGTAACTGTCCAAGCATCTCCTTTATCGACATTTCTTCATCTCAGGTAAATTATACTCTCCAAGCATCTCCTAATTTCGCACCTACATTCAGTACTCTGCTAATTTTGAAATTCGAGTCACCCTAATTTCGCATAGGGTTTGTGGTTTATGCTTCTTTTATTCAACGATTAGTCATGTTTTAATCGTTTTTCGTAGTGAGATTGTGGTTTAGGGTTATCAACTTTTTGCTTAACAATCAAAAAATTAAGGGTTATTATGTCATACTCGTGAATTAGGGATTAATCGTGAACTAGGGATTAATCGTAATTTTCTCACTCGTGAATTAGGGATTAATTGTGAATTAGCGATTTTCGTACTCATGAATTAAGGATTAGTCGTGAGTTTCTTACTCGTTAAGTTCTTACTCGTGAATTAGGGTCTAGTCCCAAAATTAGTGTTTCTTACACAAACGTTAATATCTTACTGCATATTTGTGTGTATTGTTGTGGTTTTTGTTTATTGTTGCAGATTTGTTAGTTGATATGTTTTCCGGAGAACGTCAGTTGGTTGAAGTTGCTACCAATGAGCCATTAGAGGAGGAGGACGGAAGTGTCCCAGTCAGAAGCAGGGGTCGTAGGCTCGCGAAGTTAATCTCCAATCTAAATGACAGATAAAAAGAGTCCTTTCGCTCAATCGGGTTTGGTGGGCTGCTGGATTTCAGGATCAGTAAGTACCCTTTGCAGTACGTTCCACTTTTTATGAAAGCGTTTGATGACGGTTCCCATGTTTTTCGGGCTTCTGAGTTCAAAGAGGATGAAACATGACGTCCACGATTGTTTTCTACTGTCACGCGGTCCGAATGAAGTGGATTCGGCCCCGACAGAACGTAAGAAACATTCGTTCGACGAGGAAATCAAGGCTTTGAATGATTTTTGGAGGCGTCGTTACAATGTCGCTAACACCAGCAACCAAGTGAAATTAGGTGCTCTATTTGACGATCTTATGGCCGACACACAGGGGGTGAATTATTCTGCAAGATGTTCGTTCTGTTTTCAATCTCATCGTTTCTATGCCCAACGTCAAACAACGGAATAGACCTAAAGCTGGTAAAAGCCGTGGACGACGTCGCAGGTATCAACAAGTATGACTGGTGTTCCTACATTCTTAATAATCTAGTCGCCGCAGCTATTGAGTCGAAGAAAAGTCCGAAGTATATTGGAGGTTGTGTTTAGTTTCTCATGATCACATACCTCCACAGGTTCGATTTTCGTGAACAATCTTTTCCACACGATCTCCCCTTGATTAAACATTGGAACGACGATAATCTCGTAGCACGACTACACGGTGAGATGATGGCTGGATTGTTGGGTAGGCAGGTGTGGTCGAAAACCACCTACCCACGGTCTTATTCCGACGGAGTCGAAGTTAATACGGTGCTGCTAATCACCGGTAACGCTGATCCGGGACGTAGACCTTCGTGTTCCACTCACCGAAACAGCGGGAGAAAGTTCATCATGATAGAGCTCCTACTTGGGCTCGAGGATGACAGCGAACTGGTTGCTCGGGCTGACGACGTAAGTAAACTTACACAATCTCGAGTCTGGTGTGCGATTACAATATATACTGGACTGTTTACAATAATTAATTAACAAGATGAAATGTACTATTGATACATCAGTTCATATGCTTAAAGTGACAGATGGAAAGTTTTATAAAATATTTTCACAAAATGAAGTTTGAAGTTCTGATTTCAATTACTACGAAGGTTGTAGCTTCAGTCGGTAATATATAAGAAGTCTGATATTTAATGACCCACTCTATTTCAATTACCTATTTTATTAATTGCAGCGCTATACGGTAATTATTTACTGATCAACTACGTTGAACAATGATGTTGCAGGACGTCCATCAACTGCTTCTCAAAATGCAAAGGAATAAGGTGGCTTTTCCTGCTTGGTTTGGTGAAGCAGCAGGTGAAATTAAGGAACGGATTATACCGTCTTCTCTCGTGACCGAAACAGATCAGTGCGAACCATCCCAGGCATTCTGGACGAGCGACGAACTCCATCGCTATGTTGATCAGGTGTGCGAGTAAGCCTTCCATTTCCGACATCACACCCCGATATACAGTTGAGGAGGTTAGGGAGCAGCCTGAAGAACCAGTTGCGCAGCAGCCTCCTGGAACTGTGCGGGTGGAGGTCGATGGAGGTTCGGACCAGGTGGGTGTGGGCAGTGACGAACAACATCCTGAAGAAGCAGCGTTGGACGCAGTAGTGCCATCTAAGAAACAAGGTCAGCACAATGTTCGAGGCTCCTCATCTAAGTGTCACTGCTCTACCGAACTTCAGCTAGTAACTACTCCGATGCAAGGTGTCGATGCAGATTCAACTAAGGGGGGAGCAACGTCATCATTGAGGAGCCGCATCCGTGGTGGTGGGGATGGTCGAGGGTACAGTTTCGATTTCGAGGACGTTGACACTAAAGCGCTGACCGTGTCAAAAACATTCTGCATCAACCAGCAGCTGTTGAGAAATCTCCCGAACTTACGAAAGCATGCAGCAGACTACAGCCTGCTCGATGATCACACTTACCCCAACGAGTAAGCTTACTTCTCAACCTTCTGATTTCTTATTTCCTGTGACCTACCATTCTACCGATAACCATGTAATACGGCCCTATTTACCTAACTCAGTGAGCTGCTAGCGTACTACGGGAAGGACGCAAAAATAACTCGCTCGGACATACTGACCATGCTACCTGACACGGACATGTCGTCTTCCATCCTAGAGTGCTGGTCGGTTCTTCTCACTCGTATTTCTGCTGCAGACCCAGGGGACGGCACTCTTTCAACCATGACATTCATGGGGTTACGTCACTCGGTATTCACTAACCCACCTTTTGAATATTTGTATATTGCTTTTACTGTGAAAATATTCCGCATTACTTTTTCCATTCATAACGTCTAATCTTTTGCATTATTCAAAATTTCAACTACTTAACTTTAGAACTTCAGATAAGTCAATCCAGAACTTCATAGCACAACATTTAAAACTTCATCAGCAAATAGTGGGAAGTTGTTCATTAGTTTCCTGTAAAACAACCTACCACACGCTTCAAACTTTAACTCAATTTCTTGGAAACTTCAACTCACAATTGTTGAAACCTCAACTTTCAATTGATGAAACTTCACAACCGTATAGTTTCATCTTTAGTGCCTCACTACGTATTTAATTAATTTTGTCTTTTAGAGATTAATTCAACTGTAACATAACTTCAACACATAATGTCCGCAACTTCAGTAGATGACATTTACAACTTCGGACTCAAAACAACCTACTACACACTTTACACTTTAACTCATATACAATACAACTTAATTTGTGAGGAGTGAATTTTCATCTGCATAGCCTGACTCAGTATTCGAATAATAGTGTCTCAAAACTTTTATTTAATTGCAATTCAACTTCGTCACATATATTTTACAACTTCGAATGATACTGCTAAACATTAACTGTCACTAAAATCAATCTACTGCACGCTTGAAACTTTACATCAAATACATTACAACTTCAATTGGCATACTGTGACACTCTAATTCGTTACCCAATATTTTACTTATATTACGAACAGTTTACATGTTCACTACATTTCTGACCTACATGTTTTTAATTCCACAGGACGTTGTAACAAATCTTATAGAGAATTTCAACCAAGCAATCCCTTTAGACGCGCTCCAAGACAAGCTCTACGGATTTTGGGACGTATTCATCAAAGATTGCCGTCCAGCAGTCAATTTGCAGTCCGACTATTTTTCTGCCAGTCAACCTCAACCAATATTTTGTTTGCATTTGTCTCAACTTCAAGAAGAACACAGTCGATGTGCTGGACCACTACCTACACTCTGACTTCCCAAACTCGGATGTTTACAAGGCCGCATACATTATTGTAAGTACTACTCCTGCAAAACTTACTATATTGTACCAGAAAACATAATAATTTGCTATGAGCTGACACAGCTCACTCCAATTTCTTGTAGGCAGTTGGAATGAGTAACTACTTGGAAGTGAAGGGGGTTACCAAGGCCATACAGCTTCCTTTGTTTGAAATAAGGCAAGTGAAAACGGAGTGGCAGAGCAATGTCATCAATCAAAAGGAATCTGGATTGTTTACAATGATGCACATGCTCCTACATGAGGGTGAGGATGAGGTGCCACCCCATGACGATCTGCAACGTAAGGTTGGTAGGCGATTCCTCATAGTCTAGCTCACTGCCACACTCAATCTCTCCGACTACGACACAGAACATAAAACAATCCGCAAACAAATCGACAAGTTCAATGCAGAAAAAGAAAACATTTGGGATATTTTGAAGGAGAAACGTAAAGCATTGAAGGTCTACACTAGACATAGGAGGTAAACAAACGATTTCCCATGGTTATTGAACTTTATGTTTTCGGCAAGAAAAACTTTTATCCGCTACAATGTAGTTAGCCCAAAACTCGAATTTCGTCATTGTCTTCTGTAAACAAACGATCGGGCTACGAAGCATCAGTTTTTTCCCAAACATGACGAACTCTATAAGTCTATTCAAGTAACCATGTGCCATAGTCCTTTATAGTAACATCTTCACAGATCTGAGTGCACAACACTAAAGTAGCATGTATACAGTAACCATGCCGCTCAAATTACGATTTAAATAATTTAGTATTTGAGACATTAATTCAACTGTTATACAAATTCGGCAAATTAAGTGTGCAACTTCAGTAGATGACATTTACAATTTTGGACTCATATCAACCTACTGCACACTTTACACTTTAACTCAAATACATTACAACTTCAACTCCCATATTCTGAAACTTCAAAATCGTTCCAATTTTCAATTTACGCAATTTTTGAGGAAGGTATTATCATTTTCCAAGCTTCGCTCAGTATTTTAACTAAATAGAGTTTCTGCAACTTTAGTTCAGTTGCACTATAACTTCAGCACATCTCTTTCAAAACATCAAAAATTAACTGGTACACATTACCTGTCACTGAAATCAGTCTACTACACGCTTGAAACTTTACATTAGACGAATTACAACTTCAACTCTCACACTTCGAAAATTCTTCAGAATCGTGCGCCATTACTTTGCGTAGCATAGCATTGGACACTTTAATTCCATCTCTGATCTGCACATTGTAATTACAACTTGGTTTTGTTCAAGTTGTACGACATGCCGCTGCAGTATTAACTCTATCGAACTTAAGTTGCATGTGCAGAGAGATCAAAGTTTTGTACAATAGTAAAACAACGTACACAGACAACTAGATTTAGTGAATTTTTATGTTTCACATAGAACGCCTTGAAGTTAAAGGGGAAATAAATAGAAGCTCTACATGTAAGTCTAACTTTACGAAATACAAATTTCAAAGTTTCCTATACTACGTGCTGAATTTGTAAAGGAATTTAACTGAAGTTCCAGAGGCAATAGAATTTCAGCGACGGTTTTAAGACATTACAAATCCCGATCACGAAACTCACAAACTCATCGCGCCTTCATCTGCGTCGTCATTATCGATAAAGTCTGAAACTTCAGTCTCGGACGGTGGGTGCTCCGCAAATGGGTTAGGACAATTTCTCTTATCATGGTGACCCATTCGTTTGCAGTTCTTGCACAGCCGCTTCGGTTTACTCGCAAGGGCAACTGCTTTCGTCTTCGTTGAAAACATCCTCTTCCCGCTACCTTTGGTCTTTGACTTTCTTGGAGGCAAAATAGTTATTTCACTAGTAGATGAACAACCAAGCAATTTCTCAAACTCTTGAACTTTTGTAAGCGGCTCGGTGGGCTTACCGACACTATCAAAAAAAGCCCTAATCACTTCCCTGAACTTCTGAACATCTTCCTTACCCAATTCACGAACCACGCGTACTGCTTCATGAAATTCGGACCACAGCTTCGTCATCTCCAAATGTTTCTCATCTATTATGTCAACAAAATCTGCTCTTGAAGCGTCAACCGACCACCTTCTGTGCATGTAAGCTGCTGGTATCGTCTTCTGTCCGTTTGACGTCAAAATCCATATCACATGTCTGCATAGAATTCCTTTTCTTTCAAACAGCGTACATGTACACGTCGCCTCCTTCAACTCTGACACAAAAAATGAAACTTCAGATCAATAAGAACGTAACTTTGTCAACCTGCAATGAAACTTCAACAACCTCAAATACCCAACAAACAGAAATGCAACAGGATGCTTGAAATTGAGGCACATACCTGGGTTATAGCGCATAAGATAAACACGATCCCTAGACTGATCCTTCACCGTAGTAACCTCCACCCCTTCATTCACCTCAAAGACACGTACCATACACGTGTCAATAGAATACTTCACCTCGGTATAGAATTCACGAAATACTTCATGAGTATATAGCTTCGCAGCATCAGTCTCAATAGCTAAATGAGTCTCCAAGTTAGGCCTCGAGTGATTGTTCTCATTGTCAAGCTTCTTCTGAGTATGCCTTTGCTGCTCCATCGCGCTTTCGAAGTGCATCCAGAACTCCACCAAAGTACCAGACTTGCCTTCAAACCTCTTAAAGAAACTATTGGCACTCTCCGACCTTTGTGTCGTTTTCATTACGCTGCTCATGCGTATATCTCGACAATGAGCCATGACCCACTGCTTTCTATCGGCAAATGCGCTGTTAAACCAATCAACTTCAGCCACTCTATGTTCCTTCATAATTTCCTTCCACCTAGAGTCAAACTCCGCGTGTTCAAAGGCGTCATCCCACACAATACCATTTAGCTTATGTATGAAGTCCATGTAATCGCTCCTAGTCGAACCATATTTCACAGGTACCTTGTTCATTATGTGCCACATACAGAACCGATGCCTCGCTTTCTTGAACACATACGCCACGGAGCTAATAATACCGGGATCTTGGTCCGTTATTATATACTCCGGTTCTTTCCCCCCCATCGCGTCCAAAAAATCAGTAAAAACCCAATTGAAGGACTCAGTGTTCTCTCGAGCAATTAGGGCACCGCCAAATGTCACCGACCTTTTGTGATTGTCAACCCAGTGAACGGAGTGGAGATCATCGAGTACATGTTCGTCCCATATGTCGGATCAAATGACACAACATCTCCAAACATTTCTTAGTTCCTCTTACCAACACCGTCGACCCAAATAACCCTACATAAGCTACCGTCGACCGCCAGTTCATAGTCAAAGTAGAACCCCTCCCGATTACGCACCAGTTCCTAAAAATTATCTATGAATTGCTGACCATCTCGTTGATGAAGGTAGCACTTAAGATCCCTACCAAAATTCTTAAATTCATTTAAGCTAGCAGCAATATTCTCAAATCCATTCACATGCTCCTTCACCATACCTTACGTACGTGTCGGTCCGATTTTCAGCTGAGGAAACAATAAATTACAACATGAAGGTACGTCAAAGAATATCATTCCCGCTTCACAATCATAGTTTCTGAAACTTTAACAACGAAACGATGACACTTTAAGACCCAATAGTGAGACTTCAACAACATATCTCTATAACTAACATAGAATAAGCTACGGATCTTAACGTCGAATATTACACAGGAAATATGGAATTTAACAAACTCAGTTTTACGACTTCAACTACGTTACTGCAAAACTCCATAGCACACTGTCGTGGATCCCGCCACCAAATAAAAACCAACTAACCTAACTAGGGTAGTTAGGGTAAGTTGGGTCGTATCCACGGAGACGGTGTCGCAAGGTTTAGACTAGGTTGGCCTAAAACGAGACTAAATAACCAAACAAACACAAAGAAGCAATAAATAGAAAACTATGGTAGAGGAGAGGTAAGAACTAGACTAATGATGAACTAGGCTAAAACAATGCTAAACAATGCTAATGATCGAAATAACAAGTAAATTAGAATAAACGATGACTAAACAAGAAGTTGAAATCAAGATTGGAAGGAAGTGGGTTAGGTCAGGCTCATAAGTGTAGTAGGGTGACTTGGGTAATCAAGGGTGTAGGTGTCTCCTAATTGCTAGAGTCGGTCCGGGCTCTCGCTACTTAGACCGATGTCAAGGTGAGTCCGGGCTCTCGCAACTTAGACTCTAATCGAGGTATGTCCGAGCTCTCGCTACTTAGACTATCCTCAACACTATCCTCAACATGACCACAAACAAGACAAACAATGAGTAAAGGAAGACTAGCATGAGAAGCATGGCCACTACAACTCAAACAAGCATTTCAACAAACACATGGTGTGCCAAGTATGTGACTAACAATAAAGATTCATCCTTTACCCCTAATCAAACCCTAATCACCCATATTCTACCTTTAATCCCCCTACTAACCCACAAAAAGACTACTCACACATATTCAAACTAACTACAACAATGAAAAGATAAAACAACATCATAACCCTAACATCCATTATCAAGAACAATATGAGCAATAACAATAAACACTAAATAAAGATTCAAACTTGAAATAATAACAAAGAATAAGAGAAAGGAAGATTATACCAACAATGGAATGAAGAAAAGATGATAACTTGCATAAATAGGAAACCCAAATAAATCCCAAGGTTGTCAAGCTTGGAGAAATCTTCAAGTATCTTCTTAATACAAGAACTAATTAACTAAGATTAACTAGGATTAACTAATGATTAAAGAGAGATTAAATCTAATGTGAGGAACTAAATCTAGGGTTTATATGTTGTAGAGAAGCTTAAGATAGTCTAGGGTAATGTAAGATACATAAACAATACAAGAGGGAAGTATTTATAGGGGTACAAGAATGAAGAAGGGAGGAAAAAAGAACTTCCGGCTACAGCACGCCGGTCCTGACCGGGACGGCCGGTCATCCCGATCGGGACGAGTTGGTCCCGACCGGGATGGCCTGGCAGTGATCCCTCTAAAAGCGCACTTCATCCCCGACGGGATGAGGTGCATACCCGTCAGGGATGAGTCTTGTAGGCCTCCAAGATGATCCTTTTGGTTCCTCCTTGCTTCACATGGACTTCTCATCGATTCTCGGGACTCGCGATCGGGTTTTGGAGGCTCGGGATTGGGTCCCAAGGTCTCGGTGTCGAATCCAAGGCATCGAGTGATCGTTCCTCCGCTTCGTTGGCTCCGAAAAGTGTATGTATTGAGTCGGAATCACTCCAACTCCTCACGAATGGTCTCGGGAACCTGAAACGAGCTAGAGGAAGCGTAAGTAGCCCATGAATAGCTCCCAAGGAGCGATTCCACAAGGAAAATGGGACCAAAATACTACGAAATAGGCACTACAAACTACACTTATCAACTCCCCCACACTTAACCCTTACTCGCCCTCGAGTAAGCACAAACTAACTACTAAACTAGCCGAGTGGGTATTAGCGCACCCTACGCCCTTTCAACTCACGCGAGTGCACTTAAGAAAAAAGTGCACTCCGCAAGGCAAGTGGGGTCTTGCGACAAAACTGTGGATGCAACCAGACACAAAACACATAAACAAACAAGCACACAAACAAACACACAAAAGGTTGCACTCAAAAGAAAACAAATACCGCTTCCCTCAAACAAGCGGTGAAAGAAGCACCGGTTTAGGACTCAAGGCAAGTGACAACGTTCCCAAGCTAGCAATACAAACCAAAATGGACTAAACCCTAATAGTATGACGACAAAGCAACAAAAACGTTGGTAACTTACCTCGGTTCCTCCTAACCTTCTAAGAACGTACTACGGGACGATCGGCGGGATGGAAAAAGGATGAAGCACGGTGTTAGTCGACATTGTAGGTAAGTGAGACCCCGCCCCCTTTAGCAATGAGCCAAGAGGGTCGTCCCATGTCTAAAACCGCCTAACTAGTCCAAGTAAAAAGGTGGAAATATGCAAAATGAGGGAAGACCGACCATTACCGCTATCATCCTTCCTAGGGACTCGGTCCTTTGGTAGGCTCTTCACGGTAATAGTCGGTAAAAGACTTATTTTGTGAGGTGTGAGGTTTCTATTTTTGTGAGACGATTTTCTTTTGGCATTTTCTTCTTCTTTTGCATTTTTGCTTTGTTTTGCCATGCCATTTCTTTTTTTCTTCTTTTCTATTTTCTTTTTGGCTTTTGTGCCTTTTCTTTTTTTCTTCTTTCTTTTCTTTCTTTCATCTTCTTTTTTTTTCTTTTCTTTGCCCTTTTTGGCTAGATTTCAATGATAGGCATTTCTTATTGCAACAAGAAAGATGACTTCAATCAATTTGCAATTTTATTGTGTGGAAATGTGTAGGAGGTAGGGTGATGGGTGAGTCGGGAGCGCGCTTTCCCCCTTCAAACCCACAAAAAGGTGGAGAACATGGACTAATCAAACGATTCTAGGCACGGTCACCTAAGGGACGAGACTCGGCAACCAAGGCCCTTTCACACCGTGGGTGGTCATAATGGTCAAAATGCAAATCCCGTAGTAAATCCCTAGTAAGCTAGGTGGACTCAAGGTAAAGGACCAACGAATTCATTGATTTAGGGTCATTCTACTAGACTAAAGTCCAAGACTCGATTTATACTACTAATAAGGGAAAGTAAACACTCACACACTAGCCTCTAAACCGGGTTTTCGAAAACCATTTACACACGAGACACAAAAAAAAAACAAAGACTCAACGAAAACGAAAGAAAAAGAAACAGAAGCAACAAAACAAGAACAACACAAAACGAACACATACATAACACAAACACCACCCCTAGTTTCCAAATGAGCAACCAACCAACATCAAACTTTACAAAGCTCCTCCCGAGCACACCACATCACATTCTCCTACAAATTCCGCAAGAACTAAAGAGGGAAAGGGATAGAAGATGTTACCGGATGTCTTGAAAGCTTTCCAAAACTAACGGTGATTCAAGCAACCTATAAGGAAAAAGGGGGGAAAAACACGCACAACACAACAAATACACTATACAACGAAATAAAAGGAAAACACACAAAAGGAAAATCTTTTTTATTTTTGTGAAAATTTTTCAAATTTTTAGGGTTTTTAAAGATTTTTCGAAAAACTAAGAAAATAAAACTAACTACGATAGAATATCGCTCTCCCACACTTAAGCCGAGCCATGTCCTCATGCTCGACCGTAGTGCATGGAAGCACAAAAGAAAAAGAAAAGAAACTACGAAAATAAAGCTAAAAATCAAAAATAAAGTGAAGAAAATGGTAGAATGCGTCCGGCCGGGGTGTAGTCAAGTCACCATGGGCCGAGACGAGAAAAAGATATGGATGGGGGAAGAAAAATAAAAAGAAAGAAATGAAAGGAAGTGGGAGGGGAGGACTAGGTGTAATCAAGTCACCTAGCCCGGATTCCGCCCAAATCCGACTAATTCCTACAAAAGGGTGAAAATATTGTAAAATTTGGATTTTGAAAATGACTCTCGATGTTGTCACATCATCGAGAGTCGGGAGCAACCAATACCAAGGCCTCGGAGGCCACCATGACACAAAAGTGTAGAAGGGAAAGGGAATAAACAAATGAAAACAAGCTATAAAAACGGAAAAGAGAGGATAGTTGTCGTACCGTATGGTTGGCAACTCACTCGCTCCATCATCTCATAAGTGAATGTAGGAACGTAGCTTGTCCTTGTCGTCATTATCCCTCTCTAATCGCGATTTGGTTCCATGGTTGAGGCACAAATGTAAAATGAGGTGGGGTTCGATGTGAAAGTCGGTTTAAAGTGACGAGAAAGTGAGGTGAAATGTTTATGTAATGTGTAAGGGTCATATAATGAGGGTAAGGACAGGTAGGGAGGTTGGGAGGGGGTATACAATGGTTGGGTGGGCTCAAAAGACGAAGAAAAGGCCAAAGGAGGACAGGGGGTCCATCCCGGTCGGGATGAGTGGTCCCGGTCGGGATGACCGTCTCGTCCCGGTCGGGAAGACCTCGCCCCGGTCGGGATGAGCTGTCAGTGAACCCATCTTTTGTGCACCTCATCCCGGACGGGATGACATCCTTCCCGGTCGGGATGGGCCTTCCATCCCGGACGGGATGACCTCTTCTAGGCCGGGAAGAGTCTCCTAACCCTCTATAGCTCCCAAAAGCTCGTTCCAAGCTTCAAAAACCGACTTCCCTTCACACGATCCAAGCTCAAACAATGACCATTCCTCCCTAGGAATCACTTCCACTTCCCACCTATCACAATAAACTCAAATAACACATCAAATTCCCTCCCTCACATCGCTCACCAATCAATCCAAGTAATCAAGAAATTCACAAAACAAAACAACCTACAAGAGAAAGAGATATATACAAAGAGACGGTTCTTGTGGAACTCCGTCAAACCAAGGTGGTACATTCTTCAATCTTTTTCAACAACCAAAGTTAGTTCCATCTCCATCAAGGGCACGAAGAAACAAGTCGAAGCCCCTAGCAAAGTCTTCAATCAAGCTCGAGATATAACCGACCACATACCAAGGCTCATCATGGCCTTGCCTCGACGTTCCCAGGGCATCCCGATCTTCCAAGTTCAACGACTTGAACTTGTACTTTTGTCTTTGGGGATATACCCAAACGTCCACAGGTCTTCATGTGGCCCCAAGGGAGGCTCATCCTTTTCCTTGCTTTTCAACTTGTTATCAAGCCCATGAAATGGGCTCTCCTCTTCCTCTAAATCAGAGTCATCATCCTCAAGTACACGAGAGTTCATGTTCAAGCTTTGTCCCGATTCTCCCCCTAGATCGATGTCTTTAGTGGCTTGGATCATATTGCAAGACTCGTCATTAGTAGGCGAAGTGTTACCTTGGAGGTCAAACACTAGCTTCTCTTTGACTAACTCGAAGGTGATCCTACCATTCTTCACATCGATCATAGCACCGGCGGTATGTAGAAATGGGCGCCCAAGAATAATGGGAGTGATTGCATCTTCCCGCATATCGAGCACGATGAAGTCAACCGGAATGAAGAACTTACCGATTCTCACCGGCACATCCTCTAGCATCCCCAATGGTCGATTGAACGAACTATCGGCCATTTGGAGTGTGATAGAAGTACTTTTAAGCTCCTTCATCCCAAGTCGGCAACAAATAGAATAAGGAATGATGCTCACCCTCGCACCCAAATCACATAATGCTCTTTCGATCTTGTAGTGGCCTATGGTGCAAGGGATCGAAAATCTACCCGGATCCTTCAACTTTGGAAGCGTAGAACCTTGAATGAGCTCGCTCACCACTCTTGTGAACGCAATGGTCTCTTCCTTGTCGATGGATCTCTTCCTAGCCAAGATTTCTCTCATAAATTTTCCATATGCCGGGATTTGGGTAAGTAGCTCGGTAAATGGGACACTCACATCCAACTTCTTCACAATACTAAGGAATTTGTCATATTGGCTATCCACCTTGGTCTTCATTTGCCTTGTTGGGAAAGGCAATTTGATTTGGATCTTGTTTTGCTCAATAGGGGTGGACTCTTCAAACGACACTTTCCTTTTACCCTTGTCTTTTGCTTGAGGTGGGGGAAGCTTGTCTTGTTGGGGTTTCTCAATCTCCCATAAGACTTGCTCCTCCATTGGATTATCAAAGCTTGAGCTTTCTTGAATTGGAGGTGCCATTTCCCTTGTCGGTTCTTGCATTGGCTCTTGCTCACTAGGGAATGGAGGGGAGTCATAAGATGTACCTCTCCTTGTGGTGATAGCATTTACATGCTCAAATGCCGGTGTTTCACCTTGAGAAGGTAGTTGCCCCTTTTCTCTTGAGGAGCTCCCCGAAGCAAGTTGAGATACTTGAGTTTCAAGCATCTTCATACGGGCATCTCTTGATGCGTTTTCCCCTTGAATATAAGCAAAGAGCTCTTGATGGTTTCTTGATATGTCCATTTGACTCTTTTGCATATCCATCATAGATTTTTGAATGTCGAAATCCCGTGGTGGGGATGATGGATTATGCGGAGTATCGGTGAGGGCTAATGGAGTACCATAGTCATGAATAGGAGACCGGCTCCTAAGCTTGATTTGTTGTTGATTGCCTTGAGTTGCTTGTTGTTGACGGTTCCCTTGGAACCCATGAGAATTAACTTGATTAAGGCCTTGGTTGTGGTTTTGTTGTCTTTGAAAGTTTTGGTTTCCTTGGAAACCGCCTTGATTGAAGTTCCCTTGTTGGAACCCTTGATTGTTGTTGAATGAACCTTGGTTACCTTGCTTGAAGTTGTTGAAAGGCCTTGAGTTGCCTTGGTAACCTTGGTTCTTGTCCCTTAAGGGAGGTGGAACATAGGGACGATGTTGTTGTTGGTGTTGAAAGGCTTGTTGTTGAGGGACTTGATTGGAAGCTTGGTATTGATTAGAGTAGGAGGCACCTTGCTTGAATGCTTGAAAAGCATTCACTTGCTCAATACTTCCTCTACAATTCATAGGATCATGACCAATGATTCCACAAGTATCACACATCCCATAATAAGATAAAGGAGGCGCAAATCCCAAAGCATTTACTTCTTGGATTGAGTGTTGGTTGGAGGAACCAATGCTTTCAACTTGAGTGAGGTGGTCTTGGAGCTTCTTGTCAATGGTCTCCATATGGGTCTTCAATTGAGCTCGAAGGTCAATGCTTAATTGAGTTATAGCATCGACCTCGTGCCTACCTCCTCGATTTGCCTTCCTAGGCCTAGAGTATTGTGAATTATGCACCGCCATCTCTTCGATTCTCGCCCAAGTTTGGTCGTCATCGACCTCGGTAAACCTACCATTGGAGCCCATATTATGTATAGCTCTCGAGTCCTCATAAAGGCCATTCCAAAATTGTTGTACCAAGAACCATTGTGAGAGTCCATGATGAGGGCACGACCTAACCAAAGACTTAAACCGCTCCCAAGCTTCATATAGGCTCTCTTCATCCCTTTGTTGGAAACCGGTGATGGAGGCCCTAAGCAAATTTGTCTTCTCCGGAGGGTAGAACTTTTGGTAGAAAGCCAAGGCAAGCTTTTTCCAAGTATCGATGCCCATGGTTGCCCTATCGAGACTCTTGATCCATTGCTTCGCTTTTCCAATTAATGAGAATGGAAATAAAGCCCATCGGATTTGATCTTGAGTAACCCCGGGTTGAGAGATACCGTCGCAATAATCGGAGAAAGTCTCCATGTGTTGGTGTGGGTCTTCGGTGGGCAAACCACTAAATTGGTTCCTTTCCACAAGTTGGATGAAGTGAGTCTTGGCCATAAAATTTCCGGCATAAGCGGCCGGTAGAGCAATGGGTCCCGGCAAGACGTCTTCCGTGAATGTAGAGTGGGATGAAAACTTCGGCATTATTGGATGTAAGGGAGATGGTGGTGAAGACGGAGTTGAAGTAGATGTAGAGGGGGAACTAGGAGAAGAATATCCAAAGGGATTGGTGAAATTCCCTTCGGCCGTCTCTTGAAATGCTTGCTCAAAATCGTTTCCTTGAGATTGCTCTTGATGAGTATTGCTTGCACTTGGTTGAGATATCCTAACCCGGTTAATCGTCCGTTGGCGAAAAGCTCGAAAAAGCCTCTCCGGCTCTGGATTAAAGAGAAAGAAATCGCCTCCCCGCCTAGGCATACACTACAAACTAGAACAAACGTGAGAATACCTAGTGCTTTATGGTCACTAGGTAACGACAATAAACAAGCACAACTAGAGACAAAGAGAAAAGAAGGCTAAGAAAACAAGAAAAACTAGAAAATATGCACAAGAGAAGGTAGAAGGGCACAAGGAAGAGTAAATAAGTCTAGCTATAAGCAAACTAAGTCTAAACAATGCACCGTCCCCGGCAACGGCGCCAAATTGATGGTGGGAATTTGTCGTGGATCCCGCCACCAAATAAAAACCAACTAACCTAACTAGGGTAGTTAGGGTAAGTCGGGTCGTGTCCACGGAGACGGTGTCGCAAGGTTTAGACTAGGTTGGCCTAAAACGAGACTAAATCACCAAACAAACACAAAGAAGCGATAAATGGAAAACTATGGTAGAGGAGAGGTAAGAACTGGACTAATGATGAACTAGGCTAAAACAATGCTAAACAATGCTAATGATCGAAATAACAAGTAAACTAGAATAAACGATGACTAAACAAGAAGTTGAAATCAAGTATGGAAGGAAGTGGGTTAGGTCGGGTTCATAAGTGTAGTAGAGTGACTTGGGTAATCAAGGGTGTAGGTGTCTCCTAATTGCTAGAGTCGGTCCGGGCTCTCACTACTTAGACCGATGTCAAGGTGAGTCCGGGCTCTCGCAACTTAGACTCTAATCGAGGTATGTCCGAGCTCTCGCTACTTAGACTATCCTCAACACTATCCTCAACATGACCACAAACAAGACAAACAATGAGTAAAGGAAGACTAGCATGAGAAGCATGGCCACTACAACTCAAACAAGCATTTCAACAAACACATGGTGTGCCAAGTATGTGACTAACAATAAAGATTCATCCTTTACCCCTAATCAAACCCTAATCACCCATATTCTACCTTTAATCCCCCTACTAACCCACAAAAAGACTACTCACACATATTCAAACTAACTACAACAATGAAAAGATAAAACAACATCATAACCCTAACATCCATTATCAAGAACAATATGAGCAATAACAATAAACACTAAATAAAGATTCAAACTTGAAATAATAACAAAGAATAAGAGAAAGGAAGATTATACCAACAATGGAATGAAGAAAAGATGATAACTTGCATAAATAGGAAACCCAAATAAATCCCAAGGTTGTCAAGCTTGGAGAAATCTTCAAGTATCTTCTTAATACAAGAACTAATTAACTAAGATTAACTAGGATTAACTAATGATTAAAGAGAGATTAAATCTAATGTGAGGAACTAAATCTAGGGTTTATAAGTTGTAGAGAAGCTTAAGATAGTCTAGGGTAATGTAAGATACATAAACAATACAAGAGGGAAGTATTTATAGGGGTACAAGAATGAAGGAGGGAGGAAAAAAGAACTTCCGGCTACAGCACGCCGGTCCCGACCGGGACGGGATCATCCCAACCGGGACAGGTTGGTCCCGACCGGGACGGCCTGGCAGTGACCCCTCTAAAAGCGCACTTCATCCCCGACGGGATGAGGTGCATACCCGTCGGGGATGAGTCTTGTAGGCCTCCAATATGATCCTTTTGGTTCCTCCTTGCTTCACATGGACTTCTCATCGATTCTCGGGACTCAGGATCGGGTCTCGGAGGCTCAGGATTGGGTACCAAGGGCTCGGGGTCGAATCCAAGGCATCGAGTGATCATTCCTCCGCTTCGTTGGCTCCGAAAACTGTATGTATTGAGTCGGAATCACTCCAACTCCTCACGAATGGTCTCGGGAACCTGAAACGAGCTAGAGGAAGCGTAAGTAGCCCATGAATCGCTCCCAAGGAGCGATTCCACAAGGAAAATGGGACCAAAATACTACGAAATAGGCACTACAAACTACACTTATCACACACACTACTACAAATGAACACTTGGGCCACGGAAATTTGGTCTCCACGAGTACTTGCGCCATGGAAATTTTGCCATGGCAAATAGTCTAGCCACGGGAATTTTACACTTGCGCAATGGAAATAAACGTGGCTAGGATATATATGGATCAAATACTTAGCCACGGAAGAATAATTCGTGGCGCAAGTGTGAAATTCCCGTGGCTAGACTATTTGCCATTGTAAATTTCCGTGGCGCAAGTCGTCGTGGCGACCAAATTTCCGTGGTCCAAGTGATGATTTCTGTGGCCAAAGTGTGTATTTGTAGTAGTGACAACTAACAGAACTCTTTAGGTAGCTGGTGGACAGCTGAAATAGAGATCAATCCACAACTTCTGCATTATTCAAAATTTCAACTACTTAACTTCAGAACTTCAGATAAGTCAATCCACAACTTCATAGCACAACATTTAAAACTTCATTAGCAAACAGTGGGAAGTTGTTCATTAGTTTATCAATAATTTCTTTAAAACTTCAGTTGCAACTCTTTAAAACTTCAGTAACTAACATTAGTAACTTCCAGAACTGAAAAACTAAATATTACATAGCTGCATCTCCACCCCACGAATGAGTACTGACATAGCACTCTGTTTGACACTTTAACACAACTTCAGTACATTCCGTTAACAACTTCTGTACCTAAAAATTAGTAACTTCCAGAACTGAAATCACAATAACGAAAATCAAAAGCAAACATTTCAAAAGACTTACTCGAGAGTTATAAACTATCAATTGCTTGTGGTAGGTAGACAAATTACGGGACAACTTCTGAAACTCCCTATCCGTCTCAGAATAGAGTTCATGGTTATGACCTTCACTGAATTCAGAAATAACCACGAAACCACTCTTGGCAACTAACTTAATATGCGCATTACAGCCCACTCGTGTCACCTTCAACCCACGTATCGTACTAAATGCAGAACTTTCATCCTCCAACGTAGATTTCTTCGACTTCAACTTCGCAGACATTGGTAAGACGTCATCTTCAGAACTTTTCTTCTCTGCAGCAGCTCCGGTACTTTTCGAGACGTACGGGAATCCCTCTCGATTGCAAACTACCAGCTGATACTTTGGCGTACCATCATGAAACCTCTTCGTCGACCACTATCGCACATCAAAACCACAAGCAAGACCATACAACTGGTAAAACTCAACCGCCTTCTCGATGTGAGCAAACTGTTGACCAACAAACGGCGTCACATCCGTCGATACGACCCTACTGTACTCGACCGCACACACCTCCTCCGCATGCTGACGCTGATCTGCCTCTGCACCAGAAGAATCACAGTACAATAAACTACACATAACTTCTAGAAAAATTACAGCATCTACAAATCAGCCATACCTAACACCAACGATAAACAACAAAAATTTTAATCAACTGAGGATAACTTCACGAAGTCGACTTCTTCACCAACACATGATGGAAATACACAAACGTTGTGAACAACGAAACTCCACCTTGGAATACGAGAAAAAAATATGAAGTTCCCTCATCATTGGAATGCAGCGCGGAGTAATGAATATTGGGGAGTGAAGAACTTCCTCGTGAAAGATGCAACTCCACCTTCTTTTAACACTTATGCCTAACTAATTGCTTTTACATTTAATCCACCACATAATCTTAGCCATCCATCTAAGTTAATCTAGTGGCCATGATTTGGACTTAGGAACTTAAATTTAGGTGTGACCTTATTAGATCCCCCCCCTCTCTCTCTTTCTCTCTCTCTCTCTCTATATATATATATACACACACACACATATACATATACATACTACCTCTGGTTTTATATGATTGCCCCCTTTAATTATAATACTCCTCACATATATTACCTAAATGGGGCAAACATATAAAACCAGAGGGAGTATGTATGTATGTATGTATGTGTGTGTATGTATGTATGGATGTATGTATGTATGTATGTATGTATGTATGTATAGTTAAAAGACAACTTTTGACACGTGGCGTCTTTAATATAATTTCTATTAATTAAATAATTAATTTTTATTATACTTTTTATTTATTATATTACTAATTGTTATATCAAAATCTTTTCATTTCTCTTTATTATTAATTATTTTATTAATTAACTTATTAATTTTTATCCACAACCTTTTCATTTCCCTTATTGTAAAATTATATTAATTAACTTATTAATACACATATTTGATTTTTTAATTTAATGACTTTTAAGTCGCCATTTATTAAAACATATAAATATAGATTCTTAAAGTTTTATTAAAAAAATTAGTTGCCCTTATTTATGAAAATTAATTTAAGTATTGTACTATAAATAACATAGAAAAGAAGTTAAAACAACATGAACACACTTCAAGTATTTACATTGTTTTTAGTGTTTTTATGTTCTCAATGGCTCAGTCGAAAACTCACTTTATTACATTTTTAATCACAGATAAATAACTTGGACCAACGATACTTAACATCATCTGTCCGCGGCCACATCCAACAGAAGTGAGAAGTGAGATACAACATCTACTTTAATGGTGTGTTTCTATTATTGTCCGATGTGATAAGTTTATGTACTTTAATATTAACAATTGTACTTTATGTATATCATATCTTCTAAAATGAACATAATCCTTGGACAGAAACGATAAAAAAATGAAAAAGATAATCCCGTGAATTTCATGGGACACGTACCTAGTTTTTTTTAATCAAAACCTTTTCTAAAACTTTTATTTAATGATTTAATATATTATTATATGTGATATTAAGTTTTATTTTTATTAAATTTGTAATTAATTACATTAGTAATTGTTCAAAACTTTTCAGTTACCTTTAATTATTTGTTATAATAATGAATAGAAAATTAATATTCATTGATAAAGAATGGAAATTTTCATTTGGTTTAAGTTACTCCATTATTTTATTAGGTTATTTCATGAGAATAATCTCAACTATGTGTGTGCTTCTTAACTATTCCAAACTATACTTAATCTCATTTTAATATACTAGTATGCATGTTGCGCGCGATGCGCACGGATGGTTAGGTACGATTCGTGTATGTATTTTAATGGCGCATATTGTCGTCATTGATTGTCGAATTGTTGACATAATTCGAACTATTGTTTCCGGTTTTTTTTCTTCTTTTTGTCATATGTTTATAGTTCTGAGATGAAACTATCTACTAATCTAGGAAGTACAATTTGCAATATCATCTTGCGCAAAATAGTTCGATGTAATACAAAAAAATGGTAATATTGGCTTTTTCCCGCCATTCAAAGCAAGGTATGAAAAAGAACCATAGTTTTGGGTACACTAAAGCAAACCGCGAAATTAAGTGCGTTATTATACAAATGCATAAAAACATATTAGCGGGCCGGGTCACCCCGATATGTTTACCGCTTAGCAACGCTGAAGCTATCATATATGCCCTTTGTATCTCCTCAGGCGGAAGTTCATCGAAGTTATACGGAAAGTCTTGTAATGTATTTTCGCTGATTTGTACCATTGTAGTCTAGGAAAGCTAGTAAAAAATGCATACCTTTTATAAAGACCGATTAAAAATTCACTCCGTATTTCATAAATAAGCTAACGAAATTGAACAAACTTGTACTCATAATTGTAGTACCTCCGATATATTTCCTTGTTAGGTTTTACCAATTTTATAAATTCAATTCAATCGATTTTTGCCTCAACTAACTATACACTCTCAAGAGACCGATTTTTACAAAAGAGCTAGTCTCTTAGACATGAACTAACTACAAAAGAAATAACATAACAAAAATCAGAAACAATAAGAAATTATAATCACCGAAAATGTTACAACATCAAATTACATTATTACCATCAAGTTATCAAAAATAGGTGCATGTTAATGTAATGGATCACCATAACCAACTACGAGCACTAAAGCCAAGGGCATGTACCACAGGGGCACAAAAGTGGTTAAAAATGATAAAAACAGGTTAGTCAATAACCTCGATGTCACTCCATAGGTATTGATACTGAAAACTCGCTGAATTTGCATGGGGGAAGATGCCATTAGATTTGGGTTTTCGCTGATTGGTACTCGAAGAAGACATGTATGCAGCCTGCCATCATCCCATCGAATATTCACCGTCTTCCTGGTGTTTCTCCGGGTGGTTGCAAGCAGAAGCTCGCCTCCAACATTGGTTTCATGTACCTAATCACAACCACAACACACAGCCTAGAAATCAACACCAACAGGATTCCCATGAATTGGAATTTCCTAGGATTTCCGACTCTTGTTCATTTAGAACTCCAATTTCATTATCCCTACCAAACATAGTTTTTTCCGCAAATTCACCTAAAATGTAACATTACACAAAACATGCATATTACGAATTATATCATAGAATTTGTGACTTATCTGATCACACGATTCACATGAATTCAAACTTCCCACAAAAGTCGGAATGCTAAAATCTAATCTAGTTTACATGGTCGTGCTCCCAAACACCGTTACAGCAATCAGTAATCAATAACCTCAAAAACCTGGTATATTCATTCATACCTCAAATTATACCATCAAAATCAAGTGAAAAACAGAGAGAACTATGATGCATAAGAATTATAGAAACAACGATCAAATTTGATTCACACAATTCGCATAAGAAAAAAGATACCCAGATGGCCAAATGGCGATAAACCTTAAGAACTTCATCCCAATCTCCTCCTGACTAAACTTATGGCAAAACTAATAAACCAAAGTCTGCCATCTTATACTAATAAATATGCCTCCTTACAATCACTGCCTATGTCCAAAGTCGTCAACAAGATGAACACACTATGACTTACAAAAACAATTGGCAAACAACATTCTAACAAGGGGATATTCCAACTTTAAAACAGACCACAAACGACATAAATTGCTAAATCAAAGTATTCAGTCTCACACTTAAGTATAAAACATTTGGAAAGAGACAATCATAACACCATTTGTCTAGTCCTATACATATTTTGACGAAAGATAAGCAAAAAACTGAGGCGCAAAGATTAATGTGCCTTAAAATGATTGGAGATGAAAGTCATTCATCGTCGACAATGGACTCCGGTTTAGGGCCTAAAGAAGATTCAAGAAAAAACACAAATCCACCAGAAATGAAAGATGTGGTATGAAATAGAGAAAAGGGGGAAAGGGGGAGGGTACCATGGAGAGAATGAGGGCGGTGTTCCTTATCCCAGCCAACGCCACCGGTGGGTCCGTCATTTCAAGCAATACATCCTCGTTGATCGACTTGGCAGCCTTGAAAACCCGATGAACCACATTACCCTGAGAAAGTAGCTTCTCCCTAGCAGTCTCCGAGAGACCATCGGCTGGCACACGTGCATACGGAATGCCACCATCGTTTATTAGGCCTCGAACTACCAACTCTTTTTTTTCCTGCTATTCCCTTCTGCATACCAAAATTTTGTGCCTGACATCGAGTCTAGTACTTCCTGATCAAGATAGACGCAAGTAGAAACGTATTTGATCATGCTTTTGCTTTTGAGAAACTTTTTGGATAAAAAAATGTTGTGGCTGACCATATATATACATAGATATATGTTTGTTTGTGTGTGTGTGTATAACAAGACGCAAAACAAAAGTAGGTTGTGCCATAAATATTTGTTGAATTTCAAATTCCAGTATATACGAAATGTTGAAATATGATGTATAGAAATTCTCCACATGCATATCAAATGTACATCACTAGTTAAAGAGGTCGTGAATCTTACATTCTGCAATCTTTCAAACTCATCCTGGCAAATTTAGTCATTTCAGTTTGTTGTCCCAGAGCAGCCTGCAACCTCCACACCTGAATAATAAAACAAACAGAAATTACAGAATAAGACAGGCCAATCGCCATCAATGACATAAGTTAGCAGCACCCGTTCTTTTTTGAAACTTATGAGTTAGCATGGACTAACCTTCTCAGCTAGATCCTTCTTAGGCATCTTTTTTACAACATCGAGAGGATAATTGCAAAAGGTGTTGTAAAACTTATTTATAATTTACCCATATGAGCATCATATCAAGAATTGTTCTATTGGTTCCCTATGTTTGAGCTGACTCCACTTAGTAATCTCGAGCGTCACGTTGAAGATCATCAGCATTCTTCTCGCCGGATCATTGGCAAATCACTGAACTCATTTTTGCCAAATCAGTGTATCGGTTTAGCTCCCTAAACGCTGACAATAAAAGTGAATTAGTCTACTATATACAACAAAGTACGACACGATGGATTACAGTGAAAACTTGATGGTTCGGAGAACCACAGTTATCAAGATAGAGAGGAAGATATTCATAGGTGAATAAAGTCTCTTCTAAAAATCATGGTCAAACTACAACAATAATAATGACACCAACAGAAACAAATAAAATGAAAACCCCATTTCTTAGATTAAACAAATAAGCCACAAAAATGAAACTTCATCATATCTGTGGACATGACATAGGTCCACCCCGACGCGGCCACGCGCGGGTTTGTGTAGGCGAATGAATCTCCATATGAGAATGGATCGAATTGAAATTTAGGTCTATGTGGAGGCGCCACCGAATTTTGTGGTTATTCGGAACCATTCGAGCCCACTCTATGTCGTAGTGGTTCGTATACAAAATACGGCCCATTTCCGATGTCAGAGTTTATTGGGCTCGTCCCTTTGCATTTGATACCAATACCGACATTATCGGATATTGTGTATTGAATGACTCTCGTGCGCCAACAGTTTCGGGCATCCGGAAACCGAGGTTCTGAGTAAGGGGTGAGGATACGTGTTTGGAAGCCCACAAAGGACACCCCACCCTGCCCGCACATTAGCGGCCTCTACAAAGAATTCGAATAACTTACAATACGCGCGCTAGTTAAACGGGAAAATACTTATGCAAACATTGTTTTCCTAGGCATGTGAATTGAATTGAAAGGGTTTCTAAGTCGATTTAATGCAATTAATTCTACGTCAAAGTGAAATTTAGCATGCGGGTTCATTTAGTAAAATAAACGAACAAAAATTAAATTGACAAAAGAAACAACAAACGCGTTAGTAACGATGTAATGACATAACGAATGATAACGGTTTGTGCAAATATCGAATGAGATGAGAAGATGCAAATATGACGATGCACAGTTTGAAAAGATAGTATACACGTGATTAATTAGACACGTGTTGACCTAAATCATAAAATACTATCGAATTTGAAAAGAAGGATGTACGACTCGTGTTTTGGTCGTTATGAGGTCACTCGATCGAGTGGTCGATAGACTCGATCGAGTAGACCCTGAAAAGAGGTTCCTGTTTCGCGTTTTAGACCATACTCGGCCAAGTTATTGACCAACTCGGTCGAGTACATAGCCACTCGACCGAGTCACTGTGAGACTTGATCGAGTGGGGGTCGTGAAAAACATTATGATTCGGCTTTGGGGTGCCACTCGACCGAGTGGGCTAGGCACTCGGTCGAGTGCCCCCTGTACGAATTGTAATTCATTTTCAAATTGAATTGCTTTTAGTTTTTGATAATTTGACAATTTTACCGAATCGGACATAAATATTGCACAATTCATGTTCGACTTGGCCTTTTTATAAATCGTGAATTTTGTTGAACCGAATATAAATATTGTTGAATTTATACTCGATGCTAATTCTGAATACTCGTTAAATCCCATATTCGATTATTTGAATCGATATGGAATATTAGAGTGAAATAGAAAAGAAAAAAAAAATTTGATTTTAGTCGTTTTAAATTAATTATCGTGATATGAACAAATCGCGTTAATTAATTCATATGACTTGATTGTTAGACTCGATATCCAATTATGGAATTGGTATCGAATCTAAAATCGACGCTTTACTTGAATAAAAAAAGAACTTGATTCCCTCGACTTCTCCGACATCGAAGTAAATCCCTAGGGATCGTGATGTCGGATTCGTGTCAACGGGTTTCGACCCTTATTGAAGTACGATGTTTGTTCTTTGAAAATCGATGCTATTACGTAACTTGAATAACAATAATGATACAAACGATATGAAAATTATTGTTGAAGTTAACTTATCTCAATAATAAAGTAATCGGGATATCGGAACAAGCGACCGGAAACGCTGTGTGCAGTACACTTGTATATTCGGATTTCCTTATTCCGATATCACTCATACTCGATACAAATTGATAAGTATTTTAATGTTTTGATATTAGTACTATCGATATTAATGATGCGATGATAAAACGAAATAAAAAAAATGACCCGTATAATGACATGACGCGAGAAGGAGGAAGAGAAGAGGAGAAACGGGGTTTTGACACCCTCAACCTACATGTTCTTGTCTCGGATTAGAACTCGTAATCGTGGCTTTAACACTAGAGTCTTCGAGGTAGATGAAGGTTAAGTTATGGTGGCTCGGGTTGTTGATTCCTAAACTAGGTTTAGGGTTTTTGCTAGTGTATTGCTTAAGGTTTGCTTAGGGTATATTAGGGTGTATTAGGGTTGTAAAGAAGTTGAATTAGGTTTGAATTTTTTTGGTCTCAAGATGTGAAAAAGGGTGTCTTGAAGTGTGTGCAAAGGGTTGCTTATATAGGAAAAGCTAGGACACCGGTTTAGGGTTACTCGACCGAGTAGCCAGCTGACTCGGTCGAGTGGCCTAGTGCGTCAGCCGTCGGGTTTGAATAAGGGCCCACTCGATCGAGTGGGTGGGTCACTCAATCGAGTGGCCCAGCTGGGTTGCGCGGGTCCATTATTTTGGACTGTGATCATGGATTTTTGATGGGTTTGTGTTTGAATTGGACTTTTGATGTTTGAGGGTTTGTTTTGTATGTCTCGGAAACGACTTTGACCGAGATTGACCCAATCGCGACAAGTCGGTTTTAATTCCGGTGTCGGTTTTGACCCAAATTAGCTTTATTTGATTGGAAACGGCCCGCTGGGCCTGGATTTTAGGTTAATTTTGTGAGATTTGTACTCTGTAAGTGTGTTAGCCAGCGATTAATGGATTTGAGCCCGTATCCGAGCGCACATAAGCATGTTAGCGTCCGATCATCATCGGGTGTTTTTTTGGGAAACTACCATAGACACCTGGCAGTCAAAATGCGGGTGTCTACAGAGCCCCCACTCTGACTGAGGCTTGGACAGGGCGAAAATCAAAGTATCCACCAGGCCAATCGAGGATTGAAACCTGGCGGACTTCCGGCCGGGTCGTTTATAGTCCATTAGACTTGCGTGAAGGGCTCGCCAGCCATAGTCTAAAAGTCATACCTGAGCTGATGACGATAACTCTGTGGGGCATTTGGACTTGTTGTGTAGGTCCTGGGTGCGCCTGTGTGTTGGCCCGTCCCGCGAAAATGCTGGGGAGTATAAGTCCCGGGTGCGCCTGTATATGGGCCCATCCCGTGTTGATTCGAGAGAAAAATGCCGCCTTGGGCTTCCGCTGGGGAGATTTAGCGGGTTGTATGTCCTTGCTTGAATCGTACCTGTATGAGTTACATAAAATGCATGCAGCACGTAGGTGCTAAAATGACTCGCGCTGAGGAAAAAAGATTTTTGAAATTTTGAAATTTTGAAAATTTGAAAATTTGAAATTTTTGAATTTTGGAAACTTTGATATTTTGACTCCTAACAAAGATTAGGAAAGTTCGGGATGGAGATTTCTCTGCTAGTATCGAGACTAGGCTTGCGGTTTGATTCCAATTAGGATTAGGAAATTTTCCTAAACGGTTTGCAAGGCTAATGTTATATATAGCCCCCCTCTTGCTCTTGATTTCTTCATAAATCCCATCACAAATCAAAGAAAGTCTCTTTATTTCCCTTTAGGCAAAAGAAAGTCTCTTTATCTTCATAAGAAGTTTAGCCATGGGAATTGTGGACATGACATAGGTCCACCCCGAAGCGGCCACGCGCGGGTTTGGGTAGGCGAATGAATCTCCATATGAGAATGGATCGAATTGAAATTTAGGTCTATGTGGAGTCGCCACCGAATTTTGTGGTTATTCGGAACCATTCGAGCCCACTCTATGTCGAAGTGGTCCGTATACAAAATACGGCTCATTTCCGATGTCAGAGTTTATTGGGCTCGTCCCTTTGCATTTGATACCAATACCGACGTTATCGGATATTGTGTATTGAATGACTCTCGTGCGCCAACGGTTTCGGGCATCCGGAAACCGAGGTTCTGAGTAAGGGGTGAGGGTACGTGTTGGGAAGCCCACAAAGGACACCCAACCCCGCCCGCACATTAGCGGCCTCTACTAAGAATTCGAATGACTTACAATACGCGCGCTAGTTAAACGGGAAAATGATATGCAAAGAGTATTTTCCCTAAACATGTGAATTGAATTTGAAAAGAGTTTCTAAATCAATTTAATGCAATTAATTCTACGTCCAAGTGGAATTTAGCATGCGGGTTCATTTAGTACAATAAACGAACAAGAATTAAATTTACAAAAGAAACAAGCAAACGGTTAGTAACGGTAAATCGATATTACGGTTTGTGCAAATAATGAATTGAATTGAATGATGTACAAGATGATGCATGGTTTGAAAAGATAGTATACACGTGATTAATTATGCACGCGTTGACCTAAGTCGTAAAATACTATCGAGTTTTGAAAAGAAGGATGTACAACTCATGTTTTGGTCGTTACGAGGTCACTCGATCGAGTAGTCAATAGACTCGATCGAGTAAACCCCAAAAATAGGTTTCTGTTTCGCGTTATGGACCATACTCGGCCGAGTTATTGACTAACTCGGTCGAGTACATGGCCACTCGACCGAGTCACTGTGAGACTCGACCGAGTGGGTGTCGTAACAGACATTCTGATCCGATTTTTGGGGTACCACTCGACCGAGTGGGTTAGGCACTCGGTCGAGTGCCCCCTGTACGAATTGTAATTCGTTTGCAATTTTGATATTGATTTTGAAATTGCTTTTGATTTTTGAGAGTTTGATGATTTTACCGAATCGGACATAAATACTGCACAATTTACGCTCGACTTGGTTTTTTATAAATCGCAAATTTTGTTGAACCGAGTATAAATATTGCTGAATTTATACTCGACTCTAACTTTGAATACTCGTTGTATCCCACATTCGATTATTTGAATCGATATGGAATATTAGAGTGAAATAGAAAATAAATAAATTGATTTTTAGCCGTTTTGAATTAATTATCGCGATATGAGCAAATCACATTAATTAATTCATATGACTTGATTACTAAATTCGATATCCAATTATAGGATTAGTATCGAATCTGAAATCGACGCTTTATTTGAATAAATAATAAAAAAAAGAACTTGATTCCCTCGACTTCTCCGACATCGGAATAAATCCCTAGGGATTGTGATGTCGGATCCGTGTCAATGGGTTTCGCCCCTTATTGAAATACGATGTTTGCTTTTTGAGAAATCGATGTGAATATGCGAATGACAATAGTGATACAAACGATATGAAAATTATTATTGAAGTTGACCTATCTCAATAATCAAGTAATGGGGATATCGGAACAAGCGACCGTCAACGCTGTGTGCAGTACACTTGTATGTTCGTGTTTCCTTATTCCGATATCACCTCATACTCGACACAAATTGATAGGTATTTTTAATGTTTTGATATTAGTATTATACTATCGATATTAATGATACGATAATACCAATAAACGGAATAAATAAATAAAAAAAACGACCCATATGAAGTAGACACGACGCGAGAAAAAGGAAGAGAAGGGAAGAAACGGGGTTTTGACACCCTCAACCTACATGTTCTTGTCTCGGTGCGGACTCGTAACCGTGGCTATAACACAAGAGTCTTCGAGGTTTATGGAGGTCGAGTTATGGTGGCTTGGGTTGTTGATTCCTAAACTAGGTTTAGGGTTTTTGCTAACGAATCGCTTAGGGTTTGTAAAAGACGTAGTATGTGTGTATGAGGTTGCTCTAGGGTTTCAAAAATTTGTGTAAAGATGTTCAAGAGGGGTGCATGAGGGTTGCTTATATAGGAAAAGCTAGGGCTTTGGTTTAGGGTTACTCGACCGAGTAGGTGGCTAACTCGGTCGAGTGGCCCGTCACGCCAGCCGTCGGGCTTGAATAAGGGCCCACTCGATCGAGTGGGTGAGGCACTCGATCGAGCCCAGCTGGGTCGCGCGGGTCACTCGCTTTGGACCGTGACCATGGATATTTGATGAGTTTGAGTTTGAATTGGGCTTTTGATATTTGAGGGGTTGTTTGGTATGTCTCGGAAATGACTTTGACCGGGATTGACCCAATCGTGACGAGTCGGTTTTAATTCTGGTGTCGGTTTCGGCCCAAATTAGCCTTGTTTGATTGGAAACGGCCCGCTGGGCCTGGATTTGAGGTTGATTTTGTGAGATTTGTACTCTGTAAGTGTGCTAGCCAGCGATTAATGGATTTGAGCCCGTATCCGAGCGCATAGAAGCATGTTAGCGTCCGATCATCATCGGGTGTTTTTTGGGAAACTACCATAGACACCTGGCAGTCAAAATGCGGGTGTCTACAGAGCCCCCACTCTGACTGAGGCTTGGACAGGGCGAAAGTCAGAGTATCCACCAGGCCAATCGAGGATTGAAACCTGGCGGACTTCCTGCCGGGTCGTTTATAGTCCATTAGACTTACGTGAAGGGCTCGCCAGCCGCAAGCTAGAAGCCATACCTGAGCCGATAACTCCGTGGGGAATTGGACTTGTCGCGTAAGTCCTGGGTGCGCCTGTATGTAGACTCATCCCTTGAAATGCCGTCGTTGGCTTCCGCTGGGGAATTATCGTGGGTTGCACGTCCCTGTTTGAGTTGTGCATGTACGAGTTACATAAAATGCATGCAACACGTAGGTAGTAAAATGACTCGCGCTGGGGAGAAACGATTTTTTTTGAAAAAATTTGAATTTTTGAAATTTTGAAAATTTTGAAAATTGAAATCTTGAGATTTTCGAATTTTGGAAATTTTGATATTATGACCCCTAACAAAGATTAGGAAAGTTCGGGATGGGGATTTCCATGCTAGTATTGAGACTAGGATTGTGGTTCGATTCCTATTGAGATTAGGAAATTTTCCTAAACGGTTTGCAAGGCTAATGCTATATATAGCCCCTCCTTGCTCTTGATTTTCTTCACAAGTCACAAAACAAACCCTTCTTAAGAGAAAGTCTCTCTAATTCTCTTGAGAAAGTCTCTTCATCTTCTTTAAGAAGTTTTTAGCCATGGGGATCGATAGGTTGAGTGTGATGTTGCAGGAGTGGTCCCGTCGCTTTAGGGATGCAGATAGGGTGGCTTTGAATCAGACGGGGATAACCCATTGTACCCGTTCCGTCAGATGGTGGTTGACCGCTATTTTCTGGATGCTTGCTTGGCTTATTGGGATGAGATATATCATGTCTTTGCTTTCCCTCGGGGCGAAGTCTGCCCTTTACCTGAGGAGATTGCAGCTATAGGAGGATGGAATCCGATACTCCGTCCCGCCGTCCCGTATTCGATCTATGACCCGAGGAGGAAGTTGAGAGAATTTCTAGGGCTTTCTCACAACGAGGTATCCCGTATGATGGATGGTGATAAAATTTCTCTGATCGACTTGGCTGAGAAATTTATGAATTCAATCGATGTTCGGGTTAGACCGGCTTTCAGCCGCAGGGCCTTCTCTTTTTGCATGCTTCATGTATATGCTTTCGAGGGTCATATGGACCTGTTATCTTGCATGGGAAGCACCCGTCTTCTGACCGTAGTGGATCTGATGGAGACTGAGCACAGCCCGACTTGGTTGATCACGGGCGAGATTATCCAAGGATTGGACGATCGCAAAAGGGACTCATCCATTCGTCTTACCGGGAGCACCCGTTTGTTGCAAGTATGTCACTTGACTTCTTAATTCAATTTCTTTGATTTTTTTTGCGAAATTTTTTTTTACTGCAGGGGGTACTCGATCGAGTCACCCAGGCACTCGGTCGAGTACCCTCGATGGAACTCTCCTGATCTGTCTTCGGAGGTGCCACTCGATCGAGTCACCCTGGCACTCGATCGAGTGCCCTCGTAAAGAGTCTCCTGTTTGCGTTCAGGGGTACCACTCGATCGAGTGTCCCAAGCACTCGATCGAGTGGCCTTTAGGCGAACGCCTATTTTGCCCTGGAATCTCATTCTTTTGTTTCTTTTTGCAGATTTGGCTGTATGAGAGACTATCAGTGATAGATCCTCCACTTGATGCGGGCAACTACCGTCATAACCAGGTGATGACGAGGAGGCGGGCCATTGACTTTTCTCGTCAGATTACGCAGAAGTACTGGGACGAGGTTTTGTCTTTTCATGGCGGCCCGTTAATTCGATGGGTAGTTCCATGGTGGCCCATCTACCTTTGGAGTGGCTTGGACCCAAGGGACAGAGCCCGCTATCAGGTGATCCTTTCTTTCAGGCAGACGGTTCATCTCTATCCAGATCTCATACTAAGGCAGTATGGATGGACCCAGCGAATCCCTGAAGTTGAAGCAGTTGTGAGTGACCCTACCCAACTGACTGATGTAATGTGTGATACCTGGATGCAAAGGTGGTACACACGACATACTTGGCCCGTTGTCAAATCTCGCCATTCAATCTGGGTTTCAGATTCTTATACGAAGTGGACCAAAGCAGGAGACGCTAAAGCCCGAGCTGCTTTCAAAGTCGATGAAGCCTTCGACCTGCTGAGAAGGGAGCAAGCCAAAGACAACTAGGGGTTCTTTGATGAAGGAGACACTCCAGCTACCCTAGTCCGTCTAATGTCTGGTCACAAGAAGAAGACTAAGACTCAAGCTGAAGGGTCTAGTGCTAAAGGTGCTTGGGGGAAGGTGAGCCCCCATATGGACTTGGAAAGGAGACTGGGCCCAAGACTACCCGTGCAGGACCGACTTGGCCCACGGGATAGACTGCCTGAGCACGTGCGGGCCCGACTTGGGCCGAAGACCGTGATTGAAGACCCGTCGCCAAAGAAACGGGCCCGGGCTAAGGAGGTTCCACTCGTGATTCGGGAACGCTCGCCACCACCCCGAATACCTCAGGCTCCACGCGACCCGAAGGACAAGGGGAAGGGGAAGATGCCCGGATACTAGTCTCCTTATTTTATTATTTGAATAGTATTATTATTTTTGTGGTGTGATTTTTTTTTTGTGTATGCCGTTTTGGCGTTTTTTTTTGTAATCCCGAGTTTATCGAGATATTAATAAAAGACATATTATTGAACGACCGTTCCCGTCTTTCGTTTATTGCAGCGGTTGTACCCTTTTGAAGGGTTGCCTACGTATCCGCAAATGGCGGAATCAAACCTAACGTAGTTCAAAATTTGATTTGATTGATTATTTTTTGCAATTTTCGAAATACATCAGGATTATTAATTCAAGTTGTGCGACATAGAATAATTAATTCTAGCTTATTGACTTGTCTATAATTTTTGAAAATTTATAAAAAGACAAATCTTTATAAATTTTTGCAAATGACATTGAGATGGGATTTATGGGTAGTAGCGCTTCAGCTGGTCCAAGTTGGTTGGGTTGACAAATTCGTTCCCGTCCAAATCTGTCAGCATCACCGCTCCTCCTGATAGGACCTTCTTGACTAAGTATGGCCCAGCCCAGTTGGGTTTGAATTTACCCCTTGGGTCAACCGGTAGTAAGGCAGGAGCCGATTTTAGGACCAGATCCCCTTCCTTGATGTTCCTGGGCCTAACCCGTTTGTTGAAAGCCCGTTGGATCCTTTTTTGATATATTTGAATGTTGTTGAGAGCCCGGGATCGCCGTTCGTCTAAAAGGACTAGCGAATCGTATCGGGCCTGGACCCAATCTGCCTCAGGTACTTGGCTTTCAAGCAGGATCTTAAGGGATGGTACCTCTAGCTCGACTGGTTGGACCGCTTCCATTCCGTATGTCAAGTAATACGGGGTTGCCCCGGTCGCGGTGCGGATTGAGGTTCGATATCCCCATAGGGCGAAAGGTATTTTCTCGGGCCAGTCCCGGTAATTTTCAGCCATCTTTTTAAGTATGGTGAGAATTGTTTTATTGGCCGCTTCTACCGCTCCATTTGTTTGAGGTCGGTAAGGCGAAGATGTATGCCTTTGAATTTTGTATTTTGTCAGCAATGCGGCAGTTTCAGCTTGAAAGTGGGTCCCGTGATCGCTGATGAACTCGTGCGGGATCCCATACCGGCATATTATTTTATTTTGGATAAATTTGGCCACGTGCTTGGCGTTCAAGACACGGTATGACTCGGCTTCGACCCATTTGGTGAAGTAGTCGATGGCCACCAAGATGAAGCAATGACCTCCCGTCCCGGAAGGATGCACCTTTCCAATTATGTCAATACCCCATGTCGAAAATGGCCATGGTGATGTCATGGTATATAATAGGGAAGATGGCATATGCTGCACATTGGCGAAGATTTGACAGTTATGGCAGTGTTTGACATACAACTGACAGTCTGTTTCCATGGTGTTCCAATAGTACCCGAGCCTCATGATTTTTCGGGCTAGCATATGGGCGTTCATATGCGGGCCGTTTTCACCATCATGGACCTCGGCCATGACCTTTTCGGCCTGTATTTTGTCGATGCATAGGAGTAAAGCCCCCTGTGCCGTCTTTTTGTACAATTGTCCGTCATCAGTTCGAACAAATTGGGTTGCTAATCTTCGTAGGGCCTTTTTGGCCCGATTTTCAGCTTCTGGGGGGTACTCTCCCGTTGTCAGGTAGGTTAGGACAGCTTGATACCAAGGCTCCGGGTCAGTTATCTCGATATCCTGAATGGCGTGGATGTAGGCCGGCTTGGACCGTCTTTCGACGCAGATTGGCATGTTGGTCAGGTGATCCGGGATGTTCTGTAAAGATGCTAATTTGGAAAGTGCATCTGCGAACTGATTCTCTTCCCGGGGCAGATAAATATATTCTACCTTTTGAAATTGTTTCTCTAGAACCCTTACCCGTGCTTGGTAAGCCACGAGATTGGCGTTCTGAGTTTTCCATTTTTGGAGTGCTTGATTGATGACTAATGATGAATCACCGTGGACCCGGAGGTTTGTTACCCCTAAATCAGCGGCGGCTTGCAACCCGTGAATGCATGCTTCGTATTCGGCTGCGTTGTTGGTTACGTCGAAGTCCAACTTGATGGATAAGGGAGTGTGTTCCCCTCGGGGTGAAATTAACAGGATTCCGACCCCAAACCCACGGAAGTTGGATGCCCCATTGAAATATAAATCCCACACTTCCGTATCGGTATGGAATATGTCTTCATCAGGAAAGGCCCATGTATCGGTGTGGCCTTCTTCGGATATTGGGCCGTCAGCGAGGAACTCGGCAACTACCCGGCCTTTGATGGCTTTTAATGGTACAAATTTGAGGTCGAACTCGGATAACATTAAAGTCCATCTTGACATCCTGCCGTTGAGGATGGGCTTCTCAAATAAGTACTTGATAGGATCCATTTTGGATAACACATGTACCTCGTGACTGAGCATGTAATGTCGGAGCTTTTTAGTGGCCCAAACCAATGCTAGGCACGTCTTTTCGAGCATTGTATATTTGCACTCATATTCGAGGAACTTTTTACTGATGTAGTAAATAGCCCGTTCTTCTGAATCGACTGTCTGGGCCAGCATAGCCCCCATGGCCGTCTCTGTCGTCGTTAGGTATAATGACAAAGGCAGACCGTGTTGAGGTGGCATTAGTACCGGCGGAGCAGACAGCATCTCCTTGATTTTGTCGAAAGCCGCTTGACATTTGCCGTCCCATAGCACCCGTTCTCCGATTTTTAGCTTTTTGAAGATGGGTTCGCATACCATGGTTAGTTTCGAAATGAACCGGCTGATGTATTGGACTTTTCCGAGAAACCCCCTTATTTCCTTTTCGGTCTTGGGTGGTTGCATCTCGGTGATGGCTTTGATTTTAGCTGGGTCGACCTCGATGCCGCGTTGGCTAACGATATGGCCCAGTAATTTGCCCGACGTTACCCCAAAACTGCATTTTTGTGGGTTCAGTCTCATGTTGTATTTACGTAGCCGGGTGAAGAACTTTCTTAGGGCTGAAATGTGCCTGCTTCGGTCCTTAGATTTGACGATCATGTCGTCCACATAGACCTCCACTTCCTTATGCATCATGTCGTGGAGCAAAGTAGTGGCAGTCCGTTGATAAGTGGCCCCGGCGTTGATAAGCCCAAATGGCATGACGGTGTAACAGTAAGTACCCCAAGGTGTAATGAAGGTGGTCTTACCCATGTCCTCTTCTGCCATTTTAATCTGATTGTACCCGGCATACCCGTCCATGAACGATAGAAGGGCATGTGCGGCCGTATTATCCACCAGTATGTCGATGTGTGGTAACGGAAAATCGTCTTTTGGGCTTGCCTTGTTAAGATCCCGGAAGTCCACGCAAACCCGCACATTGCCGTCCTTCTTGGGTACCGGCACGATGTTTGCAACCCAGTCTGGATATTCAGACACTTGTATAAAGCCTGCTTTAAATTGTTTATCGACCTCTTCCTTGACTTTAAGAGACCACTCGGGCTTCATTCTTCTGAGTTTCTGCTTTACCGGCTTGCACCCATCTTTGATGGGTATTCGGTGTTCGGCTATCTCCCGGTCTATACCCGGCATGTCCTTGTAGGACCATGCAAAGACATCTTTAAATTCCTGGAGGAGGTCGGTGAATTGTTTTCTCTCCTCTGAATCTAAAGATAGACCCAACTTAAGCATCTGGGGCTCTAAAGTGGTTCCCACGTTGATGGACTTGGTTTCTTCGATTACCGGGTCTCGGGATTCCCTTTGCTCGAGCTGCTCGATCAGATGTTGAGGTAGGGGTACCTGTTCGTCGGGTTTCTCAATGTCATTGCATATAAAATTTTTGAAATTGAGAAGATTTTGGAAATAAGACAAGTCGTAAGCAGAACGGTGTTCGTTATTATTATTGATGGTAAATTTTGAAAATAGCTCGAATAGAGCTGCCATCTGATCATTGGTCAGTGGCGGTATAGGGAGAGGTCTTGGGACAGGCCCCGAGACCTCAGTGGATAAGGGAAGAGGGGTTACAGACTCGACTTTAGCACCAGACCCTCTAGACTCGGACTCAGACTCCGACTCTGACTCTGACTCAGACTCGGTATCCGGCATGTCTCCCTCGCCGGTGGTCAGCTTGTAGACCCGTCCTTGACTGTCGGTCCACTTTATGGTCTTCCTCCAAGCCCTCGTCTCGGTGTTGGCACCGACCTCGGTGATTAGCTTGGTTGGGTCGAACCGATCGCTGCGAAGGATCAGGCTGACCAAGTCGTTCTTTGGAGCGGGGACGGCTTTGTCTTCTCCGAATAAGAGCCCCAGCACGGGCTCGGAGTTGTTTTCGCCTTCCATTGATTCGGCCTGGACAATGGTGAATATATCATCCGAGATGAAATTGCTTTCCCGAGCCTTTTTGGTCCCGGGATATGTGATGGTGGGTTGGTAGAGGCCCACTTGGATGGCTCCGAAGACTGGAGTGACGAAGTAATCTGTTAACTTCAGGCTATAAGGGCTTATGTAAGTACCCTTGACAATGTCGATGGCTTTGTGAATACCGGCCCGAACCACATTTTCCGGGGTTATAGCATACCCCAATCCGAAATGTGACTCGCCATCATTTAGGACCTCGATAATCTTCCCAACCGGAAGATATGGCCTTGAGGTTATCCCGGGTAGGTAAACCAGATTTTGTAGCATCGTGTCGATGCTAGTTGTGAAGTAGGGCCTAAAGAGATATTCTTCTTCGATCATGCCCACGAAATCAAATCCTCGCGGGTCGGCCCGGCCTGTAGCGTTGCAGCTTGCTACGGTAATTGGGGTCGCCTCCAGCGTGATGACACCGTCTTTGAGGGGCATCTTGACTTTTCGATGGAGGGTAGATGACACGGCCTTGACTGCGTGGATCCAAGGCCTTCCCAGCAAGAGATTGAATGACGTGGTGACATCTATCACTTGAAATTCCAATTCCTTTTCGATTGGGCCTGTTATGATCTTCAATTTCACGGCCCCGGCAACAGGTTTTGGGCTTCCGTCGAAAGCCTGGATAGTCTGTGCCGTTGGAAGGTAATCGGCATCGGTGATGCCGAGTGCTTTTGCGGTCCTTAGAGGAAGGACATTCACGGCTGATCCATCGTCGATAAGGGTCATCGGGAGATATTTACCTTTGCAGATGACCGTGATGTATAGGGCCAGATTGTGATTGGGCCCAAATGGTGGCAGATCAGCTTTAGAGAAGGTTATGAGTGGGCCTTCTTCTTTGGTCTTGCCCTTAAGGTAGGGCATGATGGTGGCTACCATTTCAGCAAGGGTAGCCTCTGAATCAACCTTGATTTCATCGAGAGCCTTAGTCATTGCTTCCCGATGAGCTTGCGAGCTAACCAATAGTTGCCATATAGTTAGATCGGCTCGGACCCTTTTCATTTGTTGGACCAGAGCCGTGTCTGGGCTTGGTTCTTCAAGGGTAGGCTCCGTCCTGGCGGGTTCAGTGACGGATATAGGAATGGAACGCCCAGCTGCGGCGAGATGATTGGTGGCTAGGGCCTTGGACTTAGCCTGTCGGACCTCTTCGAGGGTGATGGGGACGGCTTCCCCTTTGGTTAAGTACACATCATCCTCGTCGTCGAACCATATCCCGTTGATTTGTGGGATATAGGGAGAGATGAGGTGAGATTGGTCAATTACCTCACCGATGAAGATTGCATGAGCGCTGAATGGGTTTTCTTTGTTGCTCGGCTTGTCTCCGGGCAACGGGATTTTCCCGCTCTCGATAAGGTCCTGGATCAGGTGTTTTAACCTCCAACATTTTTCAGTATCATGCCCGTTGCCCCGGTGATACTGACAATAGGCCTGGGCATTGTTAGTTTTGGGCCTCTTCTCCACTGGAGGTTCTGCAGTTGGGCCTATCGGTTGGATTAGGCCCTTTGAGGATAGACTCTGTAAGGCATAAGTATAGGTAGTCCCTATATCTGTGAATACCCGATTTGGTGTATTCTTTTTAGATGGGGTGTCGAGAAGTTTTACCTCGTCGAAGATGCTGCGAGTTGCAGCTGCGGGTGTGGGCTTGATTGTAGATGAACTTGCCCCTTGATAGCCTTTGGTAGAGGCCTTAGTCAGGCTCTCTAGTCTCAGGTCATCCTCGATTCTCGTGCCCATTTCAGTAAGGACAACAAAGTTTGGGATGATGGCATACCGGAGGTGGACACGGTAGGATGGGAGTAGATTTTTGACGAAGGCTTCCACTAGGGCCTTCTCGCCGGGCTTGTCGACCAGCTTCACACTCTCAGCCCTCCACCTTTGCAGATATTTTGTGAACCCTTCTTTGGGCTCTTGGGCCATTACTTCCAGAGTACGCATTGTAGTCTGGATTTCAGTGTTATCGGCGTAGTTCCGAGCGAATTCGGTCGCCACATCATCCCAAGTCTTGTATTTCTTGGGGTCGAGCCTGTAGAACCAGGCCCTAGGATGCTTTTCCAAAGAGGAAGGGAATAGGTGCTTGAACATGGTGGACTTTACTCCTTTGACTGCCATGAAGTCCTTGAAAGCCCGGATATGATGGACCGGATCTTCGGTACCCTCAAACATAGGAATTCCCGTTAAGTTGAGGTTGGCCGGTAGCTCGTCATTCAAAGGTGAATAAATGCGAGCATTTTCAGAGTGGATTGAGTTGCATGTTGATAAGTGAACTTGCTCCTCGAGCCTGCGAACAACACTGACCAATTCGGCTATGGGCCCAGTGGAATCAGCTCCTTCAACTGGGACCGTCTTCTCTACAGTGCTCAGGCGGGTGTCCAAAGTTGCTTGGTTAGCGAGGATGGAGGTCAGTTGAGTCTCGATCTTGGTTAGGGCATTTTTCAAATCCTCCATCTTGCGTTGATGTCGGGTTGTGGCTGGCCTGTCTGTAAGAACACCGCGTAATCAGAAACTAGCCCAGAAATCCCGGAATAGAAAGTACATCCCGAACGAGACTAAAAGGGAAATGACTCGAGGAAGACACCTAGACGGGTGACTTGTGAAGTGTGGGCCTTCCTTAGGATTCGGCAAGTGGGCCTAGTCCTGTTCGAAGGAAGGTTCACGTGGGACATCTCCAGACTTTTGACTCGATTGTGTTGACGGGCCCTCCTTCGTAAGAGTATGTCCTACTTAGGTGGGCCTTGCCTTAGTCTAATAAGGCGGACTGGGATAGGGAAGAAGCTCGTGATGTAAGATCGACAGAGCTTCGTTCGACGCTAGAGAAACTTGACAACTTAAGACCTGACCCGACACTGCTAAATATGGGAAGTCCTAAGAGGAGGGAAGTTTTTTGAAAATTAATTGATTTTTGAAGAAGGACCGAGTGGACTCGGTGAATGGCCCAAATTTCCGAAAAAGAGGACGAAAAGTCATTGGGCCACGAGTTTGAAAGTTCGAGTTTTGATTTGGGCAGCATACCGGCTAGAAAATAGGCTATTTTGAGTAAAATCATAAGTCCTAAATTCGGTATGTCCCAGGTTTTGAAAATTGAATATCCTGAAAAGGAGGATGTAATTTTTGAAAGGTTGATATTTTTGAAAATGACTCGGAAACCAAGTAGCACGTAGTCACACAAGCATTATAACGACGCCATGTATGCTCTACACTAAGTCTCGGTCAGTCTAAAAGGGTCTATACCAGTGTACATAGTCTAGACGTTGATCGGGACGGACTCTCTAAGTCGAATTGAGCTTAGAACATGCCACGAAACCCACTCGAATCGACTATGGACACCTTTTGACATATCCATGTTGGAGTACATCAATGGTATAGTGGGACGTCGGTCACCAGTACCGGCCCGGGAAAATAAGGGTTATGCATGAACCGTAAAACTAACACGCGCATTGTATTTGTCAAACGATTTCTATTCGAGTCTCACCCTGAGGATGCCGATGGTAAGTCACGCATCAGTTAATCCCCAGCGGAGTCGCCAAATTGTGGACATGACATAGGTCCACCCCGACGCGGCCACTTGCGGGTTTGGGTAGGCGAATGAATCTCCATATGAGAATGGATCGAATTGAAATTTAGGTCTATGTGGAGTCGCCACCGAATTTTGTGGTTATTCGGAACCATTCGAGCCCACTCTATGTCGAAGTGGTCCGTATACAAAATACGGCCCATTTCCGATGTCAGAGTTTATTGGGCTCGTCCCTTTGCATTTGATACCAATACCGACGTTATCGGATATTGTGTATTGAATGACTCTCGTGCGCCAACGGTTTCGGGCATCCGGAAACCGAGGTTCTGAGTAAGGGGTGAGGGTACGTGTTGGGAAGCCCACAAAGGACACCCAACCCCGCCCGCACATTAGCGGCCTCTACTAAGAATTCGAATGACTTACAATACGCGCGCTAGTTAAACGGGAAAATGATATGCAAAGAGTATTTTCCCTAAACATGTGAATTGAATTTGAAAAGGGTTTCTAAATCAATTTAATGCAATTAATTCTACGTCCAAGTGGAATTTAGCATGCGGGTTCATTTAGTACAATAAACGAACAAGAATTAAATTGACAAAAGAAACAAGCAAACGGTTAGTAACGGTAAATCGATATTAACGGTTTGTGCAAATAATGAATTGAATTGAATGATGTACAAGATGATGCATGGTTTGAAAAGATAGTATACACGTGATTAATTATGCACGCGTTGACCTAAGTCGTAAAATACTATCGAGTTTTGAAAAGAAGGATGTACGACTCATGTTTTGGTCGTTACGAGGTCACTCGATCGAGTAGTCGATAGACTCGATCGAGTAAACCCCGAAAATAGGTTTCTGTTTCGCGTTATGGACCATACTCGGCCGAGTTATTGACTAACTCGGTCGAGTACATGGCCACTCGACCGAGTCACTGTGAGACTCGACCGAGTGGGTGTCGTAACAGACATTCTGATCCGATTTTTGGGGTACCACTCGACCGAGTGGGTTAGGCACTCGGTCGAGTGCCCCCTGTACGAATTGTAATTCGTTTGCAATTTTGATATTGATTTTGAAATTGCTTTTGATTTTTGAGAGTTTGATGATTTTACCGAATCGGACATAAATACTGCACAATTTACGCTCGACTTGGTTTTTTATAAATCGCAAATTTTGTTGAACCGAGTATAAATATTGCTGAATTTATACTCGACTCTAACTTTGAATACTTGTTGTATCCCACATTCGATTATTTGAATCGATATGGAATATTAGAGTGAAATAGAAAATAAATAAATTGATTTTTAGCCGTTTTGAATTAATTATCGCGATATGAGCAAATCACATTAATTAATTCGTATGACTTGATTACTAGATTCGATATCCAATTATGGGATTAGTATCGAATCTGAAATCGACGCTTTATTTGAATAAATAATAAAAAAAAGAACTTGATTCCCTCGACTTCTCCGACATCGGAATAAATCCCTAGGGATTGTGATGTCGGATCCGTGTCAACGGGTTTCGCCCCTTATTGAAATACGATGTTTGCTTTTTGAGAAATCGATGTGAATATGTGAATGACAATAGTGATACAGACGATATGAAAATTATTATTGAAGTTGACCTATCTCAATAATCAAGTAATGGGGATATCGGAACAAGCGACCGTCAACGCTGTGTGCAGTACACTTGTATGTTCGTGTTTCCTTATTCCGATATCACCTCATACTCGACACAAATTGATAGGTATTTTTAATGTTTTGATATTAGTATTATACTATCGATATTAATGATGCGATAATACCAATAAACGGAATAAATAAATAAAAAAAACGACCCATATGAAGTAGACACGACGCGAGAAAAAGGAAGAGAAGGGAAGAAACAGGGTTTTGACACCCTCAACCTACATGTTCTTGTCTCGGTGCGGACTCGTAACCGTGGCTATAACACAAGAGTCTTCGAGGTTTATGGAGGTCGAGTTATGGTGGCTCGGGTTGTTGATTCCTAAACTAGGTTTAGGGTTTTTGCTAACGAATCGCTTAGGGTTTGTAAAAGACGTAGTATGTGTGTATGAGGTTGCTCTAGGGTTTCGAAAATTTGTGTAAAGTTGTTCAAGAGGGGTGCATGAGGGTTGCTTATATAGGAAAAGCTAGGGCTTTGGTTTAGGGTTACTCGACCGAGTAGGTGGCTAACTCGGTCGAGTGGCCCGTTACGCCAGCCGTCGGGCTTGAATAAGGGCCCACTCGATCGAGTGGGTGAGGCACTCGATCGAGTGGCCCAGCTGGGTCGCGCGGGTCACTCGCTTTGGACCGTGACCATGGATATTTGATGAGTTTGAGTTTGAATTGGGCTTTTGATATTTGAGGGGTTGTTTGGTATGTCTCGGAAACGACTTTGACCGGGATTGACCCAATCGTGACGAGTCGGTTTTAATTCCGGTGTCGGTTTCGGCCCAAATTAGCCTTGTTTGATTGGAAACGGCCCGCTGGGACTGGATTTGAGGTTGATTTTGTGAGATTTGTACTCTGTAAGTGTGCTAGCCAGCGATTAATGGATTTGAGCCCGTATCCGAGCGCATAGAAGCATGTTAGCGTCCGATCATCATCGGGTGTTTTTTGGGAAACTACCATAGACACCTGGCAGTCAAAATGCGGGTGTCTACAGGAATCGATAGGTTGAGTGTGATGTTGCAGGAGTGGTCCCGTCGCTTTAGGGACACGGATAGGGTGGCTTTGAATCAGACGGGGATAACTCAGCTGTACCCGTTCCGTCAGATGGTGGTCGACCACTATTTTCTGGATGCATGCTTGGCTTATTGGGATGACATATATCATGTCTTTGCTTTTCCCCGGGGCGAAGTTTGCCCTTTACCTGAGGAGATTGCAGCTATAGGAGGATGGACCCCGATACTCCGTCCCGCCGTCCCGTACTCGATCTATGACCCGAGGAGGAAGTTGAGAGAATTTTTGGGGCTCTCCTACAATGAGGATTTGATGGAGACTGAACACAGCCCGGCTTGGCTGATCACGGGCGAGATTATCCAAGGATTGGACAATCGTAAGAGAGACTCATCAATTCGTCTTACCGGGAGCACCCGTTTGTTGCAATTATGTCACTTGGCCTTTCTTCAATTTTTGATTTTTGATTTTTTTTTGCGGATTTTTTTTTTACTGCGGGGGGTACTCGATCGAGTCACCCAGGCACTCGGTCGAGTACCCTCAATAAAACCCTCCTGATCTGTCTTCGGAGGTGCCACTCGATCGAGTAACCCTGGCACTCGATCGTGTGCCCTCGTAGAAAGCCCCCTCTTTGCGTTCAGGGGTACCACTCGATCGAGTATCTCAAGCACTCGACCGAGTGGCCTTAGGCGAACGCTTATTTTGCCTTGGAAACTCATGCTTTTACTTCTTTTGCAGATTTGGCTATATGAGAGGCTATCAGTGATAGATCCTCCACTTGATGCGGGCAACTACCGTCATAACCAGGTGATGACGAGGAGGCGGGCCATTGACTTTTCTCGTCAGATTACGCAAAAGGACTGGGACGAGGTTTTGTCTTTCCATGGTGGTCCGTTAATTCGATGGGTCGTTCCGTGGTGGCCCATCTACCTTTGGAGTGGCTTGGACCCGAGGGATAGAGCCCGCAATCAGGTGATCCTTTCTTTCAGGCAGACGGTTCATCTTTACCCAGATCGCATACTAAGGCAGTATGGATGGACCCAGCGCATCCCCGAAGTTGAAGCAGTTGTGAGTGACCCTACCCAACTGACTGATGTGATGTGTGATACCTGGATGCAAAGATGGTACACACGGCATACTTGGCCCATTGTCAAATCTCGCCGCTCAATCTGGGTTTCAGATTCTTACACGAAGTGGACCAAAGCAGGAGATGCTAAAGCCCGAGCCGCTTTGAAAGTCGATGAAGCCTTTGACCTGTTGAGAAGAGAGCAAGCCAAAGACAACAGGGGGTTCTTTGATGAAGGAGACACTCTAGCTACCCTAGTTCGTCTAATGTCAGGTCACAAGAAGAAGACTAAGACTCAAGCTGAAGGGTCTAGTGCTAAAGGTGCTTGGGGGAAAGTGAGCCCCCAGACGGACTTGGAAAGAAGACTAGGCCCTAGGCTAGCCGTGCAGGACCGACTTGGCCCACGGGATAGGCTACCCGAGCATGTGCGGGCCCAACTTGGGCCGAAGACTGTGATTGAAGACCCGTCGTCAAAGAAGCGGGTTCGCGCTAAGGAGATTCCCCTTGTGATTAGGGAACGCTCACCTTCACCTCGGCGACCTCGGGCTCCACGTGACACGAAGGACAAAGGAAAGGGGAAGATGCCCGGATATTAGTCTTCTTATTTTATTATTTGAATATTATTATTATTTTTGTGGTGTGATTTTTGTGTTGTGTGCCGTTTTGGCGTTTTTTTTATTTTTATTTTTATTTTTTTTAAATCCCGAGTTTATCGAGACATTAATAAAAGACATATTATTGAACATTGTTCCCGTCTTTTCGTTTATTGCAGTGGTTGTACCCTTTTGAGGGGTTGCCAACGTATCCACAAATTGCGGAATCAAACCAAACGTAGTTCAAAATTTGATTTGATTGATTTTTTTGCAATTTTCGAAATACATCACGATTATTAATTCAAGATGTGCGACAGTAGAATAATTAATTCTAGCTTATTGACTTGTCTATGATTTTTGAAGATTTTTATAAAAAACAAATTTTTATAAATTTTTGCAAATGACATTGAGATGGGGGTTTATGGGTAATAGCGCTTCAGCTGGTCCAAGTTGGTTGGGTTGACAAATTCGTTCCCGTCCAAGTCTGTCAACATCACCGCTCCTCCTGATAGGACCTTCTTGACTAAGTATGGCCCAGCCCAGTTGGGTTTGAATTTACCCCTTGGGTCAACCGGTAGTAAGGCACGAACCGATTTTAGGACCAAATCCCCTTCTTTGATGTTTCGGGGTCTAACCCTTTTGTTGAAAGCCTGTTGGATCCTCTTTTGATATATTTGGATATTATTGAGGGCCCGTGACCGCCGTTCGTCTAAAAGGACCAGCGAATCGTATCAGGCTTGGACCCAATCTGCTTCAGGTACTTGGCTTTCAAGTAAAATCCTGAGGGATTGCACTTCTAGCTCGACTGGTTGGACCGCTTCCATTCCGTATGTCAAGTAATACGGGGTTGCCCCGGTCGCGGTGCGGATTGAGGTTCGATATCCCCACAGGGCAAAAGGTATTTTGTCGGGCCAGTCCCGGTAATTCTCAGCCATCTTTTTAAGTATGGTGACAATTGTTTTATTGGCCGCTTCTACCGCTCCATTCGTTTGAGGTCGGTAAGGCGAAGATGTATGCCTTTGAATTTTATATTTTGTCAGCAATGCGGCAGTTTCGGCTTGAAAGTGGGTCCCGTGATCGCTGATGAACTCGTGAGGGATCCCATACCGGCACATTATTTTATTTTGGATAAATTTGGCCACGTGCTTGGCGTTCAAGACACGGTATGAATCGGCTTCGACCCATTTGGTGAAGTAGTCGATGGCCACCAAAATGAAGCAATGACCTCCCGTCCCGGAAGGATGCACCTTTCCAATTATGTCAATACCCCTTGTCGAAAATGGCCATGGTGATGTCATGGTATATAATAGGGAAGATGGCATATGCTGTACATTGGCAAAGATCTGACAGTTATGGCATTGTTTGACATACAACTGACAGTCTGTTTCCATGGTGTTCCAATAGTACCCAAGCCTCATGATTTTGCGGGCTAGCATATGGGCGTTCATATGTGGGCCGTTTTCACCATCGTGGACCTCGGCCATGACCTTTTCGACCTGTATTTTGTCGATGCATAGGAGTAAAGCCCCCTGTGCCGTCTTTTTGTACAATTGCCCGTCATCAGTTCGAACAAATTGGGTTGCTAATCTTCGTAGGGCCTTTTTGGCCCGATTCTCAGCTTCCGGGGGGTACTCTCCCGTTGTCAGGTAGGTTAGGATAGCTTGATACCAAGGTTCCGGGTCAGTTATCTCGATATCCTGAATGGCGTGGATGTAGGCTGGCTCGGACCGTCTTTCGACACAGATTGGCATGCTGGTCAGGTGATCCGGGATGTTCAGTAAAGATGCTAATTTGGAAAGTGCATCTGCGAACTGATTCTCTTCCCGGGGCAAATAAATGTACTCTAACTTTTGGAATTGTTTCTCTAGAACCCTTACCCGTGCTTGGTAAGCCACGAGATTGGCGTTCCGAGTTTTCCATTTTTGGAGTGCTTGATTGATGACCAATGATGAATCACCGTGGACCCGGAGGTTTGTTACCCCTAAATCAGCGGCGACTTGCAACCCGTGAATGCATGCTTCGTATTCGGCTGCGTTGTTGGTCACGTCGAAGTCCAACTTGATGGATAAGGGACTGTGTTCCCCTCGGGGTGAAATAAACAGGATTCCGACCCCAAATCCTCGGAAGTTGGATGCCCCATCGAAATATAGATCCCACACCTCCGTATCGGTATGGAATATGTCTTCATCAGGAAAGGCCCATGTATCGGTGCGGCCTTCTTCGGATATTGGGCTGTCAGCGAGGAACTCGGCAACTACCCGACCTTTGATGGCTTTTAATGGTACAAATTTGAGGTCGAACTCGGATAACATTAAAGTCCATCTTGACATCCTGCCGTTGAGGATGGGTTTCTCGAATAAGTATTTGATAGGATCCATTTTTGATAACACATGTACCTCGTGACTGAGCACGTAATGTCGGAGCTTTTTAGTGGCCCAAACCAATGCTAGGCACGTCTTTTCGAGCATTGTATATTTGCACTCATATTCGAGGAACTTTTTACTGATGTAGTAAATAGCCCGTTCTTCTGAATCGAATGTCTGGGCCAGCATAGCCCCCATGGCCGTCTCTGTCGTCGTTAGGTATAATGACAAAGGCAGACCGTGTTGAGGAGGCATTAGTACCGGCGGAGCAGACAGAATCTCCTTGATTTTGTCGAAAGCCGCTTGACATTTGTCGTCCCATAGCACCCGTTCTCCGATTTTTAGCTTTTTGAAGATGGGTTCGCATACCATGTTTAGTTTCGAAATGAAACGGCTGATGTATTGGACTTTCCCGAGAAATCCCCTTATTTCCTTTTTGGTCTTGGGTTGTTGCATCTCGGTGATGGCTTTGATTTTAGCTGGGTCGACCTCGATGCCGCGTTGGCTAACGATATGGCCCAGTAATTTGCCCGACGTTACCCCAAAACTGCATTTTTGTGGGTTCAGTCTCATGTTGTATTTACGTAGCCGGGTGAAGAACTTTCTTAGGGCTGAAATGTGCCCGCTTCGGTCCTTAGATTTGACGATCATGTCGTCCACATAGACCTCCACTTCCTTATGCATCATGTCGTGGAGCAAAGTAGTGGTGGTCCGTTGATAAGTGGCCCAGGCGTTGATAAGCCCAAATGGCATGACGGTGTAACAGTAAGTACCCCAAGGTGTAATGTAGGTGGTCTTACCCATGTCCTCTTCTGCCATTTTAATCTGATTGTACCCGGCATACCCGTCCATGAATGATAGAAGGGCATGATCGGCCGTGTTATCCACCAGTATGTCGATGTGTGGTAACGGAAAATCATCTTTTGGGCTTGCCTTGTTAAGGTCCCGGAAGTCCACGCAAACCCGCACCTTGCCGTCCTTCTTGGGTACCGGCACGATGTTTGCAACCCAGTCTGGATATTCAGACACTTGTATAAAGCTTGCTTTAAATTGTTTATCAACTTCTTCCTTGACTTTAAGAGACCACTCGGGCTTCATTCTCCTGAGTTTTTGCTTTACCGGCTTGCACCCATCTTTGATGGGTATTCGGTGTTCGGCTATCTCCCGGTCTATACCCGTCATGTACTTGTAGGACCATGCAAAGACATCTTTGAATTCCTGGAGGAGGTCTGCGAATTGTTTTCTCTCCCCTGGATCTAAAGATAGGCCCAACTTAAGCATCTGGGGCTCTGAAGTGGTTCCCACATTGATGGACTCGGTTTTTTTGATTACCGGATCTCGGGATTCCCTTTGCTCGAGATGCCCGACCAGATGTTGAGGTAGGGGTACCTGTTCGTCGGGTTTCTCAATGTCATTGCATATAAAATTTTTGAAATTGAGAAAATTTTGGAAATAAGACAAGTCGTAAGCAGAACGGTGTTTGTTATTATTATTGATGGTAAATTTTGAAAATAGCTCGAATAGAGCTGCCATCTGATCATTGGTCAGTGGCGGGATAGGGAGAGGTCTTGGGACAGGCCCCGAGACCTCAGTGGATAAGGGAAGAGGGGTTACAGACTCGACTTTAGCACCAGACCCTCTAGACTCGGACTCAGACTCCGACTCTGACTCTGACTCAGACTCAGTATCCGGCATGTCTCCCTCGCCGGTGGTCAGCTTCTAGACCCGTCCTTGACCGTCGGTCCATTTTATGGTCTTCCTCCAAGCCCTTGTCTTGGTGTTCGTACCGACCTCGGCGATTAGCTTGGTTGGGTCAAACCGATCGCTGCGAAGGATCAGGTTGACCAAGTCGTCTTTCAGAGCGGGGACAGCCTTGTCTTCTCCGAATAAGAGCCCTAGCACGGTCTCAGAGTTGTTTTCGCCTTCCTTTGATTCGGCCTGGAGGATGGTGAATATATCATCAGGGATGAAAATGCATTCCCGAGCCTTTTTGGTCTCGGGATATGTGACGGTGGGTCGGTAGAGGCCTACTTGGATGGCTCCGAAGACCTTAGTGACGAAGTAATCCGTTAACTTCGGGCTATAAGGGCTCATGTGAGTACCCTTGAAAATGTCGATGGCCTTGCGAATACCGGCCCGAACCACGCTTTCCGGGATTATAGCATACCCCAATCCGAAGTGTGATTCGCCATCATTTAGGACCTCGATAATCTTCCCAGCTGGAAGGTATGGCCTTGAGGTTATTCCGGGTAGGTAACCCAGGTTTTGTAGCATCGTGTCGATGCTTGTCGTGAAGTAGGGCCTAAAGAGATATTCTTCTTCGATCATGCCCACGAAATCAAATCCTCGTGGGTCAGCCCAGCCCGTAGCATTGCAGCTTGCTACGGTAATTGGTGTCGCCTCCAGCGTGATGATAGCGTCTTTAAGGGGCATCTTGACTTTTCGATGGAGGGTAGATGACACGGCCTAGACTGCGTGGATCCAAGGCCTTCCTAGTAGGAGATTGAATGATGAGGTGACATCTACACTACAACAAAATAACCTTTTCACGACGATTATTCTGTGACGATTGGAAAATCGACACAACAAACCCACAATTACTCACATAATAAACCACTTATCCTACCAAATAAAAATTAACACTAATTATCCCCTTAATCGATGGCTTAGGCTACCACTAATTATTCCATAAGCCCATAATTCTTCCTTAAACCTATCTACACTTATAATCTTCGATAGATTTATATACATGAAACCCTAGAACAAATCCCCAATTAATCTAGGTCTTCTCCCCGAATTTGGCTCAAATCGTTGCTAATCAAATCCCCAAAAACGATTGTTGCTGCGCTGGTAAAATACAGGAATTAACTCCTCGTCAATTTTCTGTTTTTTTTATATAACACGTTGATTATATATTCCCTGATTAAGGTACATTTTATTTTGTTAATCTCTTATAATTTGATTGTATCATTATGAAATTTTGATTAATTGCATAGTTTACAGATTTACTTTGTTTGTTCATATTTCTTTTTGGATTTACGAGTATTTCTCAAAAAAACACATTGAATTAGAAGTTATTGCATAATGACTATCATTTATTCAATTTTCTTTGATTCTAATGTCAATTTATTAGTTTACTCTGTTCTCTGACTTTGTTATGTCGTTGTCGTGACTCTCATACAGCTAGTTTATGTTTACCTTCTATCGTAAAATTGAGTTCTTAGTTGCTGTAATGTCTGATGTTGTCTCATGTTGTAAAGTTTGCAAACCAGCACAACATTAGAAATTTAGAATGTGTTGAAGTCTGTAAAGTCTGATGTTGTGTACTCTAAGGCTGAATATACCTGCTCTTACTCCGCTTTAGAGAGTACTCAAAGTAGCCTTTGAGGCACTCATGTAATGTTGTTGATGTTGTGTGTATATATGAGTAACGACTCGTGTCTTTGGCTGCAGTGCTGCAGATTGGAAGTTTGGTGCAGAACAGTTCGTTAAAATGCCCCCAGATAAAGTGTTTGTTCACTGTAAGGATACTTCTTTTTGTTCATTGGGCTTGAAATGGCTTCAAGCTTTAATGGTATGTTGGAAAAATTTATGTATCCCAAAATATTTTACCCTACACTTACGTGTTACTCCATATTGTTGTTTTATCAAGTTGTCAATTTCCACTCATGGCAGTATCAGCCAAAAAAAATCGTCTTGCATGTGACTTAAGCACAGTAAGAGTTGAATTTTATGGATGCATGGCATATTGGCAATCTGGCATATAATTATGTTGTTCGGGGAAGTTCTCTTTTGGATGCAAGACATATGGTGACTAAGTTGTCTATGTCTGATTGTCCATAAAACATACTCTTAACAGCATTCATGTATAGAAAATCGGCTGTGGTGGATCTCTCCGTGTAAAGTAATTTTGATTAATATACTATATACACACACGTTGCAAGCAGTGAACGAAATGGGTCAAAGTTGACGTTAGATGGTGTTGATGTCATGGCTCAGACATTGGCAGCTGAGGTTGGTTAACTTTGAATTCTATTCAAGAAAGTACCATCTAAATTAGCGACTGCCTTGCTTTCTATTGTTTTACTTTGCCAATTTGTGAGAGAAACATTGGTTTCATTAAGCTAAGTGAGCTCATCAATTCCAAGTTCGGGAAATTATTGAACGCAAGCCAGAACTTTGTAAAATTTCTTTTGTTGCACATTCAGTTGGTGGTTTAGTTGCAAGATATGCAATTGGTATTCTGTATCAACCTCCTAGTGGTGATCATGAGAACTCAAGAGGGACTATCGCGGGTCTTCAAGCAATGAATTTTGTCACTATAGCTACTCCCCATCTTGGTTCACATGGTAGCAAACAGGTAATTATTCCTAGTATCTGTTTTGTGTGAGTGCTCTAATGTTATTTTGAATAATATTTCAGTGGTTGAATCTGATCTCAACTCTTTATTTTGCTCATGTGGTGTTAATGATGGTTTATTGCTAGAATTGAAGGGTTTTATATTTATAATGGCTTATTGTAATCACATTTGCTCGATGCTGAATATCTTGGTAATTGGGTATTAAAAAATATGATGGGAGGCACTTACCCTTGCTTTGGGTTAAACATGTGCGATAACACAACAACTACAATTCTTGGGATCCGAAGCATTAAATGACTATACGATTAAGTTGAGCTCTACTTTAGGTCTGTGGGAAATTTTATGATCGGTGGGTGTAGATTTGTAAACTCACAGTTACTGTGATTATAAATTTTCCTTCTTAGCCCAGCCATGAATCATGATCTCTTTGCTTTATCATAGCTAGGGTGTATGGATACAAATTAGGTGGAGAAAGAAGGAGAGGGTGCTTGAGGTTGATTTTTTTTCCAGTGTTGTTTGGCGGGAATCAGATTTACCTGGTAGTATTGGTTCTTGTTAGGTGTGTTGAATTGATCACTTCACCTTAGCGCTGGTTCAGTATGGAGGGGATAGTTATCTAAGCAGAAGTGAGTGGAGTTAGACCCATTCTAGAAAGTTTGTGATGAAGTTTTCGTGAGAAAAAAATGGTTGATGAGATTTTGCACCTTCTTGGAGATTTATTGCATTTAAGACTACCATATAAATTCTGAGCAATATTCCCCTCGTTAGTAGATGTAGGTGAGTTGAAGACGAATAATATATTTGATGATCCTTTTCTTTATCTGTCGATGTACATGACTAGATTTCTATTATTAAAGAATCATGGACTAGTTATAGGTTTAGATGTAATTTGTAAGTGATATCTCGAAGAAATAAATAGAAGTTATTGTTTTGGTATGTTTATGCATTTAATTGGGTTTTCCAAGCAATACATATTTGAGTATGAAGAGTCCCTTCTTTGAGAGGTGCTGACGTGTAGGGTTCAGGGTTGTTTGTAATTGGAATAAGTTCTTACGGATATTTCCGTAAATTTATAGCTGCTGCTGGCACCACAGGTTTTCACTTGTATCTTGAATTTTTTTTGTCTTCGTGTGCTAAATGGCTAATTATTTTTTGTTTTAGGTGCCATTCCTGTTCGGTTTCACTGTAGTTGAAAATGTTTCAAGTCTTGTGATTCATTTGATATTTAGAAGAAAAGGCAGACATCTTTTCTTGACTGATATTGATAAAGGGAAGCCTCCATTGCTAAAAAGGATGGTGGACGACAGTAGTGAATATTGCTTCTTGTATGCTAAAAACCTCAAATTTTTATTGTCTAATTTGCACTAATAGACTAGCTTGAAATGAGTTGGTATTCTGTTCTTTTGATGCAAGTAAGCTCTACGGGTATTTAAGCGCTGAGTAGCATATTCAAATGTTGGATATGACCGTATCTTTTTTGTATTTCTATTCTCCACCCCACCCCACCCCCCCCCCCCCCCCCCCCCCCGACACACACACACACTCTGATATTAAATCTAATTGACTACCATGTTTACTAATGATTATTTGAAGTATGTTTCTGTTTTCTTTTACTAAATATTCTTAAGATATTGTTGGGTGGAGGACGTCCTGCATCAGACGTATGAGTGAATTGTCCAAACTATTCCCGAGATATTAGGATTTATTGGGTGCATGTGGACTCAAATTGAATTCTAAGCCGTTTATGAGTATTATTTTGTTGGTTTATTCAGGCACTTTCAAAGAAAGGCGTTGGTGAGGGGGAGGTGGAGAAAGCAGTGAATGTGGTTTTTGAGGATATATCAGAATCAGAAAGCGAGAGTGAGGGAAGGTCAAGGTCAAGGGTGAGACTGTCTAGTGATTCGCTGGAGAAACTGTATGTGCATGCCTTGAAGCAAGGCGAGTTGTTGCATTTGAGATCAAATTTGGGCTGCAATATAACTGAATATCAAGGCCGGTACATTCTGAATAATGCAACGGGAATGCAGGCCTTCCTTATTATGTTGCTGGTTGGCCGCCTTTTGATTCAACACGTGATGCACTTTAGGCGCAGAATCAGTCGGAGGTTTTTTTAGGCGCGATTACTTTACAATATAATACCGAATACATGGGTAGAATGAAGCTTTTCTTTGGTGGCCGAAGACGTAGTAATTTTTTATAGGTTGTCAAATATTGTTTGCAGTTTTGCACTTATTTATATTTATTTAATTTTAGTTGATGTTGGATACATATAATTTTTGGAATTTATGAGTAATATAAAAGTTACATGTTTTTTCACTTGTTTTTTCTTTTTATTTTCGCACCACATTTAAGAGATAAATGTGATTATTTTTTGGTGAAAGATAAATATGATATTTCATATCGAATGAAATCGATACCAAATTTAGTATATGGTTTCATTTAATAGTACTTATTGTGTCAAATGCAATTCCAACAAATGTCACCAAATGACATTTTATTGTACTTATCGCGTGGAATACAATCGCTACGATTCTCATTAGTGGGAAAATCAAATTATTTACCGCATCAATAATAATCGACACTAAAATCAACACTAAACCTCCTCTTCTTTCGTGCAGATTATAAGGAGCTAACCCAGCGAATAGATTATTCGCTAAGAAAGGCTACGGCAACGCTGCCTACCTCAACGAATACACTATCGATGGGAAAACCTTTCGCGTCGAATAGAATCGGCACGAAATACAAAAATAATCGCCGCGAAAAGGCTTTTTTGTTGTAGTGCTATTACCTGAAATTCCAACTCCTTTTCGATTGGGGCTGTTATGATTTTCAATTTCACGGCCCCGGCGACAGGTTTTGGGCTTCCGTCGAAAGCCTGGATAGTCTGCGTCGTCGGGAGGTAATCGGCATCTGTGATGCCGAGTGCTTTTGCGGTCCTTAGAGGAAGGACATTCACGGCTGATCCATCGTCGATAAGGGTCATCGGGAGATATTTACCCTTGCAGATGACCGTGATGTATAGGGCCAGATTGTGATTGGGCCCAAACGGTGGTAGGTCAGCATCGGAGAAGGTTATGAGCGGGCCTTCTTCTTTGGATTTGCCCTTAAGGTAGGGCATAATGGTGGCTACCATTTCAGCAGGGGTAGCTTCTGAATCAACCTTGATTTCATCGAGAGCCTTAGTCAATGCTTTCCGATGAGCTTGCGAGCTAACCAATAGTTGCGATATGGTTAGATCGGCTCGGACCCTTTTCATTTGATGGACCAGAGCCGTGTCCGGGCTTGGTTCTTCGAGGGTATTCTCCGTCCTGGTAGGTTCAGTGACGGATATAGAAATGGAACGCCCAGCTGCGACGAGGTGATTGGTGGCTAAGGCTTTGGACTTAGCCTTTCGGACCTCTTCAAGGGTGATGGGGACAGCTTCCCCTTTGGTTAAGTACACATCATCCTCGTCGTCGAACCATATCCCGTTGATTTGTGGGATATAGGGAGAGATGAGGTGAGAACAGTCAATTACCTCACCGGTGAAGATAGCATGGGCGCTGAACGGGTTTTCTTTGTTGCTCGACTTGTCTCCGAGCAACGGGATTTTCCCGCTCTCGATAAGATCTTGGATCAGGTGTTTTAACCTCCAACACTTCTCAGTATCATGCCCGTTACCCCGGTGATACTGACAATAGGCCTGGGCATTGTAAGTTTTGGGCCTCTTTTCTACTGGAGGTTCTGCAGTTGGGCCTATCGGCTGGATCAGACCCTTTGAAGATAGCCTTTGTAAGGCATAAGTATAGGTAGTCTCTATATCTGTGAATACCCGATTTGGTGTATTCTTCTTAGATGAGGTGTCGAGCAGATTTACCTCGTCGAAGATGCTGCGAGTTGCAACTGCAGGTGTGGGCTTGATCATAGATGAACTTGCCCCTTGATAGCCTTTGGTAGAGGCCTTAGTCAGGCTCTCTAGTCTCAAGTCATCCTCGATTCTCGTGCCCATTTCAGTAAGGACAGCGAAGTTTGGGATGATAGCATACCGGAGATGGACCCGGTAGGATGGGAGTAGATTTTTGACGAAGGCTTCCACTAGGGCCTTTTCGCCGGGCTTGTCAACCAGCTTCACACTCTCAGCCCTCCACCTTTGCAGATATTTTGTGAACCCTTCTTTGGGCTCTTGGGCCATTACCTCCAGAGTACGCATTGTAGTCTAGATTTCAGTGTTATCGGCGTAGTTCGAGCAAATTCGGTCGCCACATCGTCCCAAGTCTTGTATTTCTTGGGGTCGAGCCTGTAGAACCAGGCCCTGGGATGCTTCTCCAAAGAGGAAGGGAATAGGTGCTTGAACATGGCGGACTTTACCCATTTGACTGCCATGAAGTCTTTGAAGGCCCGAATATGATGGACCGGGTCTTCGGTACCCTTAAACATAGGAATTCCCGTCAAGTTGAGGTTGGCTGGTAGCTCGTTACTCAAAGGTGAATAAATGCGAGCATTTTTGGAGTGGATTGAGTTGCTTGTTGATAAGTGAACTTGCTCCTCGAGCCTGCGAACAACACTGACCAATTCGGCTATGGGCCCAGTGGAATCAGCTCCTTCAACTGGGACCGTCCTCTCTACAGTGCTCAGGCGAGTGTCCAAGGTTTCTTGGTTAGCGAGGATGGAGGTCAGTTGAGTCTCGATTTTGGTCAGGGCATTTTTTAATTCTTCCATCTTGCGTTGATGTCGGGTTGCGGCTGGCCTGTCTGTAAGAACACCGCATAATCAGAAACTAGCCCAGAAATCCCGGAATAGAAAGTACATCCCGAACGAGACTAAAAGGGAAATGACTCGAGAAAGATACCTAGACGGGTGACTGTAGAAGTGTGGGCCTTCCTTAGGATTCGGCAAGTGGGCCTAGTCCTGTTCGAAAGAAGGTTCACGTGAGACATCCCCAGACTTTTGACTCGATTGTGTTGACGGGCCCTCCTTCGTAAGAGTATGTCCTACTTAGGTGGGCCTTGCCTTAGTCTAATAAGGCGGACAGGGATAGGGAAGAACTCGTGATGTAAGATCGACAGAGTTTCGACGCTAGAGAAACTTGACAACTTAAGACATGACCCGACACTGCTAAATATGGGAAGTCCTAAGAGGAGGGAGGTTTTGAAAATTGATTGATTTTTGAAAAAGGACCGAGTGGACTCGGTGAATGGCCCAAATTTCCGAAAAAGAGGACGAAAAGTCATTGGGCCATGAGTTTTGAAAGTTCGAGTTTTGATTTGGGCAGCATACCGGCTAGAAAATAGGCTATTTTGAGTAAAATCATAAGTCCTAAATTCGGTATGTCCCGGGTTTTGAAAATTGAATATCTTGAAAAGGAGGATGTAATTTTTGAAAAGTTGATATTTTTGAAAACGACTCGGAAACCAAGTAGCACGTAGTCACACAAGCATTATAACGACGCCATGTATGCTCTATACTAAGTCTCGGTCGGTCTATGAGGGGTCTATACCAGTGTACATAGTCTAGACGTTGATCGGGACGGACTCTCTAAGTCGAATTGAGCTTAGAACATGCCACGAAACCCACTCGAATCGACTATGGACACCTTTTGACATATCCATGTTGGAGTACATCAATGGTATAGTGGGACGTCGGTCACCAGTACCGGCCCGGGAAAATATGGGTTATGCATGAACCGTAAAACTAAAACGCGTATTGTACTTAGTCAAACGATTTCTATTCGAGTCTCACCCTGAGGATGCCGATGGTAAGTCACGCATCAGTTAATCCCCAGCGGAGTCGCCAAATTGTGGACATGACATAGGTCCACCCCGACGCGGCCACGCGCGGGTTTGGGGGAGGCGAATGAATCTCCATATGAAAACAGATCGAATGGAAATTTAAATCGAAGTGGAGTCGCCACCGAATTTTGTGGTTATTCGAATCCACTCGAGCCCACTCTATGTCGTAGTGGTCCGTATACAAAATACGGCCCATTTCCGATGTCAGAGTTTATTGGGCTCGTCCCTTTGCATTTGATACCAATACCGACATTATCGGATATTGTGTATTGAATGACTCTCGTGCGCCAACGGTTTCGGGCATTCGGAAACCGAGGTTCTGAGTAAGGGGTGAGGGTACGTGTTGGGAAGCCCACAAAGGACACCCAACCCCGCCCGCACATTAGCGGACTCTACTAAGAATTCGAATGACTTACAATACGCGCGCTAGTTAAACGGGAAAATGCTTATGCAAACATTGTTTTCCTAGGCATGTGAATTGAATTGAAAGGGTTTCTAATCGATTTAATGCAATTAATTCTACGTCAAAGTGGAATTTAGCATGCGGGTTCATTTAGTAAAATAAACGAACAAAAATTAAATTGACAAAAGAAACAACAAACGCGTTAGTAACGATGTAATGACATAACGAATGATAACGGTTTGTGCAAATATCGAATGAGATGAGAAGATGCAAATATGACGATGCATAGTTTGAAAAGATAGTATACACGTGATTAATTAGACACGTGTTGACCTAAATCATAAAATACTATCGAATTTGAAAAGAAGGATGTACGACTCGTGTTTTGGTCGTTATGAGGTCACTCGATCGAGTGGTCGATAGACTCGATCGAGTAGACCCTGAAAAGAGGTTCCTGTTTCGCGTTTTAGACCATACTCGGCCGAGTTATTGACCAACTCGGTCGAGTACATAGCCACTCGACCGAGTCACTGTGAGACTCGATCGAGTGGGGGTCGTGAAAAACATTCTGATTCGGCTTTGGGGTGCCACTCGACCGAGTGGGCTAGGCAGTCGGTCGAGTGCCCCCTGTACGAATTGTAATTCATTTGCAAATTGAATTGCTTTTAGTTTTTGATAATTCGACAATTTTACCGATTCGGACATAAATATTGCACAATTCATGTTCGACTTGACCTTTGTATAAATCGCGAATTTTGTTGAACCGAATATAAATATTGTTGAATTTATACTCGATGCTAATTCTAAATACTCGTTAAATCCCATATTCGATTATTTGAATTGATATGGAATATTAGAGTGAAATAGAAAAAAAAAAGATAAATTGATTTTAGTCGTTTTAAATTAATTATCGTGATATGAACAAATCGCGTTAATTAATTCATATGACTTGATTGTTAGACTCGATATCCAATTATGGAATTGGTATCGAATCTAAAATCGACGCTTTACTTGAATAAAAAAAGAACTTGATTCCCTCGACTTCACCGACATCGAAGTAAATCCCTAGGGATCGTGATGTCGGATCCGTGTCAACGGGTTTCGACCCTTATTGAAGTACGATGTTTGTTCTTTGAAAATCGATGTTATTACGTAACTTGAATAACAATAATGCTACAAACGATATGAAAATTATTGTTGAAGTTAACTTATCTCAATAATCAAGTAATCGGGATATCGGAACAAGCGACCGGCAACGCTGTGTGCAGTACACTTGTATATTCGGATTTCCTTATTCCGATATCACTCATACTCGATACAAATTGATAAGTATTTTAATGTTTTGATATTAGTACTATCGATATTAATGATGCGATGATAAAACGAAATAAAAAAAATGACCCGTATAATGGCATGACGCGAGAAGGAGGAAGAGAAGAGGAGAAACAGGGTTTTGACACCCTCAACCTACATGTTCTTGTCTCGGATTAGAACTCGTAATCGTGACTTTAACACTAGAGTCTTCGAGGTAGATGAAGGTTAAGTTATGGTGGCTCTTGTTGTTGATTCCTAAACTAGGTCTAGGGTTTTTGCTAGTGTATTGCTTAAGGTTTGCTTAGGGTATATTAGGGTGTATTAGGGTTGGAAAGAAGTTGAATTAGGTTTGAATTTTTTTGGTCTCAAGATGTGAAAAAGGGTGTCTTGAAGTGTGTGCAAAGGGTTGCTTATATAGGAAAAGTTAGGGCACCGGTTTAGGGTTACTCAACCGAGTAGCCAGCTGACTCGGTCCAGTGGCCTAGTGCGTCAGCCACCGGGTTTGAATAAAGGCCCACTCGATCGAGTGGGTGGGTCACTCGATCGAGTGGCCCAACTGGGTTGCGCGGGTCCATTATTTTGAACCGTGATCATGGATTTTTGATGGGTTTGTGTTTGAATTGGACTTTTAATGTTTGAGGGTTTGTTTTGTATGTCTCGGAAACGACTTTGACCAGGATTGACCCAATCGCGACAAGTCGGTTTTAATTCCGGTGTCGGTTTTGACCCAAATTAGCTTTATTTGATTGGAAACGGCCCGCTGAGCCTGGATTTGAGGTTGATTTTGTGAGATTTGTACTCTGTAAGTGTGTTAGCCATCGATTAATGGATTTGAGCCTGTATCCGAGTGCACAGAAGCATGTTAGCGTTCGATCATCATCGGGTGTTTTTTGGGAAACTACCATAGACACCTGGCAGTCAAAATGCGGGTGTCTACAATATCCTATCGACAATTCAAAATTGAAGAACAGAGAACGGAGAAATTTTCACCTGAGCAAGAATTCAACCTTCAACGTTGAAACTTCATCATATCCTATCAGGAATTGCAGCAGCCATAACAGTAAGAGGATTATAATTACCACACTTAGGAAATCTAATTAAAACAGCAAATAAGAACAAAAGAATCAAAGGAAACATTAATTTCTTTCGCCACAATATGGATCATCTATGCCGATCTGCAATGCCTCATCAACAAATAAGATGGGGTGATAAAAAAAATCACTGAAAAATGGAGAAAATGGAAGAAATTGAAACCTAGAAATAGTCGAAAACAGTAACAAAGAAGCCTCAATCTCGAAAAGATCAGGGGTCGGGTAACACGGATCATTATACGAAATCAAAAATAGTTGAGAACCAACCAAATATAAAGATTCAATCTTTTATCACAAATCTACTGAAACCTGACACCAAATACATTAAGCACAGATTTCAAGCCAGGAAATTACAATAAGCAAAAAAAAGGAAGCAAGAACCACCATCAACGATCGATGAGCAATATCCTCCTCTAACCAACCCAATTATTATCTCAGAACCCAAAATCAATCACCTCGTACTCTCGAGAGCAGTACGCTGGAATCCAGGATCCGAATCCTGAGCTCTTTCCACATACAATTCCAACTGCTGCTTCAAGGCCAAATCCTCTTCCGACTACACAATAAAAACCCCCCAAAACATCACACATCACACTCCCAGTCACCAGAAACCCCCAAATCAATCGTACAATATAAACCAAATCAAAACAATTAGGGTTAGAGAGAAGAATTTACGAGATCTTCATCTTTGTTGGTCATATCCGTAAAACTGCTTACCCAGACGGTGTGTCAACGATAGTACTGGGTAGACAGATGAATCGACGAAGCGAGGAGACGAAGGGAAAGGAGAAAGGCAGATCCAGAGAGGAAAAAAGAAAGGTAGAGCGGAAGAGATGAAGCGAGGAAATGAAAGGAAAGGAGAAAGGCAGATCTAGAGAGGAAACAAGAAAGGTAGAGCGGAAGAACGGAAGAGATGGAATGGGAGGCAGAGGAAACAGAGCGAAGAAAACAGCGCACATACTGTTCCTATGGAACTTACTGTTCCTAAGGAGAAGCAATATTCATAAGAAGGCATACTATTCATAAGGCAATATTTTGGTCAAAATTCTCCTTTTAAGATGTAAAGAAACTACGCCTTTATTAATCTCGCTTTTCTATGAACAAAAATATGACTTGCTATTACATGTAATAGTGACTTGTTGTAACTTTCGAGGGTTATAATGAGTTCGTTGCGGTCGTGAACGCCAAAACAACAATAAAACTTTTTTTTCATGGCCTCTATAAGACTAATTAAAAATAAAAATGAAAGATGAATTTTGCGAAGCTTTAATTTTTTTTGTTATTCTAGACACCTGCATTTTGCCTGCTCGTGTCTGTAGCAGTCTCCAACAAAACACCCGATGATGATCAGACGTTAACAGGCATTAATACGCTCAAATACGGACTCGCAATCAATAGTATCCGACGTTGGCACTTAACGGAGAACAAATCTCTCAAAACCAACCTCAAAATCAGACTCAGTGGGTCGTTTCTAATAAAATAAAGCTAATTTGAGTCAAAACCGTCACTAGAGCAAAACCATCTTTTGAGACCGAGTCAAAACCCGGTCAAATTTGAAACCCGAGAACGAAACAAGCCTTAATTGCGTCCCCATACATAATCAATTTCAAAGTCAAACAAAATCAAAATATTCCTTATTTTGTTCCCTCGCCTAACGGCACTCGATCGAGTCCAGCCAGGTTCACTCGATCGAGTGACCCTAAACCGGGGCAAGCTCTATAAATACCCCCTATACAGAAGATCTTTTTTTTTTCCACCCTTTTTAGTACCCTCTTGGTTCATTTCTATACACATTCCAAGGGACTAATTCCCACATTCAAAATCGAGTTAAACATCGTCAATCTCGAGAACTACTCCCTTCATCCGACAAGGGTGCGGTAGTCCCACACGCAAAAAAACACCTTAATTCATCCAACATACTCGAACCGCTCCCGTGCCTACGACGACACTTACGAGCCTCTATTCCGAGACTATTAACATATAGGTTGAGGGTGTCAAAACCCCATTTTTTAGTCTCTAATTCATGTTTATGTATTTGTATACTAAATATACTAACATCACTAACATTTTATTTGTCGTTACTAACATTTTATTTATCGTTACTAACACTTAATTTATGTTCTACTAACATTTACTTTATCGCATATAACATTTCGTTTATTGTTTTTAAGCTCTAACATTTATTTATCGCTTTTTTCATTTCGCTATACTAAATACTGCGTATATTATCATATTACAAATATATTTTCAAAATCGATTCAAGCAAACGTCCGATGACGCTAAATCGAGCGTCGTAGGCTTTAAAAGCCAAACTACGACGTCGAAACGCAAAGGACCTAATGTTTGTGACGACAATCCGAATTTTTTGATCGAATACATTCGATAATTAAAGCCGTCTAAAGTCCGTATAATCCCCGAATAGGCCGCATTGGAGGTGGCGTCCCATTATCGAGGCACGCCACCCCAAGCGCCTAAGGGCCAGGGCACCTTATGGCGTGCGCATGACCCGTCGGATTATAACGTGATCGCGGTTTTTCTTTATCGAGCGTATTCTATGTCATTTTCAAAATGTCGCTCTAAGACCCGATATCAATTTTGTAATCGAATGTCGTGCATAAAGAGCTATCGATAATCGAATTAGCATGAAACCCAATGACGTCAAACCCATCGTCGTAAGGTCCGTAAGACCCGACAACGACATCGTGACGTGGAGGGGTTTGATATTCATGTTTAGTTCGATCATTCTCGATTATTCCATAAACGTCGCTCTAAAAAGCTCGATACTGATTTCGTAATCGAGTGTTGTGCATAAAAGAGCTATCGAGAATCGTACTAATACAAAACCTAGTGACGCCAAACCGATTGTCGTATGGTTTATAAGACCCGAAAACGACGACGTGACACGAAAGGGCCCGATATTTGTATTAGCTCGATCATTACTTGATTCAAATCATAAGCTCGTAAATTGGGTTGTTTTGGAACAACATGTCACCCGAAACAGGGGACACTCGATCGAGTGACCCCTTACAAACCTCCAACGAGGGCCTAAAGATGATATAAAGTTTCGTCGAGTTATATTTAAGACACTAAGTCGATATGTGCCAAATCAATCACGTATTCGTCTTCCAAAACACACACATTATATCATTTCTAATTTATCATCGTCCCGTTTCTTCAAGACTTTGAGTGATGTCTCTTGTGATTAATCCTACATCGATGACTCTTTAGTCGTATCCGATATGCAATTAGTCAAGGCAATCCTACTTCACTAGGATAAGTCAGGACAAGACCCCGAGGCCTCAAGATCGAGCTAGCCTCACGCTCCGGTCCCGTGCGCTAACGCGTACTAAAGCCTTTGTCCTCCGATCAATACACAACATAATGTGTAAGTGATCGGAGTTCGTCCAATCATTCGATTTACGGTTCTAACTTACGTTTCTATTTATAGGTCCGTTTATGGTTTGCATTTGCCGTTGCTAATCCGTTTATTATTATCGCAATTTGTTCAAGTATTGTGAATTCTGGGTTGTATTTCGCCCGTGTAATTTGTAATTTACTTTCATGTTGTTTATTTCCGTTGCGTGGCATTTATCGCTTTCTAAATGAACCCACATGCTAAAACAACTTCGACATATTTAAGATGCATTAACGACGTAGCTAAACACGTATTTCACATGCGTCGCTTATAACAATATTTACATATCATTTCATCATCTTAATAACGTGCGTACACAAACACCGATCGATATCTTAGTAGAGGCCGCTAAGTGCGGGCGTAGTTGGGTGTCCTTCGTGGGCTTCTCAACACGTACCTGCACCCCTTACTCAGAACCTTCGGTTTTCGGATGCCCGAAACCATTGGCGAACGAGAGTCATTCGATATACGATATTCGATAATTCAACATCGATATCGTTATGCAAAGGGACGAACCCCCATAAGCTCTAGCACTAAAGCGGGCCGTGCTTTGTGCCCGATATGCCTAAGTATAAAGTGGGTTCGAACGTGTCCAAACTCCCACAAATTTCGGTGGCAACTCCAACTTCAATTTAAATTTTGACCCGAGAACAATTTTACCACGAGATTCATTCGGCTACCCAAACCCGCGCATGGCCGCATCGGGGTGGACGTATGTCATGTCAACAGTTATTAATGGCCGAAAAGCGAAATTGAAGACGAAATGTAAAGAAGAGTAAGAGGAAGAATTGAATAAGGGAGGTTCAATACCCTAATGAGAGGCGATTAGAGGGCGATTTGAGGCGGAGATCATGGCAAGGAATTCTGCTAAGAAGACTATGAAAAAGACCCATGATTCTGCAATCAAGGATCGTTCTGGCACTAGAAACTCAGGGAATACGAAGAATCAAAAAGCCCCGAATGTGGATGAGGCAGTACGTACTCTCTTCATGCATGAAATCAATGATATACCTGGTCTAAACCTAGATGATGACAGTGAGACGCTTTTAAACTCGGATGATGAAGACGTAAATGGATTATGGATTACACAAAGGGGGCATAAGAAGAATTTCTCGAGCAGCAAGATCAATGATGGAAAGACGCTAGAGGAGCCTATGCTACAGTTTTATGATGATGATACTAAAGAGGAAGAGGATTTTTGGTCCTCAGCGGTTTTCTGCTACATACTAGGAGCTAATCCGCCATGGGAGGTGATTAAAGGCTATGTGTAGAGGGTCTGGGGAAAACACGGTATTGATAAGGTTTCCTTTTTGCCTAATGTAATTTTCCTGATCCGTTTTAAAGAGATGAAGGCTAAGGATTTGGTGATTCAGGCAGGCTATCATATGTTCGATAACAAACCACTTATAGTAAAACCTTGGTCACCTGAGATAGACTTGTTGAAGGAGGACGTTAAGAAAGTACCTTCTTGGGTACGGTTCTATGACCCATCTCTGAAATACTGGGGGACGTGTTTGCCTCAGATTGTTGGATTAGCAGGTAAATTCTTAAGAACTGACCCCCTTACTGAGGATAAAACACGTCTTGGGTACGCTATGGCTCTTTTGGAATTAACAGTAGGGTAGGACTTTCCTGAACATGTTAAATTCAAGAATGCTAAAGGTGATATTATCACAGTTAAGGTGGAATTTGAATGAAAACCTGTTATCTGCTCAAAGTGCAAAGACATGGGACATATTGCGTCTAGTTGCAGAAGGGTAGAGCAGAAAGATAGGCCGGTGCAGAAGAAAGTTTGGGTACAGAAGATAGTCCCCAAAGCTGGTTCCACGGTGAACAGGACTGTGACTCATAGAATTGATATGAATGTGAATGGTAAGAGAGGCACTTATGCTGCTGCTGCTGTAGTGCAACCCAGCATGCCCAGCGGAGATATAGTGTCGGAGACCATAATTGAGACTGATGTTGATGTGGCTAATGTGGCTAATAATGGTGACCCAACATTAAAAGATCCAAATGATAATCGGATTCTGGAATGTTAGGGGTCTCAACAATGTAAATAAACAGAGGGAAGTTAGATGTTTCCTACAGAATAAAGGTATAGGTCTTTTTGGTTTAGTGGAGACGAAAATTAAACAGAATAATGGTACTAGTATAGTGAATAAAATGTTAGAGGGGTGGTGTGTCACTACTAATGGTCATCTTCATCCTGAAGGTAGAGTATGGGTTATTTGGCAGCCATCTTTATTTGAGGTGTGTTTCTAGTGATTTACTATTCTCAGTTCATGCATTGTGATGTATTGAATAAAGTTACTGGAGACAAGTTTTTTTACACTGTCATTTATGCTTTTAATGATGGAGTTAATAGGAAGGAGCTTTGGGATAAGCTAGAAAGCATTGCTCCTCAGATAGCTGGTCCGTGGGCTTTGGGAGGTGACTTCAATACTGTCATTTCTCATGAAGAGAGATCGGGCGGTAGTACTAAGCAGGAGGATATGGACGATTTTGTTAATTGTCTGAATACCTGTGTAATGGTGGATATCAAAGCAACTGGAGCTTGGTTTACCTGGTCAAATAAGCGTGAGCCAAGTTCTAGGAAGTATAGCAAACTGGACAGTTTTGTGGTCATTGATGAATGGCTGAGAGCTCTCCCTTATTTAGAGGCGCGCTTCCTCCCTGAAGGAGTGTTTGTTCACACTCCTTGCATCGTTCAGAATACGGGATGGGAAGTAGTGAGGAAACCTAGTTTTAAGTATTGTAAAATGTGGGGGAAGGCTACAAATTTCATACAGAATGTTAGAAGCACTTGGGATAAAAAATTTTAAGGTACTAGGATGTTCTCTGTTGTTAAGAGGCTTAAAGAGTTGAAGAAAAATCTGAAACAAATGAATCAGAATTCTTTTTCTGATGTGGAAAGAAGGGCAGCGCAAAAGGAGCACGAATTGCTTGTTGTTCAGGAAAAACTCCACCTCTATCCGACATCTACCGTCTTAATTGAACAAGAGCGGATGCTGAACAATTAAATCAAGTTCTATGTGCAGGCTAGGGATAACTTCCTGATGCAGAAAGCGAGAGTACAGTGGCTGGAAGAAGGGGATGCTAATACCCATTTCTTTCATCAAGCTATTAAACAAAAGCTCATAAGGAACAAAGTGACACAAATCAAGAATTTGGAGGGCTTGCTTTCCACTGATTGGAATGACATTCAAGAGGCCTTTTTATCCTATTATAAAAATTTATTGGGGGATCAAACTCCTGTGCAGGTCATAAGACCTGAGATAATGGCTACTGGTCCTGTATGTTCAGAGGCACATAGAAATCTGTTATTGCAGCCTGTCTCTATGGATAAAGTGAAGAATGTCATTTTCTTGATTCCTGATGATAAAGCTCCAGGTCCTGATGGGTACTCAAGCAGTTTTTTTAAAGACCACTTGGTCTGTTATTGGGAAGGATATATTGGATGCTGTTATGGATTTTTCGCTACAGGAAAGCTACTTCGTCAGATCAATGCTACTAACGTGCTCCTTATTCCGAAATGTGATAGCCCTGAATCGGTAACTCAATTCAGGCCTATTGTGTACTGTAACATGATCTACAAGGTGATCTCAAAATTCTATGTAACAAGCTTTCATGTGTTCTCCCTGATATTATTCATGACTCTCAGAGTGATTTTGTGCAAGGAAGATCTATTTTCGAGAATGTATTAATATGTCAAGATTTGGTTCATATGTACTCTCGAAAGCATGCTTCTCGGAGATAAAAGCTTATTCAACTAGACCTACAAAAGGCTTATGATACAGTAGAGTGGAAATTCTTGTAAAGGATGCTTATTGCATTAGAATTCCCGATTCAGATTATTAAGCTGATAATGCAATGCATTTCTACCCCGAGCTATACGTTGATTCTCAATGGGTGCTCTTTTGTTTATTTTCCTGGCAAGAGGGGACTTCGGTAGGGAGACCCGATTTCTCCTTTACTCTTTACCATCTGCATGGACTACTTGAGTAAAACGATTGCTTATGCTACTAATAGATGGCCTTTCTCCTATTATCCTAAATGCAAACAGATTAAACTGACCCACCTAATGTTTGTGGATGACCTTCTCCTCTTTTGCAAAGGGGATGCTACCTCGACTATGCTTCTATTCAGAGCTTATTCTACTTTCTCCAAAACAACTAGGTTACGTATGAATAAGGCTAAATCGGAAGGATACTATAATGGGGTTTCTGATAACCTGAAATTAGACTTGTACAATGTGACAGGTATCAAGGAAGGGATGATGCCATTTAACTATCTGGGTGTGCCGATTCAGGCTGGAAAGATAAGTCGACAGCAATGCTTGATTATGTCGGATAAGATCCTTAAACGAATTAGAAGTTTAGGTGCAAAAAAGCTCTCTTATGCTGGAAGAGTCACCCTCATAACATCGGTACTCAATTCACTCCATAATTACTGGGCAACTATGTTCATTATCCCAAAACATACTGTAAAGCGAATTGAGGCCATATGTAGGAACTTTCTTTGGGATAGATCGGGTGACTATAGGAAAGTTCCTCTCATTGCTTGGGATAAAGTCACTATGAGTAAGAAGGCTGGTGGATTGGGAATTAAGAAGGCGTCAACCTGGAATATTGCAGCGGTGGGTAAAATTGTTGATTGGATTTATATGCATCGTGATAGCCTTTGGTTGAAGTGGATAAATTCCGTGTATTTGAAGAACCATGAATGGCATACTTACCAGCCTCCAACGGACTGCCCTTGGACCTGAAAAGCTATATGCCGTGTAAAAGAGAAGATCAAACATGGGTTCGACAATGGTACTTGGAAGCATAATCCTGCAGGTTACTCAATAAAAGAAGGATATATTTGGCTTCATCCTGATGATCCCTCACGCCCATGGATAAATTGTCTGGAGTCAATGGAACGTCCCTAAACACTGCTACATTTGTTGGATTATTATGAATGAAAGCCTGAATACGAAGACAAAGCTCCATAATCTGGGTTGCGTTGATGATGATCTTTGTTGTTTTTGTCTACAGCACGCTGAAACTACTCAACATTTATTCTTCGATTGTGTCTATAGAAGGCGAGTTATGAAGGAAGTGACTAATCAGGCGGAATACTCCCTGCAGTACCAGCATGTCTGCAACTCACGTTTGGATTCCCTGCACAGCAAACTTTACGCGGGGCTACTTGCAGCCTGCTATTACATGATTTGGAATCAACGTAATATGGCTCTTTATGAAGGAATGGTCTATCACCCTGCTACTCTAGCATCCAAGATTGCTGCAAATGTAAGGGGTAGAGTTAAAATCAAGCCGAATGACTCCTTTACTAGTGATGACATTAGATATCTCAGGAATTTAGGCTATAATTGTTGATTTTTTTTCTAGATCTCAATTGTGACTAGTTGGTTCATACCTTGAGTTTGTGCATATGCTCGTAACTCCATTTTTTTTTATGAATGAATATCTCTCAGATTTCACCAAAAAAAAGAATAAGGGAGGTTCAACAGGTAGCCGGTCACCCATAGCAAAGCAAGATTAATGAAGACGTAGTTCACAGAAATTAGGTATAATTTGGATTATTTTAAGATGCACACGCATAGTTGAGATTATTCTCATGAAATAACCATATTTTATTTTATTTGTATAGTTTTCCACAAAGATGATTCATTTTATTAATACATTAATTATCACTTACATTTTTTTAATCAGAACATTTTCTAAAACTTTTATCTAATAATTTGTCTATATATATCATTAAAAGGCAACCCTTTAACATTAAAATTTTTGTCACGTTGTGGTTCCTTTAATTTTGTTTTACCAATTTTGAATTTTTTACCAAAAAAATATCTATTAAACTTTTTATTTTTAAAATAAATTATTACATAATTATAATCACAAAGTCTTTAATTACCTTCATTTAATAATTTGTTATAATAATTAATGAAATTAATAAAAAAATTATCAAAATGGTTTCAATTTTATTTACTAATAATTTCATTAAGTATTTATCACAAGCCTTTATTATACTTAATAAATGGCTTAATAACTTTTTTAAAAGGGTTTTTCTACGTTGTACCCTCCTATTTTTTCGTTTTCTACCGTGTATCCGTCCTATTTTCAAAATTCTCACTAATACCCCTTTAGTTGATTAACTTCATTAAACGTGACCTAATCACAATTATCCGTCTAATGCTGCGTTAATTAGATGACATGACAGAAATTTTAGGCTATGACATAACCAATTTTGACAACATTGACTTGTATTCCCTCCACTTTCCCCAACTTTTCCATCCATTTCATTAATTTCCCTCATTTACCCCATTTTATACATCAACTTATTTTGTTTACCTTATTGATTTTCCATCATTTTCTCCTCAACTTATTTTTTTGCTTAAAATAATGATATGGGAATTTCTATACGGTAACCTTGAACATTTTACTTTTCTATCTGGTACCCCTACTCTTTTTACATGTATAGATGGTACCCTTGTACTTTACTAAAAGTTTCTTTGGTACCCCTAAACTTTATTACTATCTTTATTGGTACCCCTAAACTTTTTTTATATCAAGTTTAGACAACAAATTACATTTTTATATTAAAAATTAAAAGTTAAACATCATTTAACATATCTAATTAACCAATAAATGAACTTAAACTAACAATTTTGTACGTGTTTGCTGTTATACTTCGAATCTAAACAGATTATATTTTTGACGTTACATTTTCTAATCAAATGATAACACTTAAATTTAGCTCAATTACTTGTTAATTGTCTGAGTTAAATGATATTGAAGTTTTAATCCTACGCTAAAAACATAATTTAACGACAAAACTTGATGAAAAAAAAACTTTCGAGGCGCTAGTTAAATTAATAATAAACTTCGAGGTACCATGTATAGACATAGAAAAGGTAGGGGTAGCACGTAGAAAAGTAAAAAACATAGGGATACCGCGTAGAAAATCCCTAATGATATTTTACTGATTTCTAACAAAATTAATTTAATCACATTAACAAACTAAGCATTGATGTTGCACTTCCACTAAAGAGTGAAAGAATTATGATAAAATGAAGAAAAAATTCAGAAATTATGAATGCAAAATTAGAATTGGAGAAAATATAGGAGACAAAGATGGAAATTAATTAGGATTTTTGAGTAGAATAATTGTAATTAGGTCACGTTTAATAAAATTAATCAACTACAGAGGTATAAGTGAGGGTTTACAAAATAGAAGGGCTATATGGTAGAAAACGGAAAATCTGAAGGGTACAACATAGAAAAACCCTTTTTAAAATTAAGAATTTCATTAATTAGGTTATTAATTTCCTTTTAGCAAAAAATTTTCATCAAAGAAGATTCATTTGCCATAACTATTACATTTATTTTTGAGTTATTTAACAGTAATAATCTCAACTTTGAGTGGTATTTCATAAATAAAATCAACTTTAATTAATCCTGGAATAAACTCATGTGTGAGACACATCAAACACGAATGGAATTGGCTCATTAATGACCGAATGCAGTAGGTTTATGTGGGTCACATAGTCATTAATTAACACAGCTCCATCTTCTTTCGTTCCACATCAATTTCAAGTCTTCCATTAAATCCAAATTCTCTCCCCTAAACTCAAATTTCAAACGCTAATTTTGCGCAACAATTCTCGAAATACATGAGATCCATCAAATTTATGTTCTCCGAATTCATGGGGATCTAACATCTCGAAAGTTTTTTTCTGCAACCACAAGGTACGGGTTGTGATTAGGACATTCAAGAAGGGAGAAAACACTGGGAAGAAGCTGTATGGATGTCCATTATGACCGGTAAGCTCAATAATTACGATTATGATTGTTATTAGTTAGTTAGTTAGTTTAGGTAACATTAATTTAATTATAATGGAATAGTGTACATGCGTAGTAGGTAGTAGGTAACCCTAATCTATTCGTGTTTGATGTGTCTCATACATAAGTTTATTCCCAGATTTATTCAAGTTGGTTTTATTTATGAAATATCACCCAGAGTTGGGATTATTCCTGTTAAATAACATTTTTTTACTATTTATTACTCCCTTTGGTTTTAAATGATTGCCCCAGTTGGGTAATATATGTGAGGAGTATTATAATGAAATGAGTCAATAATTTAAAATCGGAGGGAGTATATTTTATACACTATAGTTAAAAGGCAACTTAAAACATTAAATTTATTTTGTTCCACATGTCAAAGAAAAGAATTTTTTAATTTTTTTTAGGAAATGGAAAAGTATTCTTAATATTTCATTTAAAGCAAAATTTTATTGTTAGTATTAAAACTAAATGGTTTATGAAAAAAAAAATACTTAATCACTTAGATGATACATCTTTTCATCTACTTTAGTATTAATGTTCAATCAAATTTAATATTTATATTTATTCTATTTATTATTAAGATCTTCAAATTATACCTATAAAAGTAATACTCCCTCCGGTTATTATTTTTCGCCCCACTTCATGAATATATGTGAGGAGTATTTTAATGGAGTGGGGCGAAAAATAGTAACCGGAGGGAGTATAATGGAGGGATGAAAAAAACCATTTTTATTTTGTGAGTTTTTTATTCACTTTTCGATCGCTTTACTTTATGTATACTCAATTCATTTTTGTAAGAAATGAATTTGCATTTTTGTTTGTTGATTCTTTTTTTATTTCTTCTGCAGTTGTTTTGTTTAGAGAACTTATGCGAAACCAATGATCAAGTCTACAATTTCTCATTTTTCAGGTATAGTAATCTTATTTAAATAGATCTTTATATTGATAATTTTATAAATAAATTTCGAGTAACTCTAAATCTCATGGGTCTTATGTTCATAAGAGAGAACTTTTATTTATATTCAAAGTTGAAATAATTTACAAAATATGATTGAAAATAAGTTGTAATATTTTGTGTGTTAATCAAAGTAATATACTAAGGATGACAATTATTTTGGTGTATTTAATATTTGATTTTAAAGGTAAAACATCAATAAATAAAAAAATTAGTAAAAATGACAAACAAAATCTATTATTTCACTTAAAGCATAATTTATTATTCTTGAGAAAACTTACAAGATTTTTATTTGAAGTGTGAAAGCTTAATAGTTTTCTAAAAATAAGTGAAACATCATATAAAAATCTTGTATTATAAAAATAAGTGAAAAATAAGTGTGAAAGCATAGTTCAAGAGAACTTCGTATTATAACTAAAAAAAATAATATATTATATATTCATCTATTTCGTCTTAATGATTAATCAAGGTTAATATTAATTCTACCATTAAGAACATCATAGTTGTGGAAATGACATAAGTCCACCCCGACGCGGCCACCGCGGGTTTGGACGGCGATATGTTCTCGTGATGAGATGATTCTCGATTCGAAATTTAAATCGAATTTGGAGTCGCCACCGAACTTTATGGGAGTTCGGACCTGTTCGCACCCACTCTTACTTAGGCGTATGTATCGTGCACAAAGCACGACCCACTTTAGTACTAGAGCTTGTGGGGTTCGTCCCTTTGCATAATGATACCGATGTCGAGTTATCGAGTATCATATATCGTATGACTCTCGTTCGCCAACGGTTTCAGGCATCTGGAAACAAAAGGTTTTGATTAAGGGGTGAGGGTACGTCTTGCGAAGCGCACGAAGGACACCCAACCCCACTCGCACATAGCGGTCTCTACTAAGATATCGATTAGTTTTTTAATTCGCGCTAGTAATACGATGAAATGTTATGCAAACATTTTCTTATGATGTACATGTATAATACGTGTTGCTACGTCGTTTAATGCATCTTGGTATATGTCAAAGTGAAATTTAGCATGCGATGTTCATTTAAAAGCGATAAATGGTAAACATATAAATAAAGAGCTTGTAAATAAATTACCAATTACACGGGCGGAAATATAACCCAGAATTCACAATACAACAAGCAATAGAATAAGAATCGGATTAGCAACGGTAAACGTGGACTATAAACAGACTCGTAAATAGATAACGTAAATTGAAACCGTAAATCGAACGATTGGACAGACTCCGATCGCCTACACATTATGTTGTGTATTGATCGGAGGACGAAAGCTTAGATACGCGATGAGGTACGAGACTGAAGCGTGCTTGATCCCGAGGCCTCAAGGTCTTGTACCGACTTATCCTAATGAGATAGGATTGCCAACTTATCATACATCGAGCCCGAATAAAAAGTCGTCGACATAAGATTAGTCACGGGAGGCACTCACTCAAAGTCGTAGGGGAAATATGATAGTAGCAAATTAGAAATAATATGAAATGTGAGTTCTAGGAAAAGAATACGTGATTGATTAGGCATGTATCGACTAAGGTCGTAATATAACTTGACGACAACTTATTATCATTGATTAGACTCCTTTGGGAGCCTATAATAGGCCACTCGACCGAGTGTTTCAGGTATACTCGGCCGAGTGCCCTTGACGAGAGTTCACTGCCCATTTTTCAGGTGGTCACTGGATCGAGTGAGTCTGGCACTCGATCAAGTGCCCTTAGGCCGGGTGGCATGCTAGTCCTAAAGCGAACCGTTTTATGATCTCAATCGAATGTATTCGAGTTAGTTATGAATATCAATCCCTTCGTATTACGACATCGTTTCCGGGTCACATGGACCATACGATGATCGTGTTGATATCATTGGGTTTCATACTAGTTCGATCTTCGATGACTCGTTATGAACGATATTCAAATATGGAGTCGATATCGAACATTTTAGAGCAATGTTGATAATATTAAAAGAAAAGAAATGAGTATGCGAAAGAATATTCCTTGATCGCGTCATGTCAATACGAATATCGATCCCTTTGTTTCACGATGTCACTTATCGGATCTCGAGGACAGCATGACGACAGAATTGACATCTTTAGGTTTCGTATTGATTTCGGATTTGATAACTCATGATGAATGATGTTCAACTATTGAGTCGGCATCAATCATTTAGAGTGATATATGCAAACTCGTCTTTTGGCAACTCGTAATGAGTGATACTCTACCATGAAGTCGACATCAAACATTTAAAGTGATATTTTGAAAATGACATCGAATACGCTCGATAACAAATTGCCGCGATCGCGTTATAATCCGACGGTTATGCGTACGCCATAAAGCGCCTTAACCTTTAAGTATCTAGGGCGGCGCACCTTGAAGGGCTTCACCTCCAGTATTACTTGTTAAGGATTTTAACGGACTTTAGGCGGCATTTAATCATCGAAAGTATTCGATTGAAAAGTTCGATTCGTCATGACAAAATTTAGGTTCTTTGCATTTCGACGTCGTAATTTGGCTTTTAAAGCCTTCGACGATCGATTTAGCATCATTGGACGTTGCTCGAATCGGTTTTGAAAATATTTTTTTTAGTAGTATACACGGAATTAATATGAACAATATATAAAAAAGAACGATAAGTAAAAGTTAGATTGTTAGAAACAAAAAGTAAAAGTTAGATGCGAAATGTAAATGTTAGATGCGAAATGTAAAAGTTAGTTGAACGAAAATCAAAAGTTAGTAACGATAATGTAAATGTTTGTAGTTAGTAATTAATATGCAAAATGAAAAGAGAATTAGAGATTAGAGAAATGGGATTTGGTACACCCTCAATCTACATGTTAATAGTCTCGTGAATTGGCTCGTGTAGTGTCGTCGTAGGCACGGGAGCGATTAGATATATGTAAGGCAAGTTAGGGTGTGTGATTAGAGAGAATAGCTCACGGTTTTTGTATGGGGATGTAACACCAAAGAGTATGGGAGAAAAATATGTGAAATTGTTAACCCTTGAAGTGGAGGAAGTGAGGGGGTATTTATAGATTTTACCCCCGTCTAGGGTCACTCGATCGAGTGTCCCTTAGTGGACCCGATCGAGTGCCCCACTGAAAGGTCTTATGGTGATTTTTTGGGCCACTCGATCGAGTGCCCTTAGCCGAATTGGAGAGAAATCCGGGTTAAGTAAGGTATGATTTGATTTGATTGATTTTGTTCTGACTTGATTTGAATTGCGTATAGGGACCCATTTGTGGCTAGTTTCGTTCTCGGGTTTCGACTTTGACCGGTTTTGGCTCGGTCGCAAAAGACGGTTTTGCCCTCGGTGACGGTTTTAGCTCAAATAGGATTTATTTTATTGGAAACGACCCACTGAGTCTGAATTTGAGGTCGGTTTTGGGAGATTCATACTCCGCTGAGTGGCCACGACGAATACTATTGATTCCGAGACCGTAATCGAGCGTATTAATGCATATTAGCGTTCGATCATCATCGGGTGTTTTGTCGGAGACTACTATAGACACAAGCAGTCAAAATGCGGGTGTCTACAATAATATAACTAAAAAATTAAATATAAAGCATTAAAGCAATGGAGAGATGATAAAAAACATTTGTGAGTTTATATTCACATTTTGATCTCTTTATTTCAAGAATACGACCAGTAGTTTATAATATATGATCGATATTCCGTATGAATTTACATTGGTGTTTGTCGATCCTAATTTTAGCTCAAAATTTATCTTCGGGATTTATTTTATTTACCGAAATTATGCGAAGCCAATTACTACATGTCAAGTCCATAATTTCTCATTTTTGTAAAATTATAATATTATATTTGTATTGATCTTTAAATTATTGATTATGTTTATAGACACATTTCAAGATAACATTACAACTCTTTGTTTTTCTTATAAGAGTGAACTTTTAATTATATTCATAGTGGAAGTAATTTACAAAATAGGATTTAGATGAAATTGCCATATTTTTAGTGTTAATTTAAACAACATTTTATCGCGTACAAGTTATTTGGGTAATGTATTTACTATTTACTATTTGAGTCTCAAGGTAATGAACATTATATATTTTAATCACCAAAATAAAATACATATATGAAAATAGGGAAAGTGAATATAGTATTTTAACAAACAAATTATAGAGTTAGTATAAATTAAAAAAAGAAGTGAAAATGAATATCTCCGTGATTTTTACGGGATTAAAAAACTAGGTATATGTATAAATCGTGATTTTACGATTGCTTGGGACAAAATATGCAAACCGTATTATGAGGGACGAATTAATTTTCGTCAAAACTCTACTTGGAATAAGGCGGCCAACGGGAAACTAGCCTGGTGGGTGAATAATTGTCAAAACAAGTTATGGGTTCAATGGGTGCATCATGTGTACCTGAAAGGAAAGAATTGGGACGATTACCATCCACCTGCGGACTCGAGTTGGGCCTGGCGAAAAGTGTGTCAAGCTAGAGACAGAATCAAACAAATTTTAGATGCTAACTTATAAGAGAGAAAGGAGTACAGCATTGCAGCTGTTTATGATAGGCCGAGAGAGAAAGCTCCTCGCGCGGACCGGCATAACCACATTTGGACAAACTGGGCGGTCCCTAAACATAATATTATTGCGTGGATGCATCAACATCGGGCTTTTAATGTCAAAGACAGGCTGCACAGGCTCGAAATCGCGGCTGACAGTCTTTGCTGCATTTGCGCTGCTGAACCGGAAACAATAGAACATCTGTTTGGCAACTGTGAGTATACCAGAAAATTCATTTCAGAAATTAAACAAAATATCGGCTGGAATTGCAACATCGAGCTAGATGAACAGGAGAGAAAACGTCTTAAAGGGACGAAACTTCAGCGGGCTATTAAGAATGACATGATCAATGCGCATATCTACCACATTTGGAACCAAAGGTGTTAGGAAATAAGTGCTTAGCAATTGTCCTTTTGGATCTCAAATTGGTTTCCGACCTGAATCTGTTTAATTAGGAAAGTTTCCTAATTAATATCTGATTGATTAGAGTTTCTTAATCAATATCTGAGTATCTGACCTAGGATTTCCTATTGTATAGGGTTTCCAAATCTGTTTAGGGTTTCTGTTTAGGTTGGGAGTAGTATATAAACTCTAATACCTCTACCCTAGAAATCATGATATCAGTTTGAAATCTGTAACCCCTCCTCAAATTAATAAAATTATCCCCCCTTCTGCCCATGGACGTAGCTAACAGGTTGTTAGTGAACCACGTAAATCTGTCTGTCTCTCGATTTTAGGTTCTTATTTGTTTGTCTTTCTCTTCCGTTATAACAAACTGGTATCAAACCTTTGGTTCTTCCGGTCTGCGAGAAAGATGTCTGGGATGAGCGTTAAAATTAAGAGTTTTGATGGGAGGAATAGTTTTATTCTGTGGTAGATCAAGATGTGGGCGTTGTTAAAGCGACAGAGACGATGCGCGCCATTCGTGAAGAAAGACGACACAGTCACCGCTGAGATGGCCGTTCTGGAGAAGAGTTCAGTCTGTCTGATGATATCATCACTGAAATCGGAGGAAGATAGAAGTGGTAGTGGTAGTACCGATAAACAGGTGGAGCAGCAAGTAACTCTTGATGAGAGTGAAGCAAAGTCTGAAGATCAACCACTACAGTCTGAATCTGAATCTGAACCATCAGGTTCTTCATTGCCAGTTCAGAAGCAGCAGAGATTGGCTCGTGAGCAGTCAATCAAGTTTCCGAACAGGTACGGTAATGAAGATGGGGTGGGTCTGTCTGAACTAGTTCCGAATAGTAAGTTCCAACAAGGTTTGGACTTGCTAAATTCTGAAAATATCTGATTGCCCTTTGTTGGGCAATATCTGAGGCAGGAGGGGGAGAGGAGTTTTATCTCTGGTACATCTGGCATTCGTTGGAGTGCATCTGGTACATCTGTCTGATTGAGGAGATTTCTGATACATCTGATCTGGCATTCTTTGGAGTGCATCTGGTATTCTGATCTGGCATTCGTTGGAATGCATCTGTCTGATCTGATTGAGAGACAATTCGAGGCAAGGTAGAGATTGTTAGGAAATAAGTGCTTAGCAATTGTCCTTTTGGATCTCGAATTGGTTTCCGACCTGAATCTGTTTAATTAGGAAAGTTTCCTAATTAATATCTGATTGATTAGAGTTTCCTAATCAATATCTGAGTATCTGACCTAAGATTTCCTATTGTATAGGGTTTCCTAATCTGTATAGGGTTTCTGTTTAGGTTGGGAGTAGTATATAAACTCTCATACCTCTACCCTAGAAATCATGATATCAGTCTGAAATCTGTAACCCTTCCTCAAATTAGTAAAACTATCCTCTCCTTCTGCCCGTGGACGTAGCTAACAGGTTGTTAGTGAACCACGTAAATCTGTCTGTCTCTCGATTTTACGTTCTTATTTGTTTGTCTTTCTCTTCCGTTATAACAAAACGAATAAAAGCAAGATGACACCAATTGATTAAACCGGATATCTTTGCGTCTATAGTCTCCAAAGAATTTAAGAGTTATTGTAAGAATAAGAAAGTTTACAAATTAGGCACGAGGGATTCAAACTTCATTACTAGCCTTACGAGCCTTATGTTCATCTATATACTTACCTTTACCAAAAAAAAACACTAGGTCTCATTTGTTGAAAATACGTGCATAAATCTAGGTTTAGTGATAGTTTTACAAAAAATAAATATTAAGGTATAATAAATAAAAGACATATCATTGAAATTGGTTGATGTATAAGTTCTATAGTTTAATGACATTGTTGAATTGGTGAGATTGATGTCTATAATAATTGGTGCCGACCTACAATTTTGGACCCAATTATTGAAATTGAAATTAAATTCAAAGTGTGTAATATCTGCTTAGGTATGCAAAAATCGATCGGCACATATTTTTGAACCAACATATACAACAAATGAAAGACTTGCTTGGTCATGATTATTAAGAATCCGTGCAAAAAAATTTGAAACGGATAAACCCGTGAATTTCACTGGTCACATACCTAGTTTTCTCATTAAAAAGTAATCCTCAACAATTCTAGAACTGATTCCATCAATTATTTGCTAATTTAATATGGATCATAATTCTGTAATCGATATTTTGTGTAAATTAGTTTTAACTATGTTTAAAGCCTGTCTGCATGGGTTAGTAGGCTTAATTATACTGAAAAAAAGAGTCATATCGAGTAACAGTTATATTTAAATTAGGGTTATTTCACATCAATAATTCAAACTATGACCCATCTTCTCAAAATAAGCCCAACTACATTTAATCTCAAAATAAATCAACTTTGTGAGACCTTGTTCTTAGAATAGATTCACTTGTTCTATAACTGTTATTGTAGGTTAATATTGACTTGTTAGTGACATGGCACTTGTGTGGCATGACATGGTTTACTTAATATTATTATTAATAATAATTCTCATTTGTACCCTTTAAATTTTAACTTTTTCCAGTTGTATCCCTACGTATTAAAAATCACCAACTGTACCCCTAAACTCTATTAATTAGTCCCAACCGTGATTAAAGTACAATTAGGTGTTAAGTTTGACGTTAAGTGCCAAGTTGGAGCAAATGACATGGATATTCTTTTATTTTATTTTTATTTTTTTGTATTTCTTTTCCCTCCAAAGTGTTTAGCTTTCCTTCTCCCTCCAATATTCCCTCCAATTCTCAATTTTTTCCCTTCTTACCTTAACCACATCACAAAATTGTTGCAATCAAGACATTTGAAGTACGCTTTTCGTGGGTTAGATGTCGACCCAGATATCTTTAGTACCGCATTTCTCCTACAAATGTTGCAAACTTGATTTTGAAATTTTACCCCTTGAATGGGGCTATTTGTTACCCGATTCGTAGATGAAGATGACATGATGAAAACTAAGAGAGAAAAAATTGAGAGAGGGAGAAAGAGGAAGAAAGAGAAATATAGTTAGAGGTAAATAAGTGAAGATAAAAAGATAATAAATTACAAATATGGGAGGAAAAAAATTGAGATTTGGAGGGAAAAATTAGAGGGAGAAGGAAAGCTAAACACTTTGGAGGGAAAAGAAATACAAAAAAATTCATGTCATTTGCTCCAACTTGGCACTTAATGCCAAACTTAACGCCTAATTGTACATTAATCACGGTTGAGACTAATTAATAGAGTTTAAGGGTACAGTTGGTGATTGCTAATATGCAGGGGTAAAACTGGGAAAAGTGAAAACTTAGATGGTACAAATGAGAATTTCCCTAATAATAATTATTAACACTGTATGATTTGGCATGACATGAAGCTTAACAAGAAGAAAAATTGGAAGTCTCCGTGGTACATCTGTTGTATCGTGGCAGCTATTTATATGATTTGGGATGAAAGAAACAAACGCATTTTCAGTGGAAGCTCTCGGACTGTATATAGTCTGACCTTTTCTATTAATCTTCTAGTTACAATACGTCTTTTGTATAAGAATCCTAATGACAATGAGGATTTGATTGATTGTGTAAATGCTTAGGCAATAGTGATGCTCTTTTGTAAGTCTAATATTTTTTTTCTCCTATTTTTTGGATGAATATAGAGCTATCTTCTTGCAAAATAAATAATAATTATTAACACAGTAATACAGAGTAAATAATAATGATAATAATTACTATTACTAATTCCTACTAACATATATAGAAGAAGCTTACTAGTAATATGATTACTCAACTCCCCCATTATCCTCCCTCCTCCCTCATCCCCATCGCATCTTATCGTCACTGTCGGCGTTGCGTAGATGATAGGACAATAAGGAGACGAAGAACCGATACTAGATTTCCTGCATTTGGGACCTTAATTATTCGATGAAAGTTGGAAAAGGGGATTAGGATTTGGAGTACAGTGTTGAAATTATTTGCATTTGGGGATTTCAAATGTTTGGAAAAACGGGAGTAAAAAAGAGACATTTGTTCGGTTTTAATTTGAAGAAAGAAAATGTGGTGGTCAGGTGGATGAATCTGGATGATGCTCGATTAATGGTGACAGATTTCAATTGGTCTAGTGGTGGTTGCACGAGGAGGAGGGAGTCATTTTGTTGAGGGAATGAAAGATGTGGGTGTGGTTGTCGACTTGGTGGAGAGTGTGGGCCTCAATTTCATTGACAAAGTACAGTAATGGTGATAATTTCCGAGTTTGGTGGTCAAAATGGAGGTTGTGTGTAGTGGTGGTGGTAACGGTGGTTGTGATGAATTGATGACAAGGTAAAAATAAAGGAAAAGATGGAGTTAATCAAATCATTCCGTATTAGTTTAATGATTTTAGATTTTTTTTATAAAGGTGACCTGTTGTACAAGTACTATGTTACTGAGTACATTATAAGAAGATGAAACTAATAATTTGACTTATTCCGAAATTAGATAAAGTTGGGAGTATTGTAAGAATATCACCCATAGTTTGGATTCACTACAAGAAATAATGCATGTAGCTACTAATCACGCGCGACTGATAAATTCAGTGGCTAATTTAGCGACTGAAAGTTCAGCGCGCGACCGATATTAGTAGCTGGACGAGGAGACGGAAATTTAAAATATTAATTAAATTTAGCGACCGAAATCGGTCGCTAAAATAATCGGCGCGCGACCGATTTCAGTCGCTAAATTAGTGAAATGGCGACAGAATTAGCGACTGAAATCGGTCGCTAATGAGAGTGGCGCGCGACCGATTTCGGTCGCTAAAGGTCGTAATTTTTTAAAATTAACGAACAACCCCCCCCCCCCCCCCCCCCCCCGAGTCATTATCTCATTTCGCTTTATCTCTCTAAAATCCCCTCCCCCCTCTCTCTAAACTCGTCCCTCCTCCTTTCCTCTTCATTCTTTATTCAATTCTCTCATTTTCCTTAAGGTATGTTTATCTATCTTTATTTAGTTTCAATTATTTGTTAATTTCTGTTTTTATCGATTTAAATAAATTAGTTATTGGGTTGGATAGTTTCTTAGTTGTTGGAATATTTAGTGTAGTTAGGATTTTAATCGCCCAATAGGTTCCCCAATTTGAATTAGGTAGATTGTTAGTATAAAATTAGGGTTTGCAGTTAAGTAGTTGATTGAATTGGGGTGTTTTGATGTGTTAGGAATTTGGAAGTAAAAGACAATTATGCCAATTTGGTTATGTAATTATGGACGAATTGGGTGGAAATAGTACTATGTTTAGGTGAATTGAGAATTTTACGTAATATTTGACTAGTGTATATATATTAGTAAATTACTTTAGAGAAAATAATTTGTATGTGGTTATTGTCTTAAATTTTTTAGATAAAAAAATGAAGAGACAGGAACGAAAATGGATGTATGGAGACAGTGACGATGATTTTTAGTAGGGTATAGTTTTAGTAAGTTATATTATTTGTACATAGTAATCTGCATTACATATTTTTTTTCGAGATTATTTCAATATTATGATGTCAGTTTCTAACTTTCAACTATTACATGTCTGCAGATATGACGTTGGACAGCAGGCTGAGGTTTGGTAGTTCGAGCAGCGGCAGCAGCAGGAGCAGGGACCGGGTACAGCAGCAAGGCCAAGAAGAAAACAGGCGAGAGGAAGTGGAGGACGAGGAGAAGGTGCAGGGCAATGAGGAACAAGAACAACCGCAACCACGCCAGGATGAAGGGCTTCAATACACAGACGACGGGCGCCTAATCATTGGCCCCGAGTCCACATGGTGAGACATTGTATTTCTTTTTTTTTGTGAGACATCATCTTATTTCACTCTTTGGTGTAGGTTTCGTACTCGTGCGACGGTGACTGGTGTCAAGGACAGTTTCATGAATGATTTGACTACTTACTGCACGAGCTGGACTAAGTTGCCTCTGTGGCAACGGGAGAAGTGGTTTGCCAACTTAAAGGTACACCAATTTCTGATTTTTATTAATTATCTGTTACTGTTTACAGATTACTAATACAACGACAACAAACTATCTTGCAGTTGAAACACTTCTACAACGATGGTCTCGAGGTGGCTGTTCGAGACAGATACATGGATGTCGCAAAGGAAAGATACAAAGACATGATGTATAAGATGGCAAGCGATGGAAAGTTACAGAAACAACTTAGAGGTTCGATTACTAAATTGGTGTTAGTACCTGAACAGAAAGTTGTATATATATTCAAAACATTTATTGATCTCAAAGTGTATAAATTGTAGGTGACGCCATCCAACAGTTCCAAACAGCGCGAGCCGACCCGAAGTTCCTGAAGAGATCCGTCCAGGCTAAGAAGAACAAGAGGCGGGGAGGGGACCCCGAGGCAGAGGCGGAGTGCACCCACTACGGTGGGTCGCAGTCGATGCACCAGCGGGCCATGAACGTTAGTATTTTCGTTCCTTTGATTTTTATATTGGATTCTTATTTAATGTTTTCATTATAAAAATAAATGAATAATCTACATGTACTGTCAACAGGCGAAGAAGAAAACCGGAGAATTCCCTCCTCCTGTGCAGCTATTTCTCGAAGCGAAGAGTAAGGGGGACGATGACACCGGTCGATCATTCGCCACAAAGAATGATTTGGACACTTGGGTAAGTTTCAAACACAATACTTCGTTACTTTTTTCCTTCAAACAATCAACTTAATCATGACTTCTATTTCTTTCAGAGATCGTATTTGGCGGCCACTAGAGCGCCCGAAAATGAAGGTGTGGACCCGAGCACAATTTGGTTTAGAGTCGCGGAGGGATACCGCAAGGGAGCGGTGTACGGTACGGGGAACGCTCATTCCCTGTACTGGACACCACCCAATGTTCGGGGGGCCCATTCTACGACGACCGAGTGTGTACCATCCGAGATGGCTGAGATGAGGGCGGAAATTCAAGAGGAGAGGGCGCAACGGGCAGCTATGGCCGAGCAGATGAAGGAGCAGAATGAGAGGTTGAAGACGCAGGAGTCCATTAACCTGCAAATTCTGGAAGAGATACGGCGTCTTAGGAACACGCAGCAATATAACTGCAACTCCGACCCCACTCCCCGATTCCCGGATCCTAGAGACCCCTTCGGTGGCGGTGGTAGTGGTGCGTCCGCCAGTTTTGCTGTTGGCTGAGTTGATTTATTGAAAACAATTTGTAGTGGGAGAAATGCTTGTTGAAAAAACTGTTTGTAACAACACTTTTAATTTAGTGTATGTATTCACGACGTTTGCGTACTTGGTTGACAATTTTGGAGTATGAAGCTTGCATAACGTTTGGAATAACGTTTGGAATGATGTTTGGGATGTATTGTGGTTGTTGCTTTGTTTTATTGTGCAGATTTTGGCTAGAAAAATAATAAATTGAACCGGCCTATTTCTGGCACGGTAGCGACTGATATCAGTAGCTAAGTTTTATATTTAGCGACTGATATCAGTCGCTAAATGATGCCACGTCGCACTATTTAGCGACTGATTTCAGTCGCTAACTGAAGTTTTAGCGACTGATATCAGTCGCTAAATCAGTCGCTAATGGCGCCATTAGCGACTGATATCAGTCGCTAATATGAGGCCTTAGCTACCGATTTCAGTCGCTAAATTTAGCGACTGATTTCAGTCGCGCGCTTTTTTAGCGACTGAAATCAGTCGCTAGAAGCGACTAACTGTAGCCACTGTCGCTTAGCGACTGCTGACGGTCGCACGTCTGTTTTTTGCGACAGATGTCAGTAGCTAACATCAGTCGCCAATGACTTTAACTCTTGTAGTGATTATTGATGTGAATTAACTCTTTAAATTACATATCATCATTTGTTTGCATTGAAATATGAGACCTCATATAAAGATTATAAAAATAAGGTTAAATCGATACTTTATACCTTAGATAACATCATTTTTTTAAATTTATACCTTGAATAACTTTATTGCAAATAACGGAGTAATATTTTAATAATACAAATTTAAAGTTTCACTATCGTGAGATAATAATACAAACTCGTAATATCTCTATTTAAGAAAATACTCGGTAAATATTTCGGTTAATACTTGATATATATATCTAAGAATCTATAATGACTTCAATTTATAAGCATAGGATCACCCTCTTATGATAATCTTTCAGTGTGGTACAATTATATTACTTCCTCCTTCCTTCTATCTTCTTCTCATATTTTATTTTCGTCCGTCTTTCTATTTTCTTCCCATCGTAAATATTTCATATTTAGTCCAATTTTTTAAACTATATTGCCCTCACTTTTTACTTATAACTACAATTATGTATTTAATTTATACATAATAAATGTCACACAATGACTATATTCTTTCAATGTGGGACAAACTACCTACTAAAACCCATAATCTTTCAATGACCTTATTATTTCAATGTTAGATAATTTTACTTAATTTTTCGATATGTAATAATTTGACTTAAGTTTAGAGATAGTCTCAAGAACTCCTATGATAATTTTACTTGAGTTCTATAGTATAAGAGGTTTTAAAGACTCAATAGGTTTGGTACTTTGGTAGATATTTAACAACGATTGATTAGTCATATTTATAATATAGAACTCTATCACCTCATCAAATTTTTCGATGTGGGATAGTTTTATTTAAGTTTATAATTTAAGAACTCTTTTTAAAATTAAAAAGAATTTTGATTGATATCTAATGACAGATGATTAGATACTCTTATCTCTTTATATAAAAGAAGACATCATAAACAATGATGTGTCACACCCCATTTGCCCCCATTTGAGAATAAGTCAGTTTTTTTGATTTTTTGTTTTCAATGCGTTTAAGTAGTAAAAAAAAGTAGTGAAAGTAGTATTAGGAGTAATCTAATCCACTTTTACACTTGCATTCAATGATGAATGACCACTAATTGATCCGTGTTAATGACCCATTTCAAAACCCTTTTCAAAAATCTCTCTTTTTCCCATTAATCTTTTTCCCCTTCCCATAAGTTGTCATTTCCCCATAATTTCTCACCTTAATATAATGAACAAATGTAGTTCCAAATAACTACTACTCAGAAACTCATCTTCCTTCTCCTCTTATCATATTGTTTTGTCTCCGACTTTCTCAAATTCTTCACTGATAATGGTAATTTCATTATTTTGCAGATACAGAAAACTGCTCTCAACAATTTCATCATAATGAGACTGAAATTTGTGTTGGAGTATTTGAATGGAGCAAGGAGTGACTTGGTATACTCGGAGCCGGCTCATTTTTTGAGTGAGCTGCATGAGTTTCTGCCAAATATGAAGAATTAAGAGGTGCGAGTTAAAAAAATATTTCAATATACTGTGTATGTTTTATACTATTATAATTTTAGAGAAGATTTGTAAAAGTGTAAAAAACATGTACTCCCTCCTTCCCACGATGATGTTCTCATTTATAAATGACACAAAGAATAAGGAATGAGTAATGAAAGGTGGTAAATTGTTTGGTGGGGTTCAAGATGTCAAATCAGAAAAAGTAGCCAATAGAAATAAAGTATAATGGATTAATAAGGAAAATTTTGAAGTGGGAAAATCTTAGTGGAGTTTCCTTTTAAGGAAAGTGGGAAAATCTTAGTGGTGGGGAGGGAGTACGAAGTATCAAAAAATTTCACCATATTAAAATTAACGTGCTTATCTTCTTAATCCAAAAGAGAATAAATGATTTAGAGAATTAAATGATTTGGAGGATGTTAATTTGTAACCCTATTGTAGTTCTACCATCAAGCTAATAAAATATAGAGCTAATATAAAATATTTACAAAATAATTGACCATCCAACAAATTAATTAATAATACTCCTAACAACAAACCTAATTTATCATCCTTCAAATCAAAACTAATTGATGTTAGATCATAATAACCCTGACTATATATAGGAAGGGGTATCAAAATCCTAGTCACCTATATTAGCCGCTTTAGTAGATATGCCCATCATGTATCACTTAAAGCACTAATGAGTCTCTACACTATTATAGTATCTAGCCCATACTTTGTAAGACGTAAACAAGCCCGTGTTATTATTATTATGACAGATCACATATTTGGGCTCAATTTAAGCGATAGCTAATAAATACAGTAGGTCCACATAATATTGTCAACATATATTGTAATAGACTCATAATTCTTAGAATCTCCCACTTGGGTCATATACTAATATATGTGTGACACCAGAATTGTATTTATTATAACCTTATTAGCTCAATAGTGTTATCAAACATTCTAACCGTCTTATGCAATTCGACTCATTAATCATATGTGCATAGAACCAAAGCGGCCTTTGCCACAGTTTGTCATAATAGGACCCATCAATGATCACATATGCAAACATGTCTAACGACATGAATCTAGTATAGGAGTGTACCATGGAAACAACAACCGAATGTGATACAAATATGCATATTTCCAACCAGTCCTCTTAATTGAGGTCAACAACATAAGCAAGAAGAAGAGAAAAAACTGAAATCTTTATTGCATTCATATCCTTAACCAAATAAAACTGTCATACAAGCAATGAAAAATACAAACTCCCACTGAAACTGTATATTCTAAAGTGGTATAACACCCATATGAGCAGTATGCCGTAGAAATACTTTGGGCGGTAGGCCCTTAGTAAGCGGATCAACAATCATGGAGTTCGTTTCGATATGCTGTACAGACAATTGACCACTCTGCATTCTTTTCTTCAAAGCTCAAAACTTGATATCAATATGTTTTGACTGTGTCGAGCTTTTATTGTTGTTTATATACAACACTGCGGATTTGTTGTCACACAACATCCGAAGTGGCTTATCCATGCCATTCACTATGGGCAAACCAGTGACAAATTTCTTCAACCAAAGTGCCTGATTAGATGCCACACAACAAGCTATGTATTTTGCTTCCGTAGTGGAAGTAGATATAAGTGATTGCCTGACACTTTTCCAAGACATAGCTCCTCCGGCCATTATGAAAAGGTATCCTGATGTGGATCTCAAGCTATCTAGGGATCCCCCAAGTCAGAGTCAGAATACCCAATGACCTTAAGCTGATTTGACCTCTTGTAAGTGAGCATGTAATTTTTTGTTCCTTTGAGGTATCACAAAACCCACTTGACTGCTCTTCAGTGATCCATCCCTGGATTGCTGAGATATATGCTTAACATCCCAACCATGAACGCAATGTCGGGTCGCGTACAAACCTGCGCATACATAAAACTTCCAATTGTATACATTTCGTTAATCTCAAAATCATTCTTTGGGCATTTATCGAGACTGAACTTGTCTCCTTTAGTTACAAGGGTGTCCATTGGTTTACAGTCAAATATGCCAAATCTTTTCAGAACTGTCTCGATATAGCTCTTTTGTGATAAACCAAGAGTGCCTTGAGCACGATCTTGGCATATCTGAACTCCTAACACAAAAGAGGCATCCCCAAGATCTTTCATTTCGAAAATATGTGAAAGAAATCTCTTGGTTTCGTGAAAAAAACCTATATCGTTACTGGCAAGCAATATGTCATCGACATACAAAACCAAAAATATGTGCTTACTCCCATTGAACTTGTGGTATACGCAATCATCAACCAAATTTGTCTCAAATCCATAAGACATGACGATTTGATGAAATTTGATGTACCACTGACGAGAAGCTTGCTTAAGCCCATAAATGGATTTCTTTAATTTGCAGACCATGTTCTTTGAATCGTCTGAAACAAAGTGTTCTGGTTGCTGCATATAAATAGTTTCTTCAATGTCACCATTGAGAAACGCTATCTTAACATCCATTTGATGTAGCTCAAGATCAAAATATGCCACAATTGCCATTATAATCCTAAAGGAGTCTTTTGATGGAACTGACGAAAATGTCTCCTTATAATCAACGTCTTCCTTTTGAGTGTAGCCCTTGGCAACGAGACGTGCCTTATACCTTGTTACATTACCATTCGAATCCTTTTTGGTCTTAAATAACCATTTGCAACCAATGAGTTTCTTTCCTTCCGGTAATGGAACGAGGTCCCAAACGTCATTGTCTGTCATTGACTTTATTTCCTCATTCATGGCATCAATCCATTTTTGAGAGTTAGGACCTTCAATGGCATGGCGAACGGTGATTGGATCATCATCCACCACTCCATTATCTAGCTCTTTATCCGAGAGAAGTGCCATAAGGTTTTCTGTTACCACATCATTATCCTCACTTTCGAAATGGAAGTAAGTGATGTAGTCATCTAGAATTGCACTTGTCCTTTCTCTAATGGATCTCCTTAAGGGCAATTCTTCTTGAGGTGGTCGAAGTTGCTCCTTAGGATTCTGAATTTCAGGATCAACTTGAATTTCTGGAGTAGTTTCTTGAACCGTATCAGAATTAATAAACTGGTCCTGAGTAATGATCAGGGTATGGATAATAATATTTTCTTCATCAAAGATGAAATCTTTGACCTTATCTTCCCTCCCAAACTCAACACCCTCAAGAAATCGGGCGTTCCCCGTCTCAAAAATTACTTTTGTAGTGGGATCATAAAACTTTTACCCTCTAGATATTTCAGGGTATCCTACAAAATAACAACTAATAGTTCTAGAGTTCAGTTTTCCTTTATGTGGCCTATAAGGCCTTGCCTGAGCTGGACAACCCCAAATGTGAAGATGCCTTATATTGGGTTTCTTACCGGTCCACAGTTCAAGGTTTTAGAAGCTGCTTTTGTTGGTACTCTGTTTAGGATGTAGGTGATCAACACATTTTATATCTTATTTTATTATCCCTCGATACCTATTTTTGAGCTTTTCTTCCTCCTAATTTTTATATTTAGTGTCGATTTTTATTAGAAAGTCGATACTGCCGATTCTCGTGCTATTTTGCAGTTTAGGTACAATTTCAAGCACATTTAGGAGTTATAACCCGGATAGCCGAGACGAGAACAGAAGGCGAGGAAGGAAACGAAAAGCCGAGATACAAAAAAAGAACTCACTGCCGAGTTTCAGCGTGCTCACTCGATCGAGTAGTGCTAGGGCACTCGATCGAGTACCTCTTATTTACAGCCAACTAGACTGCGTTGGAGATTGGACTGATTCCTTCTTTTAGGCCTAAAATAAACCGAAGCTGGAGCATTCACTAACCCACTCGGTCGAGTACCATTAGGTGCACTCGATCGAGTGCATCAAAACCGGGCCGCGCGTCATTTCAGAATTCAGCATAGGATTGGGCCTGTTTGGAGTCCAATTGATTTTCTTTAAATAAGTTGTCCTGATTCTTGTGTCAGACACTTCTCATCACCTACTTTTACTTTTACTTTTCACTTCACATTGAGATTTTAGAGTTTTACGTTACTTTGCGAGATATATTGAACCTAGTTCTCCGTCTCAGATCTTGAATTCTTCGGTATTATTATTCTTAATTTCAATACCAATTTGAGTTTTCTAATTTAATTTCCGTTTTAATTCATTCTTTGTATTCGTAGTAATTGTCGTTTTTGTAATTCATATTGCTTTATCATTGTCTAGCGTAGAATTATTATTGCTCTCCATAGATTAATTCGTACCGTTTTCGTTATGTTTAATTGCAATTTGTATTTTGTTAGTTTGATTATTCTTAATATGAGTAGCTAAATTTCATCTAGGGTTTAAGGGGATCGATGATTATTATTAGGGTTATAGTCAGTTCACATGTTTCTAATCGTATGAACTATCGCCTGAATATCGTTTTAATTCTGATTGATTGATTACTAGCCATGACTAATTAATTCGTATCACAATTAGGACTTTTCGCCGACTGGGTTAAGGACTAATTAGGTCATGATAGTTTGGGTAGACTAGCTTAATTCTAGCGATCGCAGGTTAAGTTTAGTTCTAAAGCTTGTAGAAGTACCGATTGGACCTACATCTTAGATAGTTGGATTATTGACCTATTAGTTGACTCCCTCACCCGAGTAATATTCATAGTGAACCTAAGACCCTGGACCTTTCTGTTATTGATTCACCTATTAGTATTTAGTTCCTAGCTTACCAAAACAAACAGAAAAACAGTGACCCGTAGTCTTAAGTCTAGACCTTAGAACAAGTAATTGAGTCCCGTCTCCTTGTGGTTCGACCCCTAATTCACTATCTGCTTTAGTTATTGGACCTTAGGGTATCTTTGATTAGGGATACGACTAACCTGTAATCCCCTATAAATTCTAACGCAGTTCAGTGGCGGAAACACTGTAGATTTTGGACTAAAACACACTGATGTTCTATATTTTAAAAAAAGAACGGTCAGTCAATACAAATGCCACTTTTTACAAAAGGGCTAAAAATAAAAATTATCCAAATGGGTTTTTGGACATGACATAGGTCCACCCCGACGCGGCCACACGCGGGATTGGGTAGGCGAATGAATCTCATGTGAGATGGTTCTCAGGTTGAAATTTAAATCGAAGATGGAGTCGCCACCAAACATTTTGGGAGTTCGGGCCCATTCGAACCCACTCTATATTTTAAGTGGGCCGTGCACAGAGTACGGCCCACTTCGATACTAGAGCTTGTGGGGTTCGTCCATTTGCATTACGATACCGATGCCGACATTATCGGGGATCGCGTACTGAATGACTCTCGTGCACCAACGGTTTCGGGCATCCGGAAACCGAGGTTTTGAATAAGGGGTGAAGGTATGTGTTGGGAAGCCCACGAAGGACACCCAACCCCGCCCGCACATAGCGGCCTCTACTAAGATATCGTTCGGTTTTAAACTAGGCTCGCTAGTAATCCGATTGAATGTTATGCAAACAACGTTTTACGAGCTGCAAAAAATTGAATAAGTTGCTACGTCGATTTAATGCATTTGAACTAACGTCGAAGTTATTTTAGCATGCGAGGTTCATTTTAGTACAATAAAACAAACAACGAAAATAAAGGCACAGAAGTAGATTACAAATACACGGGCGGAATACAACCCGGAATTACAATACAACAAATGCGGAAATCAAATTAATTGAAATAATAACAATGACAATAACGGATTATTATGGATGATACGATGCATGGTTGTAAAAATCTGGGCACATGATAGTCTTTACACGTGAAAAATCTGGGTTGTAAAAAACAGGATTTTGATAAAGCTTATTATATGTAGAGGGCTCACGGTTTCGGGTGTGAACGAGGTCACTGGACCGAGTTATGGGGAGACTCGATCGAGTGCCCTACCTAAAACCCTCCTGCCTGTATTTTAGGGTGCCACTCGATCGAGTTGGCTATGGCGCTCGATCGAGTGCCCCCTGTATGGACTGCTGTCCGTTTTGAAAAGGCGTTAAATTCGGAATTGCTTTTAGTTTTAAATCGATAATTAACTAAGTTGCTTGAAAATATAACATAATTTATACACGACTCAATTTTCGGTACTCGTCATATTCAATATTTTGTTACGGAACCAATATCTAACATTTAGAGTGAAATTTGTAAAAAATTGAATTTGGTCGGACTAAAACGAGTATTGATTCCCTCCGCGTCATAATGTCGTAATAGATCCTTTCAGACCGTGTGACCATTAATTCGGCGTCAATGGGTTTGTGCTAGTACAGTTTATCGATTAATTCTCTTTAGAAATGATATTTGACTACAGAGTCGGTATCGCATCCTTAGATTAACGTTTTTATTTGTTTGATTAGAGCGAAAGTTGATTCCCTCCGCGCCACGACATCCTTTATAATCCTTGCGGATTATGCGATGTTCGATTTGCATCAACAGATTTCGTTCTAACCTTTTAAAAAAGGGAATCGAATATGTTTAATGTAACACCCTGGCCCAATCCTAGGACTGGAAATGTTAACTGCGGTAGCCCGCCAGGCTTTGTACTGGTCCCACAGACCAACACGAGTCCTTTCGAGCACATTTTGTCCTCACTCATGCGCATCCCGGAAACCTTCCCAGGAGGTCACCCATCCTAAGATTGCTCCCAGTCAAGCACGCTTAACTGCGGAGTTCTTATCATGGGCAAACCAGAAAAGAAAGTGCACTTTGTTGATATGAGTAGTACTTCAAATCCCTTTAAGGGGAGCTCATAAATAGGACATCTTCAATCAATGTGGGGTGTTTCAATCACTCCCACTTGAAGAACGCAACGTCCTCGTTGCGCCTGGCAGCATAACCGCTGACCCAGAATCCACCCCCGCAGGGTTGCTCTGATACCATTTGTAACACCCTGGCCCAATCCTAGGACCGGAAATGTTAACTGCGGTAGCCCGCCAGGCTTTGTACTGGTCCCACAGACCAACACGAGTCCTTTCCAGCACATTTTGTCCTCACTCATGCGCATCCCGGAAACCTTCCCAGGAGGTCACCCATCCTAAGATTGCTCCCAGTCAAGCACGCTTAACTGCGGAGTTCTTATCATGGGCAAACCAGAAAAGAAAGTGCACTTTGTTGATATGAGTAGTACTTCAAATCCCTTTAAGGGGAGCTCATAAATAGGACATCTTCAATCAATGTGGGGTGTTTCATTTAACGAGGAGTATTCGCGATCCCATCATGCCCTTGAGTGTTTAGGGCGGTGATCCTCGAGAGGGCACCACCATTGTTACAACTCGTAAAGGGATTAGAAGGGTCTTATACGAAGTTCATCTTTAAACGTATTCGATTCGACATCGTTTTGTAAATTGATGTATGCGCGATGTTTTGATGTTAATTCGATATTAGTAATTATAACGCTATTAGAAACGAGATAAAAAAAAAAAGAAATAAAAAATGACGAAAAAAACGAAGAAGAAGACGGAAGAGATGGAGAGAAGAGAAGAGAGAAAAGGAGAAATCAGGATTGAATTTTGCACCCTCAACCTACATGCTTTGTCTTCTCGGAATAGGGCTCGTCTAGCTGTGGCTTAGGTACGAGAGCGTCGAGATGATATAGGTGAGTTATGGTGGTTTAAGGGGAGAATTGTTGCAAAAGGTTGTGAATTTATAGAGGAGGAAAAGTTGTAGAGGATGAAAAGTTGTCAATTGTGTTGAGGGGGTGGGGTATTTATATGAAAAATACTCTGTTTAGGATAAAAAAGGGCCACAGAGGTGGACTCGATCGAGTGCCCGGTCTGACGCTGGTTCGCCTGGTTTCGATGGCCTACTCGACCGAGTGGGCCCGAACCACTCGAACGAGTGGGTTAGACCGGAGGATAGGGTTTAGAGATAAAGTTTTATCTCTAATTGACAAGGTTTAGTAGCTTGAGTTCTCTTCTAGAAGTGAGGCAGCTGATATTTTTGTGTCGATTTTGCCTTTGACCGGGTTTTGACCCGATCGTCAAAAGACGGTTTCATTTCCGATGTCGGTTTTGACCCAAATTAGTCTTATTTGATTGGAAACGACCCACTGGGCCTGAATTTGATATTAGTTTTGTGAGATTTGTACTCCGTAAAAAGCCCAAGCCAAATACTAATGATTTTGAGCCCATATTCGAGTACGTTAAAGCACGTTTGCGTCCGATCATTATCGGGTGTTTTGCTGGAGATCACTATAGACACTAGCAGCCAAATGCGGGTGTCTACAGAGCCCCCACTCTGGCTAAGGCTTGGACAAGGGGAAATTCAGAGTAGCTACCAGGCCAATCGAAGATTAAGACCTGGCAGACTTCCGGTCGGGTCGTTTATAGTCCATTAGACTCGCGTGAAGGGCTCGCCAGGCATAAGATAGAAATCATACCTGAGTTGATGTTGATAGCTCTGTGGGGAGTCGGACTTGCCTTAGGAATCCCGGGTGTGCCTGCATGTAGGCACATCCCGTGTTGTCTTGGGAGAAATGTCGCCTCGGGCTTTCCGCTAGGGAGTTAAGTGAGTTACGCGGGCTTGCTTCTGAAGCCTTGAATGTACATATGTACTGTTACATTGAATTTTGCATGTAACATCTAGGTGAAACACGACTCGTGCTGGGGAATAAAAATTTTGAATTTTTGATTTTTTTGAATTTTTGAAAATTCTCCTGAAAATTTTGACTTCTTTGAAAAGTAGGAATGCTCGGGACGACTTTATTCCTGTGCTGATATGAAGAAATTGAGATAGGACCTATATGCCTAGGCCCACTCGGGCTAAGGAATCATAACGGCAGAAGGACTGTACTGTCAGGTGTTGTTGTTATAAATACACATCCCCTGCTTTAGTTTTCCTGCACTCCTCACAACTCCTTCTTTCCAAAAAAGAGAACTTTTATCCTTTTCAAGAAAATTAGCCATGGGTATTGAACGTTTGACTTCGATGCTACAGGATTGGTCCCGACACTTTAGGGACGCGGATAAGGTAGCCTTAATTGCTGCTGTAGGAGGATAAAACCCTTTGCTTCGTCCTGCTGTCCCGTTTTCAGTTCATGATCCCAGGAGGAAACTGCGGGAATTTTTTGGTCTTTCTCACATGGAAGTATCCCGCATAACAGGCGGGGATAATGTTTCTTTGTTTGATTTAGCCGAGAAATTTATGAACCCACGCGATGTCCGGGATAGGCCGGTCCACAGCCGTAGGGTTTTTGCTTTTTGTATGCTCCATGTCTACGCTTTTGAAGGTCACATGGATTTACTGTCGTGTATGGGTAACGTTCGACTCTTCACCGTTGTCGACCTGATGGAGACGGAGCACAGTCCGGCATGGCTAATTACGGGGGAAATTATCCAGGGTTTGGATAATCGTAAAAGGGACCTGTCAAGTCGTCTGACCGGGAGCACCCGCCAACTGCAGATATATCTCTTCGGAATTTTTTTTTTTCAATTTTATTTTTCCTTGCGATAACCTGCTACAGGGGGCACTCGATCGAGTCACCCTGGCACTAAATCGAGTGCCTTCGTCAAGAACCCACTGCTCGATTTCAGGGGTGTCACTCGATCGAGTGACCCCTAGGCACTCGATCGAGTGCCCCTAGGCGGATGTCAATTTTGCCTCGAGAACTTACAAATTCACTTTTCTTTTCAGCTTTGGCTACTTAAAAGGCTATCAATCATAGAACCTCCCCTTGACCCGAGTCAATACCGGCCTAATCAGGTGATGACAAGGAGACGGGCCATTGAGTTTTCTCGCCATATCAATCAGAAATATTGGGACGAAGAGCTGTCTTTTCATAGCGGTCCATCGATCCGATGGGTGGTGCCGTGGTGGCCTATTTATGTTTGGACTGGTTTGGCACCGAGAGATAAGGCTCGCTATCAGGTGATCTTGTCTTTTAGACAGATAGTTCACCTTCATTCTGGCCGCATACTTAGGCAGTACGGTTGGTCCCAGAGGATCCCGGAGAACGAAGCAGTTTTGAGTGACCCAACCCAGCTGACTGATGTAATGTGCCGCACCTGGATGCAGCGATGGTACACCCAGGTTAATTGGTCTGTTCCTGAGTCTCTTCACTCTATTTGGGTATCAGACTCTTATGTGAAATTGACGAAAGCAAATTCTGCCAAGGCCCGAGCTGCTTTAAAGGTTGACGAAGCTTTTGACCTGCTTCGACGGGAGCAAGCTAAAGATAATAGGGGATTCTTTGACGAAGGCGAGACTCCAGCTAGATTGGTTCGTCAGATGTCAGGTCAGAGGGGAAGAACTAAGACTCAAGCTGAAGGGTCTAGTCCTAGAGGTGCGCGGGGGAGAGTGAGCCCCCGAACAGACTTGGAAAAGAAACTTGGCCCGAAGTTGGCAGTTCAGGACCGACTTGGTCCTCGAGATAGGCTACCTGAGCACGTACGGGCTCGACTCGGACCGGTTAAAAAAGTAGAAGACCCACTGTCGAAGAAACGATTTCGAGCAAAGGAGGCTCCTCATATGATCCGGGAACGCTCGCCCCCGCCCCGGCGACCACAGGCTCCACGAGACCCGAAAGACAAAGGCAAGGGCAAGATGCCCTAAATATCTGTGTTTTTAGTTTTATTATTATTTAAATATTACTATTTTTTTGTGGTGTGCTTTTTGTTGTTTTTATTTTTTTTGTGATAAAATTTGAAATTCCCGAGTTTATCGGGTTTTTAGTTAATAAAAGACATATTTATTAGTGAATACCGTTCCTGTCTTATCATTATTGCGGTGGTTGTGCCCTTTTGAGGGGCTGCCTACGTATCCACAATTAGTGGAATCAAACCAAATGTAGTTCGGGCGTGGAAATTTGCAATTTCGAAATTCACCGAGACTATTAGTTTGAGGTGTGCGCGACAGTAGGATAAATAATCCTAACTTATTGACTTGCTTATAATTTTGAAAGTTTATTTATAAAAAAGACGAATTTTTATAAACTTTTTGCAAATGACATTGAGATGAGGTTTAGGAGTAGTAGCGCTTTAGCTGGTCCAAGTTGGTCGGGTTGACAAATTCATTCCCGTCTAAGTCTGTCAGCATCACTGCTTCTCCTGATAGAACCTTCTTTACTAGATATGGCCCAGCCCAATTGGGTTTGAATTTTCCCCTTGGGTCAACTGGTAGTAATGCTCGAACGGATTTGAGAACCAAATCCCTTTCTTTGATATTTCTGGGCCTAACTCTTTTATTGATGGCCCGTTGTATCCTTTTTTGGTATATTTGGATATTGTGAGGGCCCGGGACCGGCGTTCGTCCAAAAGAACAAACGAGTCATATCGAGCTTGGACCCAATAAGTTTCAGGCACTTGGCTTTCTAGTAAAATTCTGAGAGACGGTATTTCCAACTCGTCTGGTTGAACTGCTTCCATCCCGTACGTCAAATAATATGGAGTTGCCCCGGTTGCAGTGCGGATTGACGTTCGATACCCCCAGAGGGCAAAAGGTATTTTGTCTGGCCAGTCCCGATAATTATCAGCCATCTTTTTAAGTATGGTGACAATTGTTTTATTAGCTGCCTCTACCGCTCCATTTGTTTGGGGACGGTAAGGCGAAGATGTATGCATTTGGATTTTATATTTGGCTAGCAAAGTAGCGGTTTCGGCATGGAAATGTGTCCCGTGATCACTGATAAACTCGTGCGGGATCCCGTATCGGCATATAATCTTGTTTTGAATGAACTTAGCAACGTTCTTAGTGTTCAAACTTCGGTACGACTCGGCTTCGACCCATTTGGTGAAATAGTTGATAGCCACCAAAATGAAACAGTGACCTCCCGTCCCGGAAGGGTTTATTTTCCCAATTATATCAATTTCCCATGTCAAAAATGGCCGTGGTGATGTCATGGTGTATAATAGGGATGACGACATATGCTGAACATTAGCGAAAATCTGACAATCATGACAGTGCTTGACATATAAATGGCAGTCGGTCTCCATACTATTCCAATAATATCGTACCCTCATAATTTTTCGGACCAGCATCTGGGCGTTCATATGAGGACCACATTCACCATCGTGCACTTTGGCCATAACCTTCTCGACTTGTATTTTGTTGACACATAGGAGGAGAGCCCCCTGTGCCGTCCTTTTGTATAATCGTCCGTCGTCCGTACGGAGGAACAGGGTTGCCAATCTCCGCTGGGCTTTCTTTGCCCGGTTTTCAGTTCCCGGAGGATATTCTCCTGTTGTCATATAGGTTAGAACAGCCTGATACCAAGGTTCTGGATCAATTATCTCGATGTCTTGAATAACGTGAATGTATGTCGGCTCGGACCGTCCTTTGACGCAAATCGGCCTGCTGGTCAGGTGCTCCGGGATATTTAATAAGGATCGTAATTTGGAAAGTGCATCCGCAAATTGGTTTTCTTCCCGGGGTAGATAAATGTATTCTACCTTTTAAATTGTTTTTCGAGAACCCTTACTCGCGCCTGATAGGACACGAGGTTGGCATTCCGAGTTTTCCATTTTTGAAGAGCTTGGTTGATGACTAGAGACGAATCTCTGCGGACCCGGAGGTTTGTGACTCCTAGATCAGCGGCGGCTTGCAACCTGTGAATGCATGCTTCATATTCGGCTGCATTATTAGTCATGTTGAAATCCAGCTTAATGGATAACGGAGTGTGCTCCACTTTTGGTGATATTAGGAGAATGCCGACTCCAAACCCCAAGAAATTGGATGCCCTGTCAAAATATAAATCTCATGTTTCTGTGTCGGTATGGAATATATCTTCATCTGGGAAGGACCAAGTGTCGGTGTGTCCTTCTTCGGTTACGGGACTATCGACGAGAAATTCGGCCACTACCCGGCCTTTGACAGGTTTTAGTGGCACGAATTTGAGGTCGAATTATGCCAACATTAAAGTCCATCTAGAGATCCTACCACTGAGAATGAGCTTCTCGAATAGGTATTTGATAGGATCCATTTTGGATAATACATGTACCTCATAACTGAGCATATAGTGCCGGAGTTTTTTAGTGGCCCAGACTAGGGCTAAGCACGTTTTCTCGAGCATGGTATACTTGCATTCATACTCCAAGAATTTTTTGCTGATGTAGTAAATGGCTCGTTCTTATGAGTCGACTGTCTGTGCTAGCATAGCCCCCTTGGCTGTCTCGGTCGTTGTTAGGTATAACGACAAAGGTAAACCGGGTTGAAGTGACATTAATACCGGCGGAGCAGACAGGATCTCCTTAATTTTGTCGAAAGCTGCTTGGCATTTTTCATCCCACAGTGTTCGTTCCCCTATTTTCAGTTTTTTGAAAATCGGTTCACACACCAAGGTTAGCTTGGATATAAACCGGCTGATATATTGAACTTTCCCGAGAAATCCCCTTATTTCTTTTTCGGTTTTAGGAGGTTGCATCTCGGTTATGGCTTTGATTTTAGCTGGATTGACTTCGATGCCACGTTGGCTAACGATACGACCTAGTAATTTGCCAGATGTTACCCCGAAACTGCACTTTTGAGGGTTTAGTCTCATGTTATATTTGTGCAATTGGGTGAAAAACTTCCTTAGGGCCACAATATGCCCGTCTCGATCTTTGGATTTGATGATCATGTCGTCTACATAAACTTCCACTTCCTTATGCATCTTGTCGTGTAATAAGGTCGTGGCGGTTCATTGATAAGTGGCCCCGACATTGATGAGACCGAACGGCATGACAGTGTAACAGTAAGTACCCCAAGGTGTAATGAAGGTAGTCTTACTCATATCTTCTTCTGCCATTTTGATCTGATTGTACCCGGCATACCCGTCCATAAATGATAAAAGGGCATGATCGGCCGTGTAGTCCACCAGTATGTCGATGTGTGGTAATGGAAAGTCGTCTTTCGGGATTGCTTTGTTAAGATCCCGAAAATCTAAAAATATGCGCACCTTACCGTCCTTTTTAGGTACCGACATGATGTTTGCAACCCAGTCCGGATATTCGGACACTTGTATGAAGCCGACTTTGAACTGTTTGTCGACCTCTTCCTTGACCTTGAAAGACCATTCGGGTCTCATTCTGTGAAGCTTCTATTTTACCGGCTTACACCCGTCTTTGATGGGTATAAGGTGTTCAGCTATTTCCCGATCTATCCCCGGCATGTCCTTGTAGGACCATGCGAAGACATCCTTGAACTCTTGGAGGAGGTTTGTGAATTGTTCTCTCCTCGGGCTCTAAAGATAACCCTATCTTAAGCATCTGGGGCTCTAAGGTGGTTCCCACAGTGATGGACTCAGTTTCTTCGATTACCGGGTCTCGGGATTCCCTTTGCTCTAGTTGCTCGATCAGATGCGGAGGCAAGGATACTTGTTCGTTGGGTTTCTCAATGTCATTGCATATAATATTTTTGAAATTGAAAGTATTTTCAAAATAAGACAAGTCGTAAGCAGAACGGTTATCGTTATTATTGATAGTAAATTTGGAAAGCAACTCAAAGAGAGCGGCCATCTGATCATTGGTCAGAGGCGAGATTGAGAGTGCCCTCGGGACAGACCCTGAGGCTCCAGTGGAAGTGACAACAGGGAGAGGGATTACAAACTGGACGAGGGCAAATATGTCATCTGGAATGTAGTTGCATTCCCGAGCCAATTTGGTCTCGGGATATGTGATGGTGGGTTGGTAGAGACCAACTTGGACGGCCCCGAATTCCGGGGTAAAGTAGTCAGTTAGTCTTGGGCTGTAAGGGCCCAAGTAGGTACCCTTAATGATGTTGCAGGCCTTCTCAATACCAGCCCGAACCACATTTCCCGGGGTTATAGCGTACCCTAAGCCAAAGCGAGACTCTCCGTCATTCAGGACTTAAAAAATCTTCCCTGCTGGAAGATATGGTCTCGAAGTAGCCCCCGGTAAATATCCTAAATTTTGTAGCACCGTGTCGATGGTAGTGGTGAAATAGGGCCAGAAGAGATATTCCTTTTCGATCATCCCTACAGAGTCGAACCCTCGGAGGTTTGTACGGCCCGTTGCGTTGCAGCTAGCCACAGTTATGGAGGTTGCCTCCAAAGTAATGACACCATCTTGCAGGGGCAACTTGACTTTTCTGTGGAGGGTAGAGGATACAGCTTTGACCGCATGGATCCATGGCCTCCCGAGAAGTAGGTTGAAGGAGGAGGTGACATCGATCACCTGGAATTCTAACTTCTTCTCAATGGGGCCCGTTATAATTGTTAGCTTAACGATCCTAGCAACCGGTTTTGAGCTTGCATCAAAAGCCTGGATAGTCTGCGCAGTTGGAAAGTAATCGGCCTTGGTAATGCCGAGGCTTTGGCGGTCCTTAAGAGAAGGACATTCACAGCATACCCGTCGTCAATTAGGGTCATCGGGACGTACTTCCCTCGGCAGATCACCGTAATGTACAGGGCCAAGTTGTAGGTGGCCCGGAATGGTGGCAGTCGGACTCAGAGAAGGTGATTAACGGGCCTTCTTCTTTGGATTTGCCCTTGAGATGGGGCATGATGGTGGCTACCATTTCAGTAGGGGTAACCAGGGAGTTGACATTGATCTGATCGGGGGCCTTAGTAAGTGCTTCCCGATGTTCTTGCGAGCTAACTAAGAGTTGCCATATAGTGAGGTCAGCTCGAGCCCTCTTTAGTTGCTTGACAAGAGCCATGTCATTGCTTGGCTCTTCGAGGGCAGTTTCCGTCCTAGTAGGTTCAGTGATGGTGGCTGGGATAGGGGTGTCCTTAGAGCTAGTGGCTTGTTAAGGACGACCGACAGTAGCAAGGTGGTTACTGGCTAAAGCTTTGGACTTAGCCTTTCGGACCTCTTCGGGGGTGATGGGGACAGCCTCTCCTTTAGCCAGGTAAACATCATCTGCATCATCGAACCAGATCCCATTAACTTGTGGGATTAAAGGAGAAATGAGGTGAGAACAATCGATTACTTCTCCAGTGAAGATGGCACGGGCGCTGAAGGGGTTTTCTTTGTTACTCGGTTTATCCTCGGGCAACGGTATCTTCCCATTCTCGATTAAGTCCTGAATTAGATGCTTCAACTTCCAGTATTTTTCAGTATCGTGCCCATTACCTCGGTGATATTGGCAATAGGCCTGGACATTGTAGCTTTTGGAGAGTTTCTCGACCGGGACTTCAGGAGATGAGCCTATCGGTAGAATAAGGCCCTTGGAGGACAACCTTTGTAAGGCGTATGTATAGGTGGTCCCTATATTGGTGAATACCCGAGCTGGGGTATTCTTTTTGAACGAGGCATCTAGTAGATTAACCGCGTCGAAAATACTACAAGTTGCAGCTGCAGCTGGGGGCTTGGTAGTGGAAGAAGTAGCCCCTTGATATCCTCGGTAAGACCCTCTAGCCTCAAATCATCTTCGATTCTCATCCCCATTTCGGCCAAAGTGGTGAAATTGGGTATGACAGCATACCTGAGATGGACCCGGTAGGAGGGGAGGAGGTTTTTGACAAAGGCCTCCACTAAAGTCTTTTCACTGGGCTTGTCCACCAGTTTCACACTTTCGACTCTCCAGCGTTGAAGGTATTTGGTAAAACCTTCTTTGTGCTCCTGGGCCATAACCTCCAAGGAGCACATCGTGGTCTGGATCTCGGCATTATCAGCGGAATTCCGAGCGAACTCCGTTGCCACGTCATCCCAAGTTGGATATTTCTTAGGGTCCAGCCTGTAGTACCAGGCTTTTGGGTGCTTCTCTAGGGATGCAGCAAAGAGATTCTTGAACATCGAAGAATCAACTCCCTTGATAGCCATGAATTCTTTGAAGGCCCGTACATGTAGTAACGGGTCTTCGGTTTCCTCGAACATGGGCAAACCTGTGAGGTTCAGGTTTGCGGGAAGCTTGTCATTCACCAGGGAGTAGTCTCGGGCATTTTCCCGATGGATATTGTTTTCCCCTGCTAGATGAATTTGTTCTTTTAGTCGGCGCACCGCGCTAACTACTTCAGCTAGGGGCCAAGTGGTCTCAGTCCCAGCGACAGGAGTCCCCTGCTCCACGACACTCAAACGAGTAACAATAGCTATTTGGTCAGATCATATAGCTGTCAATTGGGCCTCGATCTGAGTCTTCTTGATGACCATAGCGTCCAATGAGGCTGACACCTTGTTCAAGGATTCTTCCATTTTGCGCTTGTGTATGGTTACCGGTGGCCTGTTTGTAAGAATACCGCGTATCAGAAACTAACCCAGACCTTAGAACTAAAATAGTACATCCTGGGCAAGGAAAATACTGAAAAGGAAAACGACTCAGAGAAGACACCAAGACGGGTGACCCGTAGGTGGTGTGACTTCCTTAAGATTTGGCTGTGTGGGCCTAGTCCTGTTCGAAGGAAGGTCCACGTGATATATTCCCTAGACTTTGGACTCGAATGTGTAAACGAGCCTTCCTTTGTTGGGGTATGTCCTACGTAGGTGGGCCAGGCCTTGACAAATAAGGCGGACCGGGATGAGGAGGAAAGTCGTGATGTAAGATCGACGGAGTTCCGACGCTAAAGACCTTCGACGACTTATGAAAAGACCGACACTACTAAATGCGGAAAGTCTTAAGGTAAGGGAGGTTTTTGAAAAGAAAGTTTGAATTCCGAGAAAATAGGAGGACGGTCCCGACTTCTGTAAAACTGGCAAAATGCGGTTGGGGCTAGAATTTTTGAAGGTTCAAAATTTTTTGAATTTTGAATGGACAGCATACCGGCTAAAAATAGGCCATTTTTGAGTCAAATCGTAAGTCCTAAGTTTGGTAGCCTTCCGGGTTTTTGAATATTGAATATTTTTGAAAAGATGCATCTTTGAAAATGACGGTTTTTGAAAACGACACAGAAACCAAGTAGCACATAGTCACGCAAGTATTATAACGACACCATGTATGCTTTATACTAAGTCTCGGTCGGTCTAAATAGGGTCTATACCAGTGTGCATAGCCTTTTCGAGAATCGGGACGGACTTCCTAAGTCGAGTTGATCTTAGAACATGCCGCGAAACCCATAAGAATTAGCTATGAACACCTTGACATATCCAATTTGGAATAAATCGCGTATAGTGGGACGTCGGTCACCAGTACCGGCCCGGGTAAAAATGGGGTAATGCATGAACCGTAAAAGTAAAGGGCGTATTGTACTAATCGAACGATTTCTCCTCGAGTCTCACCCTGAGGATCCCAATGGTAAGGCACACATCAGTTTTCCCCAGTGGAGTCGCCAAATTGTGGACATGACATAGGTCCACCCCGACGCGCCCACGCGTGGGTTTGGGTAGGCGAATGAATCTCATCTGAGATGGTTCTCAGGTTAAAATTTAAATCGAAGATGGAGTCGCCACCAAACTTTGTGGGAGTTTGGGCCCATTCGAACCCACTCTATATTTTGGTTGGGCCGTGCACAGAGTACGATCCACTTCTCTACAAGAGCTTGTGGGGTTCGTCCCTTTGCATTACGATATCGATGTCGACATTATCGGGGATCGTGTACTGAATGACTCTCGTGCGCCAACGGTTTCGGGCATCCAAAAATCGAGGTTCTGAGTAAGGGGTGATGGTAAGTGTTGGGAAGCCCACAAAGGACACCCAATCTCACCCGCACATAGCGGCCTCTACTAAAATATCGTTCGGTTTTAAAATACGCGCGATAGTAATCCGGTGGAATGTTATGCAAATAGCGTTTTACGAGATGCGAAAAATTGAATAAACTGCTACGTCGATTTAATGCTTTTGAACTAACGCCGGCGTTATATTAGCATGCGAGGTTCATTTTAGTACAATAAAGCAAACAACGAAAATAAAGGCACGAAAGTAAATTACAAATACACGTGCATAATACAACCCGGAATTACAATATAACAAATGCGGAAATCAAAATAATTGAAATAATAACGATGACAATAACGGATTATAATGGATGATACGATGCGTAGTTGCGAAAATATGGGCACGTGATAGTCTTTACACGTGATGTCTAAAAGTCGTAGAAAAGGATTTTGATAAAGGTTATTATATGTACAGGGCTCACGGTTTCGGTTGTGAACGAGGCCACTCGACCGAATCGTGGGGAGACTCGATCGAGTGCCTACCTAAAACCCTCCTGCCTGTTTTTTGTGGTGCCACTCGATCGAGTGGGCTATGGCGCTCGATCTAGTGCCTCCTGTACGGACTGCTGTCCGTTTCGAAAAGGCGTCAAATTCGGAATTGCTTTTAGTTTTAAATCGATAATTAACTAAGTCGCATTAAAATATAGCATAATTTGTACTCGACTCAATTTTCGGTACTCGTCATATTCAATATTTGGTTAAGGAACCAATATCTAACATTTAGACTGAAATTTGTAATAAAATTGAATTTGGTCGGACTAAAACGAGTATCGATTCCCTCCGCCTCATAATGTCGTAATCAATCCTTTCAGACCGTGTGACAATTAATTCGGCGTCAATGGGTTCGTGCTAGTACGGTTTATCGATTAATTCTATTTAGACATGATATTCGACTACATAGTCGGTAGCGCATCCTTAGAATAACATTTTTATTTGTTTGATTTGAGCGAAAGTCGATTCCCTCCGCGTCACGACATCGTTAATAATCCTTCCGAATTATGTGATGTTCGATTTGCATCAACAGGTTTCATTCTAACCTTTTAAAAAGGGGAATCAAATATGTTTAACGAGGAGTATTCGCGATCCCTTCATGCCCTTGAGTGTTTAGGGCGGTGCTCCTCGAGAGGGCACCACCACTGTTACAACTCGTAAAGGGATTAAAAGGGTCTTATACGAAGTTCATCTTTAAACGTATTCGATTCGAGGTTTTGTAAATTGATGTATGCGCGATGTTTTGATGTTAATTCGATAGTAGTAGTAATAACGATATTAGAAACGAGAAAAAAAAATGACGAAAAAAACGAAGAAGAAGACGAAAGAGACGGACAGAAAATAAGAGATAGAAGTAGAAATCGGGATTGAATTTTGCACCCTCAACCTACATGCTTTGTCTTCTCGGAATAAGGCTCGTCTAGTTGTGGCTTAGGCACGGAGCGTCGAGAATGGTGGTTTAAGGGGAGAATTGTTGCAAAAGGTTGTGAATTTTTAGAGGAGCAAAAGTTTTAGAGGATGAAAAGTTGTCAATTGTGTTCAGGGGGTGGGGTATTTATTAGAAAAATACCCGGTTTAGAATAAAAAAGGGCCACTCGATCGAGTGGCGTAGGTTGACGGGCACCCCAATCGGATCGGTCGTTTAGCAAAGGACGGAAGGTCAAACAAATTTATAGACTCGGAATAACACAAAAACTACTAGAGTAATCGTGGTAAGTCGAGGTCGGTCCACAGGGAACGGAACGTAGTAGTAGCGAGTTAAAAGTGATGTGTTTGGTGTCTAGAGGGGGGGGGGGGGGGGGTTCTAAGGGTCGAGTCTACACTAGAAAAATAACGATAGAAATAGCTAGAGCTAACCAATCTAGGAAACGTGTTAGGGGGAAGTCGGGATTCGGAACAAGAAGTCTAAGAAGATCGGAATCGGGTTTTTGTCGCGACATTGATAAAGGGAGAATGCCACGTTTCGGTTTCTTCACCCAACCCACCTAAACACCCGCTTTCGCGACGAAGAAGGGTAAGTCTCTAGTTATGGTAATTTCTACCCCGAGTTTTCCCATATTGATAGAAATGAGTCAAGGTCGGTCTAGCTGGCCGGACTGAAACAACAATGACAGACACAACAACCACAAGCAAGATAAACCAACAAGCAAGCAACCCACCAACATCCCTTAATTCAAATAATCCAAGTCCTCATCCCTAAACCCCCCCAACAAGAAATCTACTCAGTAATCATAATGGAAGACAACAAAACATTAACTAAGGAGAAAATAACTACAACATGCATACTATCTAACAAAATAAACTAAAGAATAATTAGAACAACATAAGTAAAATCTAGAGAAACTAACAACACTAAAATAATCTAAACAAGACAATAATGAGAGAACTATATTAAATCTAAACTAGAGATTAGAGAGTGGAGGAGAAATATACCAACTATGAAGATCTACAAATAATAAGAAGATTGCATAAATAAAGGTTGAATCTTTGATGAAGAGAATGAAGAACTTGTCACTAATTCATCAATAAACTCCACAATTCTTCAAATAAAACTTGAAACTTGAAACTTGAAATAATAATCTTCTACAAACTTGAAATCTAGAGAATTGTTGATGGAAACTAGGTAGATATACTACTAAATTACTACTAGAATTACAGAGAATTACTAAGAATACTACTAGATTATTCTACTAATGGATGAAGTAACTACACTAATGGTGGATGGAGATACTACACTAATGATGGGATATGAGGATAGTTGTGGATGCCTTGGGCAACAAACTAGGGTAACATATACTCCCTCCGTCCCACTAAGATTGTCTCGTATTCCTTTTTGGGTAGGTTCTTAAAGATTGTCCCATTTCTCGACTTTCCTTTTTAGTTTATCATTTTTTACAACTTCGTCCCTCCTATGACAAAGTATTTACGATTTTGCCATTCCATTAACCCAGCCACACCACCTCACACATCACCCTATAAAGTAGTCATAATTGCCTATATACCCAATCAACACACAATTTTCTTAATTATTGTGCAAAAGTAAACGGGACAAAAATTTTGGGACGGAAGGAGTATATAGTAATGCCTTAATGGGTCTCTTAACCAAAAGCCCACATCCAACTTTTTGCTCCATTAGTGAGACAATCACCCTTTGCATCTTCATGGGGTGAAACTTCGCCCTGCGGCCTGACGAATTAATCCCAACGGGTGAAATTTCACCCGGTGAGATTTTCTTCTCATTTCGTGGTTTTTGGCATTTTTCTCCATCGGGCGAAATTTCGCCCGGTCATTTTCGCCCGGTGGAGAAGCTCGAAAAATCTTCGGGGAGGCACTTTACCGTCGGGTGAAATTTTGCCCGGTGGTACATCATCGGGTGAAATTTCACCCGGTCATTTTCTTTGGCCTCTTTCCTTGTCTCATTCTTCGTCGATTGATTGGATGACCTTAAACTTTAAGTTGTGTGCTTTGCTCCTTGGACGCTATTCCCTTCTCTTGTGCTCGTTGAAGCTAGATCGTGATTTCGGTGCCAAATCCTATCAAAATTGATAGAAAAACTACCAAACACACGTAAAACGCACAAGAGGGATGCTAATGCGAGAAGTACTCAAAATATGGCGACAATCGCACTACAAACTCGCAAGACGAGGGAAAAACGAGTCTAAATTAGTGGAAAAACGGTCTAAATTTAGCACACAACAATTCCCCCACACTAAACCATTGCTCGTCCTCGAGTAAAGACCTAAAAAGAAACTACAACTACTACTACTAGCTAGACTAAGCTAAGCCGATACGGGGTAATTAACGGGCCCGCTCCGTCCCTTCAACTCACATCAGAATACCCATGAGTTAGAGTACTCCCATTCAAGGCAAGTTGGGGCTTGGTCAAAATGGTGGATGCGACTAAACACACAAAAACACATAACACGAAAGAATAGACGCATCCAAAGCAAAAAGAAAACACTGAATCCCTCATTGAGACGGCGGGGAAGAAACCGATTACTTACCTAAAACAACAATAAATTTTCAAGATAAATGACCCACGTAAACAAGGACCAAAGCCTAATACTATGACAATTTAGCAATAAAAACATGTTGATAATTTAGCCAGGTTCTCCTAATCTTCTAAAGGGGTACGACGGGGCGTATAACGGAGTGGAAAAAGTGAACCATGGATTTGTTCGACACTGTAGGTAGGTGCAGTCCCGCTCTCTTTGGCAAAGCCAAGAGGGTCGTTCCAAACTCGAATTTCCTAAATTAGTCCAAACAAAAAGGGTGGAGTGTTTACAATTATTGGGGTGGATCGACTAATCACCGCTATATATCTTCCTACCTCGGGACTCGGTCCTCTAGTTGGCACTTCACAGTGATGAATCGATCAAAGGGTTTCTTTTTTATGAAGGAGACGTGTGGACATGACATAGGTCCATCCCGACGCGGCCACGCGCGGGTTTGGGGAGGCGACTGAATCTCCATATGAGAATGGATCGAATTGAAATTTAGGTCTTAGTGGAGTCGCCACCGAATTTTATGGTTATTCGGAACCATTCGAGCCCACTCTATGTCTTAATGGTCCGTATACAAAATACGGCCCATTTCCGATGTCAGAGTTTATTGGGCTCGTCCCTTTGCATTTGATATCAATACCGACATTATCGGATATTGTGTATTGAATGACTCTCGTGCGCCAACGGTTTTGGGCATCCGGAAACCGAGGTTCCGAGTAAGGGGTGAGGGTACGTGTTGGGAAGCCCACAAAGGACACCCAACCCCGCCCGCACATTAACGGCCTCTACTAAGAATTCGAATGACTTTCCAATACGCGCGTTAGTTAAACGGGAAAATGATATGCAAAAATTATTTTCCCTAAACATGTGCATGGAATTGAAAAGGGGTTTCTAAGTCAATTTAATGCAATTAATTCTACGTCAAAGTGGAATTTTAGCATGTGGGTTCATTTAGTAAAATAAAACAAACGATGAAAATTGACAAAAGAAACAAACAAAATGTTAGTAACGGTATAACGAATAATAACGGTTTGTGCATATATTGAATGAGATGAAAAGATGCAAATATTATGATGCATGGTTTGAAAAGATAGTATACACGTGATTAATTAGACACGTGTTGACCTAAACCATAAAGTACTATCGAATTTGAAAAGAAGGATGTACGACTCGTGTTTTGGTCGTTATGAGGTCACTCGATCGAGTGGTAGATGGACTCGATAGAGTGGACCTGTAAAAGATGGTTCTGTTTTGCATTATAGACCGTACTCGGCCGAGTTATTGACCAATTCGGTCGAGTAGATAGCCACTCGACCGAGTCACTGTTAGACTCGATCGAGTGGGGGTTGTGAAAAACATTCTGGTTCGGTTTTGGGGTGCCACTCGACCGAGTGGGCTAGGCACTCGGTCGAGTGCCCCCTGTACGAATTGTAATTCGCTTGCAAATTGAATTGATTTAGAAATTGCTTTCGATTTTTGATAAGTCGATGGTTTTACCGAATTGAGCATAAATATTGCATGACTTATGCTCGATTCGGGTTTTTATAAATCATAGATTTGGTTGAACCGAATATAAATATTGTTTGAATTTATACCCGATTCTAAATTTGAATGCTCGTCATATCTCATATTCGATTATTGAATCGATATGGAATACTAGAGCGGAAAAAATAAAGAAAATTGATTTGAGTCGTTTTAATTCAATCAAAACGACATGAATTTCTCTCCGCGTTCGTAGTGTCATAATTACGACGTGACATCTACGTTAGCATCAACGAAAAATCGAATTGATTGAATTAAATTGACTAGATTTGCTAGATTCGACATCCAATTATGAAATTGGTATCGAATCTACGAAATCGACACTTTGCTTAAATTAGAGGACTTGATTCCCTCGCCTTTTCCGACATCGAAATAAATCCCGAGGGATTGTGATGTCGGATCCGCGTCAACGGGTTTCGACCCTTATTAAAATTGATTTAAAAAAATTGATGAGTGCAAGATTGATGATGATGACGACAAAAATAATAACGAATTATTGTTTAAGTTAACTAATCTCAATAATCAAATAGTCGGGGTATCGGAATAAGCGACCGTCAACGCTGTGTGCAGTACACTTGTATATTCGTGTTTTCTAATTCCGATATCCCTCTTATTCGACACAAATTGATAAGTATTTTAATGCTTTGATATTAATTATACTATCGATATTATGATGCAATGAACAAAATAATAAAAAAAACGAAAAAAGGCGAAGAATAAGAGGACGGACGATGAAGAGAGAAGGAAAAGAGAACGGGGTTTTGACACCCTCAACCTACATGTTCTTGTCTCGGAACGGACTCGTAACCGTGGCTTTAACACAAGAGTCTTCGAGGTTTTATGAAGATTAAGTTATGGTGGCTCGGGATTGATTGCTAAAACTAGGTTTAGGGATTTTGCTAGTGTAGAATTGCTAGGGTTTGATTAGGGTTGTATGTGTAAAAAAGTTGTGAGATTAGGGTTCGAAAAAGTGTCTTGAAGGGTGTGCAAGGGGTTGCTTATATAGGCAAAGCTAGGGCACCCGGTTAGGGTTACTCGACCGAGTGGGTGTCTAACTCGGTCGAGTGGCCCGTTACGCCTGCAGCCGGGCTCGAAATAGGACCACTCGATCGAGTGGGTAGGGCACTCGATCGAGTGGCCCAAATGGGTTGCGCGGATCTATTGACCTGGACCTTGACTTTGGATGCTTGATGGGTTTTGTGTTTGACTTGGACTTTTGATGATGTGAGGGGCTGTTTTGTGTGTCTCGGAAACGACTTTGACCGGGGTTGACCCAATCGCAAAAAGTCGGTTTTATTTCCGGTGTCGGTTTCGGCCCAAATTAGCCTTATTTGATTGGAAACAGCCCACTGGACCTGGATTTGAGGTTGATTTTGTGATATTTGTACTCTGTAAGTGTGTTGGCCAACGATTGATGGATTTGAGACCGTATCCGAGCGCATAGAAGGATGTTAGCGTCCGATCATCATTGGGTGTTTTTTTTGGAAACTGCTATAGACACCTGGCAGTCAAAATGTGGGTGTCTACAAGATGTTTTTTCGATGATATGATTTTCATTTGAAGCTCCTTTTCTCTCCTCGTTTTTCATATTTTTGTGCTCTTTTCTGTTGCTTTGGTTTGCCCTTTTTTTGGCTTTTTGATGTGGTTCGAAACCAAGCTCGGAGGTTATTTTTGTGTAAACTTATTGTGGTGATGTATAGGTGGAGGAAAAATAGTTAATCGAGAACGCGCGCCATTCCCGGATAACCCCCAAAAAGGCGGTAAGAATTTGGACTAAAGGTGCAATGGTCATTCGAGCAAGGTCACCTACAAAATGGGATGCGTGAACCAAGGCCTAACTCCTCCATGGGTGGTCAAATGCAAACCCCGAAGTAAACCTCTAGTAGAAAAGGTGGACTCAAGCTAAATGATCAACAAATTCATTGATCAAGAGTCATTCTACTAGATTAAGGTCCAAAGTCTACAATGAGTTATCTACAATGAGTTATCTACAATGGATAGTAAACTCTAGTAAGAGATTTGTAATCGGGTTTTCAAAAAGTTTAGTCCTAGACACTCTATACAAAAACAAAAGAAACACACGAAAAGGAAAAAAAGAAATAAAAGAAAACACAAGTAAGGTTATGCACTCCATACTCCATCGACATTCAACCGCACAATCAACCACAACACCCAAAATGCTCACCTTGAGAGCTTCCAACTAGCAACAACCTAACTCCACTGCAAAAGTAAAGAAGGAAGCGAAAAGGAAGGAAGTTACCTAGTGGGTGCCTTCATAATCTCTTCAAATCGTGCTATTAAGGTGGTGGTTACCTGTAAGAGTAGAGAACAAAACCGTACACGGGACACGAAACATAACGAGAAACAAGAAAAGAAAAGAAAAGAAAAAGAAAAGAAAAATGTTTTTGGTTTTTCCAATTTTTCCAATTTTTATGGTTTTTGAAAAGGGTTTTGTAAAATAAAAGATAGTAGATCCCTCCCCCACACTAAAACTGTACATTGTCCTCAATGGAAAAGTAGGGGAAGATTGAAAAACGCGGAAAATAAAAATCATTTTGGATTTTTATGAATTTTCAAATGTTTTTGGATTTTTCAAATTTTTTGAAAAAAGAAAAAGGAAAACGAAAATAAAGAAAGCGATAAAATAGTGGCGGGCCTAGGTGCAATCACATCACCTAGATCCTAGCCAAGTGGCTAAGAAATTGAAAAAGAAATAAACGGAAAGAAAAGAAATTAAAACAAAAGGGTGAAAAATTGGGCGTAGGTGTAGTCACGTCACTTAGCCCGGATTAAGAAAATTTTGAAAAGGGTCGATTAAAATTTGGATTTTTCAAAAGGGTCAATGGCGTAATCACGTCGCCTAAAGACTGGGAGCAATACGAAGGCCGCTTCGGCCACAAAAAATCGATGGGACAGTGGGACAGCTTGCAATTTAGTTCGAGGTAAAACAATTCACAATGATTATAAAATGATGAAACAAGGAACAAGGAGCGAATTCAATTCAAAGACATGCAATTGTAGATGGTTAAAGACTTACCGACCTAATCCACACACATACACAACACACTCACTACCGACCGACTTTGGGGGATCGTTTAATTTGGGTAATCGTTCGACGCGAAAGAAACCATCGGAGACCCAGGATAGGGTTGTATGCCCTCGGTGGGTTCTAACTCACAAGGGTCTTGGATCGTATGACCCTCGGGTAACGTGTAGTGCGCATACTCCCAAACTTCCATTCCCCCCGATTCGTTTAGTCAGAATTCACCGGGGCCTAAGGGTAGGTCCCAATTGTGGCAATTATAAATATTGGTTCGGTGTGTGTTGGTGACTATTAAAGCACGGTCATGGCAAATAGAGACAAGGCGATGACCGGGTACATTAAAGATCCAAGTCGGAAGACAGGCCTCGTCAAGCCAGACTCGATTGTCTAGTGGGATAAGGTGGTTGATCGCATAATCCAAGTTTTTCGCGATTAAGGTCACAAGACCTCCACAGTCTACAAAGGGGCATTGGGCAACGGTAATACGGTGAAAATGCAACGCTACGACAAGTGGTAGGTCTAAGGGGTTAGGGTTACCAAGTAAGGAGTTAGAAATCAATTGCAAGACGCACACATCAAGATTAATAATATTATCGGTAGATGGTATCAAGTAGTGGGAGAGTATCTCGGACAAGTAACGAATAGAGGGGTTACGGATTTCAGAGGTAAAGTTCGAATCAGGTTCGAAGTCTCGTTGGTCACTTGCTATGCACCTCCAAAGGTCTCTTCTAGACGCACTAGCTTTAAAATCACTCAATGGTTCACTAAGTCCGGTACCCGATGAGGGTAAGCCTAAAGCTAAGCCAAACTCGAAAATAGTTAAACAATGGGGTTTACTGAATAAACGAAATCTAAACATTCTTGGTGTGGTCGGGTTATCGATAGTAAAGGTCCCTAGGAACTCACAAGTCAAGTCTTTATATGTAGAAGCCGCGAGACTAAGGAGTCCGCTAGTTCCGGTCCTTGACGATAACTCTCTAATATCGTCCTCTATTTCTAAAATTTCCATTGTGAACGGACAAGGCCACCTTGTGTTCTGAAAGGTCATTTCAGAGAAGGTTTGAGCTAAGGGTGTATTAGAACAAGGTAAAATTTTAGGCTTATGAGACTTACAAGAAGTAGAACGTTTAGAAGGCTTAGAAGTCGAAGGCATACCTTGTATTCGAGCGGTTCGTTGAGCTCTTGTCTCCATAATAATAACTTGCAAGAAAAATCCCAAAACTTTCTTCTCCTTCTTCAAGAACCCAAAATTATAATCACCAAGTTGAAATAGAATTATGAATGGAGGTTTGAATGTGGTTGGGGTGTATGGAAGGTGGTTTGATGTTTTTATGAAGGGTGAAAATGTGGAGTGAAATTTGTGATATAAATAAAGGTGGTTGAGGAGGCAAAGTGAAAGTTTTAAAGTGGGTGGTAAAATTTTGGTGTAAAATTTTGGAGGAAAAGTTATGTGTGGTAAATGTGGAGGAGGGAATTGAAATTGTAGTGAGGAAATAGGGTATAGGTGATCCGTTCGAGCTCATGTCGCCGGGTGAAATTTCACCCGACGGTATTTCGTCATGAAAATCGACTTTGCCAATTTTTTTTCCACCGGGTGAAATTTCACCCGGTGAAAATCTTACCGGGCGAAATTTCGCCCGGTGGTGTCTTCATTAATTCCGGCAAATCTGGCAACTTTCCCGTAGGGCAAAATTTTGCCCGGTCAAGTCTCACCGGGCGAAGTTTCGCCCGACGGTCTTGTTTTCTTCGCTTTTCTGCCTTGTCATTCTATGGCTCTTCAATAATCACCTAAAGATTCAAATATTGACTCGACTCACATTACATAATCAATATCTCCCACAAACATGCTTGTGGTCTTCAAATAAGCTCCATAACTTCTCCAAAAGCGTGATCTTCATCCAAATAAATGCTCCATGGCGAAATCCAAGTTCAACCATTCTTCTCAAGCTAACAAAACTAGAAAAACTCAAAGAAATATGATACATATATACAAGGTGGTTGTTGACGATACCACCAAACCTACTTTGATTTGGGAGGGGGTTAAACAACGTTCCCCAATGGGAGCTCACCAAACTTCACGGCAACAAAGGTCTCACGAACGTGACCGGGATGATAAATCTTCAAACGCTGTCCATTGACCATAAATTTCCCGGTTTCCGGGCTAGATATCTCTATTGATCCATATGGTTGTACCTTGGTCACTTCGAATGGACCCGACCATTTTGATTTCAACTTACCGGGGAAGAGCTTAAAGCGAGAGTTGAAGAGTAATACCTTATCACCAACGGAGAAGTCCTTACAAAATATTTGAGAATCGTGCCATTGGCGAGTTCGTTCCTTGTAAATCTTCGAATTTTTGTAGGCTTCGAGTCTTAATTCTTCCAATTCTTGTAGCTGGAGAAGGCGGTTATCTCCAACAACACTCTCATCGAAGTTTAACTCTTTGACTGCCCATTCAGATTTGTGTTCTAATTCCACCGGTAAATGACAAGCTTTACCATACACAAGACGATAAGGAGTGGTTCCAATCGGCGCTTTGTAAGCCGTTCTCAGTGCCCAAAGGGCGTCATTTAATGTCAATGACTAATCCTTTCGGTGTATTTACAACTTTCTCTAAAATTCCCTTTATTTGACGGTTGGAGATCTCGGCTTGCCCATTTGATTGAGGGTGGTAGGCTAGGGACATCTTGTGAGTGATACCATATTTCCTAAGAAGGTGTTCAAAGGTATCTTTCCTAAAATGAGAACCTCCATCACTAATTATGGCTCTAGGCATAACGAACTTGGGAAAATTACATTCTTGAAAAGCTTGATTACAAGCTTGGAGTCATTGGTGGGGGAAGCTACGGCCTCGATCCATTTTGAGACATAATCAACCGCTACTAGGATGTATTTGTTACCAAAAGAGGATGTGAACGGACCCATGAAATCGATGCCCCAAACATCGAACAATTCAATTTCCAAGATGGGTTGAAGGGGTATCTCATTTCTTCTTGTAATATTCCCACTTCTTTGACAAGTATCGCATGTGAGAATGAAAGCTCGAATGTCCTTGAACATGGAAGGCCACCAAAACCCGCTTTGGAGAACCTTGTCAATTGTCTTTTGATTGGCCAAGTGTCCACCATAAGATGTCGAGTGAAGGTGCTTCACAATATTATATCCTTCATCGGCCGTAACACATCGTCGGTAAATTCCATCTACACAACGGCGGAATAAATAAGGCTCGTCCCAATAATAGCGTTGGGCTTCATAACGTAGTTTCTTTCTCTCTTGCTTGGAATAATCGTCCGGAATAAATTGAGATACTAAGAAATTCACGATATCGGCGTACCAAGGTGTAATAGTTTCAACGACCATCAAGGCCTCATCTATCATAGCTTCATTGATGGGTATAACATCTTCTTCATTGCTTTCTTTACTAACCGTTACTCTACTATGATGATTCGCTACCAAGTTCTCCGATCCGGCTTTGTCTTTAATCTCAATATCAAATTCCTGTAAAAGGAAGACCCACCGAAAGAGTCGGGACTTGGTCTCCTTCTTGGACATGATGTATCGAATCGCCGCATGATCGGTATGAATAATGACTTTGAACCAGTAACATAATTTTGGAATTTCTCCATGGCATGGACAACGACAAGCATCTCTTTTTCGGTTGTTGTATATCTCGATTGGGCTTCATCTAGGGTTTTGCTTGCATAGTATATCATATGTAGCTTCTTGTCTACCCATTGACCTAGAACGGCACCAACGGCAAAATCGGATGCTTCGCACATGATCTCAAATGGAAGATTCCAATCGGTAGCTTTGATAATTGGAGTGGTAGTGAGAGAGGTCTTTATCCTGCAAAAGGCATCAAGATACGAGTCATCAAAAATAAAAGGTGCATCTTTCATAAGCAAAGAAGTTAAAGGCTTGGCAATTTTGAAAAAGTCCATAATAAATCGTCTATAAAAACCGGCGTGACCTAGAAAACTCCTCACCTCTTTGACATTTGTAGGTGGTGGCAAGTTTTCAATCACGAAAAATTTCGCCTTATCAACTTCGACTCCTCTATTAGAAACAATATGACCAAGGACAACACCTTGTTCAACCATAAAATGACATTTTTCCCTATTTAAACCAAGTCTATACTCTTCACATCGAGCTAACACTTGATCAAGATTTTCAAGACAAGAATCAAAAGATGTCACATGGACACTAAAGTCATCCACAAAATCTTCCATAGATTTTTCAATAAAATCGGAGAAATTAACCGTCATACATCTGTGAAACATGCCCGGCGCATTACACAATCCAAATGGCATCCTTCTATAAGCATAGGTGCCATAGGGACATGTGAAAGTGGTCTTCTCTTGGTCATCGGGATGAATGGGAATTTGAAGAAATCCGGAATGAACATCAAGGAAACAAAAATAAGATTGATGCGCCAATCTTTCAAGCATTTGATCAATAAAGGGAAGGGGGAAACAGTCTTTTATGGTGGCTGTGTTCAATTTTCGATAGTCTATACACATGCGCCAACCGGTAATGGTCCTAGTCGAAATAGACTCACCCTTTTCTCCTTTGACAACCGTCGTTCCTCCTTTTTTTGGCACAACTTGCACGGGGCTAACCCATTTACTTCTAGTTATTGGGTATATAATGTTAGCCTAATACAACTTGAGGACTTCCTTCATGACAACCTCTTTAATGGTGGGGTTCAACCTACGTTGACCCTCAACCGAAGAACGGTGGTCATCATCAAGGATGATCCTATGCATACAAACGTTCGGGCTTATGTCTTGGAGGTTGGCAATGCTATACCCGATGGCCTTTTTGTGATTTCTCAAAACAATAAAAAGTTTTTCCAATTGAGGACCATCAAGTGTGGCATTAACGATAACGGGATAATTAGTTCCTTCAAGAAAATCATATTTGAGGGAAGAGGGGAGTGGTTTAAGTTCAAGATTAGGAGGAGAAGATACCATACTCTTACCCACCGGTAGTGGTTCTACCTTTTCTTCATGTAAGCATTCATCTTCAAAGGGTGGAGAGTCAAATGCTTCATCTACTTGCTTATCATCATCTATCAAGCTATACTCAACCAAACTATCAATAACTTCAATGGAATGCATTTGTTCAATCATTGGTTGTTTAAGAGCTTGAGAAAGGGAAAACTTTACCGACTCATTCCCTATGTTCAAAGACAACTTTCCATTCTTAACATCAACTATAGCACCTCCGGTAGCCATAAAAGGTCGACCTAAAATAATGGGGGTAATAGTGTCTTCGGGCATATCCATGACAACAAAGTCGGAGGGGATGAAGAACATATCAACTTGAACGGGTACATCCTCAAGTATCCCACACTAAGTCTCTTGGCAATGGAATAGGGTAACAAACTAACACTAGTCCCTAGGTCACATAAAGGTTGATTAACAACAACATTTCCAACCCGACAAGGGATGGAAGAGCTACCGGGATCCTCTAGTTCCTTTGGTATTTGATTCATAAGAATGGCACTACATTGTGCCGTGAGAGAGACACATTCTTTATCCTCTATTGTTCTCTTTTTAGTCAAGACATATTTCAAACACTTAGAATAGAGGGGCATTTGAGAAATTACCTCGGTGAAGGGTAAAGCTACCTCCACCTTCTTCAACATATCCACGAAATGGCTAAATTGGGCATTCTCCTTATGTGGCTTAGCTCGTTCGGGAAAAGGCAATGGTGGGACAAAAGCGGGAGGCAGTGGAACATTGGATTCTTCTTCTTCTTCGGCTAATCGCTCCGCCTCTTTTGTTTTTTCTTCTTCCGCTTCCATTTGCTCTTTCTTCTTTCTTTGTTCTCTTTGTTCATTCTCCGCATTTTGAAGGATATCAAACTCCGCTTGTATTCCCTGGTTTTGTTTGGGGGAAGTGGGAGATGATGCTTGTGGTGCACTTGGTTGATTGACTTTGGATGGAGTGCTTTTGGCATTTAAGTTCAAGTTATTGTACGGGTCCTCAAGTTCTTTGCCACCTCTCAAAATGACGGCATTTGCTTGGTGTGAAGGGTCTCTTGGGTTTTGGGGTTGCCCGGGCAAACCATGGGGTGGATGAATTAGGGCGGCTAAGGCTTTTGTTGCTTCTTGTGATTCCCAAACCTTTAGCCTTGCCTTGGTATCTTGATGTTCATTCCATAGTTGCCCAATGGTTATTTGCAAATCATTAATGTTATCCCATGGAACTCCTCCTTAATCAAATTGAAAATTGCTTGATTGGCCATAAGATTGAGAGGGTTGATTAAATGGTTGTTGATTGTAACCTTGATTTCCTTGAAAATTGCCTTGGAACCCTTGATTGTATCCATGATTGAAATGATTACCATGTTGATTTTGGTAATTGTTGTAATTGTTGGGAATATGGAAGTTTCTACCTTGTTGATTGAAGTTGCTCCTTTGATGAAGAGGCATATATGGGGGCATCTTTGGAGAACCTTGGTTAAAGGGCCTTTGTCGACTTCCTTGGGCACGTGGCATAGGATTTTGAACGTTTTGATTGCCATAAGAAAAATTAGGATGAAATCTTGTGCCGGCATTGTAAGTATTGGAAAAGGGATCAAATTGATTAGTCTTTGCCCATACACTTGTATAGCTTGGACTTCATTTGGCTTTTCAATATAAACTTCTTCATTAGAAATGCAAGAGCTAGAATCATGGCCATAATTGCCACAATGATCACATTGAACTTCCCATGTTAATTGTTTTGGAGGTGATGGTTGCCTTGGTGGAACACTCCCTTAAATTTGGTACATACGTCTAGGAGTGGGTTTAGAACTCATGACATCCATTCTCTTTTTCAATTCTTCAACTTCCGCTTGAAGTTTCAATTCATTAGAACTCTTAGATGAGTTCACTTTGACTTTCTTTCTAGAATCTCTCGATTGACCCATTCTAGAATCACTCATTGCCATCTTCTCAATAAGATTTTTAGATGCCCCATTGGTGAGAGAAGGGAAGTCTCCTCCGGCGACCGACACTACTACAAATGAGAACTTGGGCCACGGTTAAATTCGTGGCAAAAGTGCTAAATTTTCGTGGCTAAAGTACTTTGCCACGGAAAGACCATCCGTGGCGCAAGTGGCCGTGGCAAACAAATAGCCACAGGAAAAAAAAACGTGGCAAGTATTGATTTTATTGCCACGGAGTCTCCCGTGGCTAGAATTAATTTTTTGCCACGGATTATCCGGTGGATAATTATGTTTTTAGCAAAACATTTATTCCGGTGAAAAAATATATAATAAATTAAATAAATTAATAATCGTAAGAATTCTCTACCACTATAGTAGTCACATCTGGAACGATTACTAGCCTTATAGCTGAGTCATTCGCATATTATTTAATTCACCATACGCATCGAGGGGCCTTCCCAGGAGGTCACCCATCTTAACACTACTCTCACTCAAGCACGCTTAACTGTGGAGTTCTTATGGCCAGCTACCAGAAATGAAATTGAACTTTATTGACATAATCATTGGTTTGAATTCTTTTAAAGTGATGTTTTTTTCACAAACTACATTTACTTTTGAGTAATTATTTTTTTTCCTCAATGATTTACATATTATGACTAAAAACTAATTATTCCGAAAAAAAAGAGTTTCGAAGTTGATTTTCGGACTCATGATTTCATTAATTTATCGATATTTCTATTTTAGTTTCTATTTTCCACGTTCTTTTATTGCTAGTTCTTTCGATATGTTTTTTTATTTTCGTTATCGGTCATTATTTTATTTCATCAGTTTTTTATCCTTATTGAGTTTTCTCTTGCCTACTTCATGTTTTACCCAAATTTTATTTTTCATAAAGTAAATTTTATTTTAAATTCATTTTTTAAAATATCTTCCAAATAATATTACAGAACAATTATTGAATTAAAAAGTTGCCGATAAATTAATTTTGGATTTTCTCACTATTTGTCCTTAATTATTATATTTTCTTACTTGTATTTGTTAATTATTTGATTTTCTTATTTATACCTCTCTTTTTTTTTGAAAAATTATTTTGACTGATTTTTGAACTTAGACATAACTTTCTAACACATTAATCTTTCTTCCAAACCAAACAACTTGAAAGACAATTAAATTACAAAAATAATTATTGTTTTCACAGTCAAAGTTAATTCAATAAAATATATAGACTGATTAGAATTCTTAAATACGAATTTAATAAAGCAATTTTTTTCACAATGAAAATATTGTAAGAGAATCAATATTTTGGAAAAAAAATCATTCTCAGTCACTTTCTTTTTTATGTTTTTTTGTGTATGTTTTACATATGAAAAAATTAATTAATTAAGTGGTAAAAATGAAAGAATCTTAAATAATATTAGACGTCTCAATGATGGATGATCAATCGCATCCTTCTTTTACTTGATATGCTATGTACGCCACATTTTAGCTAGCATATATAACACTATGTAAATGTTAGTTGTTTTTCAAAAGTCATACTTAAGATTATAGTATTTTAATAAATCATGTATGTTGTCAAATTAAAAGAAATCAATTACTTCAAAAAATGATGATTAGTAAAAAATCAACAAATTAGATAACCAAAGTTTTCTTGTATTTAATTTTACAAAAAATCAATTTTTTTTCTTAAAATAAACTAAATATAATAATACCAATTTTTTATTAACAAAATATTTTCAAAGTTAATAATTTTTTTTCATATTATCTTTAACTTTGAATTTTAATGAATTTTTTAAGATCAATATTTGACACTCGGCTTAACTTGAAAGTAATGTAATCCCCTAGAAAATCTAACGCAATACAGTGGCGGAAACACTGTAGATCTGGGATTAAAACACACTGAAGTTCTATATTTTAATAAAAGAACGGTCAGTCAATACAGAGCCACTTTTTACAAAAGGGCTAAAATAAAAATTCTCCAAACATGGTTACAAAAATCCATAAATACACACGAATGAAGAAAGAGTAGGATCCACGCTACTCGCTAGCTCACACCCAAAACCCACCAGCAAATACCTGTCATGTTATAAACATAACAGCCACGTCAGTGGGGAGTAACTCAGACGTTCTCCCAGCGAAATTATTAGGGAAAATAATAGTATTATTATATCAAAATACTTAAAATGAGAAAACATTAAATGATATAATGAAAATAAGCTTTCGGAGAAATCTTAAAATATTGGAATAATAAAATCAGAACAAGTTTTCAGAAGAAAACTTAAAATATTTGCCAACCTGCAAATCAAAACGTATCGATAATAATAAAAATATTCAAAATGGCGTTATGGATATATTCAGTGTAGAAGGTCAGATTTTCACCAGGAGAATACTAAAAACTAGCTTCGAGAACTTAGTTCAAACAAATCAAACTTCGGTCTCTAACTAGGCTACTCAACCATAATAGGACGGCGACTTATAAATGCGTGGCCCTAGTTTAAGACAATGTACACCCCTCCTGGGATTACCTGTCACCCAGTTCAACTTATGACGGCGACTTACTGCGAGGCCTAAGCTTAAGGTCAAAATGTACACAACTCCCGGGATACCTGTCACCCGGTTCAACAACTAATGTACCGATTCCTGATACACTAGCCTTATAGTTGATGGCAAAACCGTAAACCCCAGATTATATTACTCTAACCCCACACTTGATTTTATTCCATAACTCCGGAACAACCATTATCGATATTCAAAAATAAATAATCATTGTAAATAATATGAATATACAAAGGAATAAACATTTTATATTAAAAGGGAAACTTTCTATAAATAGAAACTTACTAATTTTAGAAACTTACTTAAAATAGAAATATTGTTATAAAAATACGTAAGTTATTAAAATAGGTGAAATATATAAAAATAGCATTTCCAACGAAATCAAGATTTTATTATTATCGTCGTTATCGTAACTTTTTTATATTTCTAAATTCGTTAATAAAATATAAATCAAACAGAATAGGTGAAAGTATAGTATTTTATAAATAATTAAGAGAATCGAGTTTAAAACCATAAATTTTAGAAAATGAATGTTTTATGAAAATGGTATCAAAATTAATTGAGTCGACGAGCTTTATAAATTAAACGAGATTTTATAAAGCATTCAAATTATTTTTAGCAAAAAGATTTTATCAATAAATAATACTGATTTTACTAAAAATAATCAATCGTAGATAAATGAGAAATTATTAGGGAAAATAGTCTCGACTAAAAATATATTTTAAACTAAATCGACTATTTTCTCATTTATTAATATAAGTCGTAAAATGAAATTAATTTATTAAATGAGTTTACAAATCTCGATTATAATATAAAAATACGAATTTTGATTTAAAATTTTAAATTAACAAAACCTGAAGAAAATATGAAATCGTTATTATTTAGTTACTAGAATCACGAAAACCAATAAAATTTTATAACGATCATTAATAATAAAATTACTAACGGTTTATAAAACGATATTGAAGGTCGTAAAAATATTGATAAGACATACGATTTTAAAATTAATATAATTAGCAATAATATATAGCTAAAATTAGAAAACCGAAGTTAAAATATTTACTACATGCAACTACTCAAACATACGATATAAAATCGAGTAACGTCCAAAAGTTACCTTGTGTCGATATCTGAATCAATCATGTTCTTGTCCTAGTCGAGTCCACACAAAGGTCAGAAAAATTGGAGGACGGAGGAAGAAACTGGGGAATGAAGAACACGAAATTAAAACATTTCATCAAACAGCAACAACCTTCGAGTAGCAGCAAAAGTGACAGCAGCAGCGAGACCGACACAAACAGCAGAAAAGGGGGAAATCAGAGGGAAAGGAAAGAAAAAGCGAGACGAGTAAACAAGAGTATAACAGCAGCAGAAAGACGAGGTACGTAGCAGTAGCATCGGACATATCCAAGAAGGAAAAAAAGCAGCAACAGATCCTCGAAAAACAAGGCAACCGCATCAAAATTTGAACGACTAAACAACAGCAGCATCAATAACCCAGCAGCAAAATAACGATGCAACGGAGAAACAAGAAGAAAAGAAATGAAGAAGTGGAAAATGACAGGCAGAGAGACGGTATCGACACATAATAGCGTGAAAGTAACAGCAGACTGCAGCAGCAACAAACACCGACAGTACAGCATCATACATCAGCGAGAACCCAAAAAACACAACAACAAACCAGCGTCGACAAGCAGCAGAAGATGACCGAACTGGACCGAAACAACGCCAAAATCGAGGAAGAAGAAGGAAAAGAAAGAAGACAAAAAAGGCAACAATAGCAGGAACAAAACGTAACACAAAACCAAGAGAAGAGGAAGAAGAGTAGCAGCACGGAGCAGCAAAGAAGGGAAGAGAAGATGAAGCAGCGCACGCACGACATCAGTACTAACATAGCAGCAGAACAGCACATACGGACAACAAAACAGGATGACAACGACAATGGCATCGAGGCCAGCAAAAGAAAGAAATCAGAGGGAGAAGGAGAATTACCTCCATGGATTCCGGCAAAAGACAATTGCCAAACGCAGCAGCAACACCGACCATATCAACAACATCCACGAGCAGCAGCAGTAAACAAAACAAGGAAAACAGAGGGGTGAATAATCGATGTTGGTGATTAGAACGAAAAAAAAGAGGTGGAAATGGGAAGGAGGACAAAAGAGGCGGTGGGAACTAAAGAAAGAAGGGGGAAAGTACGTAATTAAGTGGAAACAGAATAAGAAGAAGGGGAAAAGAACTAAGAAGTGGAACGGTGGGGAGAAGAATGAAAGCAAAAGGGTGAGTACGTGAATGGGAAAGTGAAAGTCAGACATGAGACAAGTGGGTTGAATGATGATAGGATTAATTAAATGAATCAGTTCGGAAATACGGATTAAATGAATTCTGTAACGATAAGTTGACTGACCCACAAATCGGGTTAAAACGAGTTAATAAATAATCGGACCGTCAAATAAAATGAGTGAATAAAGTACTCGAGATGAAAACGAAGTTGATAGAACTAAATAATTAGACGATCAAATAGTATTTCCCGATAAATAAAAAAAATTTTTGATTAAGTAAATTAAATTGATTTCTCGAGGAGAGAAAATAAATATTTTGACGAAACTTAAAATAAATGAGCTTCGAGCTTAAAATAAAAAGAATTTCGAATATAAATTGTCGAAATAGATTTTCGATAAGAATTACATTAAATGCATAAAATAAATCAAAATCGAAATAAACATATTTTTTTAAAATATAAGAAGAGTTTCCGAGTCCAATAGAATTATAAGAGTTTGAAATGATCAAACGATAAATTCGTTTTATAATAATTTTAAGAATCACGAGTTAAATCGTAAAAATAAAAATACGAACAAAATTTTAATTTAATTTAAATTTATGAAAATCAAGGGTGTTACAATCTTCCCCACTAAAAATAAGTTTCGTCCTCGAAACTATCAAAAATATAAAAATAAAATGGAAAACAAGGTTATATCATTTGAACAAAAGAGAAAGCTTAACTCGCATCGTAATATCGGTTAAAATATTTCTTTACAACTTCAAACGTGATATGAAATCGAAATCGAAGACAAAATTAATTCAAGATAAGTTGGGCTCAGTTACCCGAAGTTTAAAATCATTTAAATTAATAAAACCGTAAGTTAAAAATTACTTGATTAAATAATAATATTTGTGAACGAACTCGAGGGAAGAGTACCCAAATATTCTCAAAGCAACAGTATAACGTTTTGATTAAGAAATTTACAACATATATTTTGTTTTAAGACCAAATAAAAATTTGAGAAATCAAATTCTGTAGTTAGTGAATAAAAATCGAACCAGTCGTTAGACGTTTTCCATAAAAATTTCAAAAATCCACCGACTATACATCGAAAAACTCGAACATACAAAATTATTTAGAAACTTTTGAAATTGTTTTATATAATAAACTTATAGGAATCATAATATTTGCATTTACGAAGGTTCAACAAAATTTCGATGGTTCGAAAAACAAAATTTAAAACAATTTCGAAGTATTTTAAAAATAAATTATTAAGACATTTTGAAACAGGGCCAAATATATGTTATCAACCAAAAATAAAACAAAAACCAAGTATAAAGTTTTGAAATTTAAAACTCAGAATGTTAAAATTTCACGATAGCCGAAAAGTTTAAGTTGCTCAAAGTTTTTACAAAACGGGGAGTTTTAAGATTAAAGTTATGCCTCGAAAAGTTAAAATTTCATGAAAATCAAAATTTGTAAATTAGTCAAACTTTTCATAACACAGGTTCGGGAAAAAGATAAACGGATAAATAGAGTCAGAGTCAACGACAAATCGAAACAGAAATTTTCAAACCCGATAAGGAAGTCAAAGGGATTGTCCGAAGAAGAAGTAGCAGGATTTAAGAAAAGCTAAGAGGAAGAACGAAATTGAGAGTCAAATAGAGCTCTCAAGGATTGAAGAATAAATTAACCCTCTCGAGATTCCCGGTAAGACTCTCACAACACGGGTTCCTAATTCCATCAAATACGTCAAGTCCAATATTAGGCACTAGGTGGTACTACTCTGTCACAATCTTCACAAATGTTTCACGTGACTATCCAAATGTTCAAACAACATGATACTGTCCAGAAATGTATTCGAATCTAATCTCATCAAAATTCCAATGGTTATCAAAACACTAACGGGGAATCGAACAAGCTGCCAAATACAAAGCCCATAAGGTTTGAACTCGAGATACCCTCCAAATTTCTCGAGTAAGGAACACTAAACAAGATCCACCAATTTAACAATGTCCGGGTACGTAATCCTCAAAAATGATCACCAACATATTATAATGCCACAAGTACATAAGTTGGGAAAGTACGATAAATCCTCAAACACGGTCAGACCTACAGGTAATGGCTCAAAACGCTCACATCTTCAAACACGTCATTGGGCTAAGGTTTCTAAAAATTCCACCAAATTTTATATTGTAACAGCGAAACCACCAAAACATTAACTCAACGGGGCCACAATCTCGTTGGTATAAGGGTTTTGAACTATAAATCCATCAAGATGATTCGCATTAAGTAATCCTCAAAACAACGCGATAATCCCAACCTCTAATTGCAATATGTTTCTCCTTTTCAATGTTAACAACAATTTATCCAAGTTAGACCACTCAACTCCAAAGTTCATAGGTTACAACCTTAAACAACGATCAACGATCTAATCCACAAGAAATAAGGGTAATCTATGTCAACCAAAATTTCTACGACGTTAATGGAAACCTTTTATGCTACCACAACCAATGATCCCCAAAAATTAACGATGCATCCCTCCAATAAGCATTAGGTAGAATTGCCAAAATAATATTATCAGTTACACTTAGTTTGGTTCTAGGTTAGGTATAAGGTATCCATCAAATATGACATACTCTTACTACTCCAAAATATATCCAACTCTGAGTACTCAAAAATATTAAAAGTAACCTATAACCCAAGGTTCAGTGTCTAAAGTATCATCCTAATTCCATTAATCAACTAATACCGTTCAACTCAATCCTCAAAATTTCTTACTTGCTTAGAAGATAGGGTAGACTCACAATCCTCAAACCAGATAACAAGGGTTAATTAAACCTCAAACATCAATAACTTTCACGGGGTTCACTGAGGCGGAAATCGATATAACCAAGAATCTCAAGGGGAAAGATGGTAAAGTAGGAGAATTAACGAAAGATTTATTTCAAGAATGAAGACGAGAATTAATAAGAGAAGAATTGGAAATGGCAGAAGCATGAAGAAAAGAATCAATGACCCTAGATAATTAAGATTTAACACGAGAGGGTAAAAATCTTCGGACCTCTAAGGTTCCACAGAGGAGTCTGCGGGGTATCTTCATCATCTTGTAGGGATACGAGCACACTAGTATTGAATAGCTCCATCAGGATCCAAGTGATTTCACATCTGAGTTTGTTGCACCGTCACAGAACTGGAATCTACTCTTGGTCATCTGGCCTGCAGCTTAAGCAAACTAAACCGGAGCTGAAAAGTCACCATCGACATCTTTCTTGGAGCACCAAGTTGTCCACTCGAGCCAACAGTCGTTGAGAGTTCTAAGCAAGTCTTGTCCCGATCTGGAGCAGCATCAAACTAATATCTTCTTCCAGACAAAAGAAACAAATATTCAATGCTAATCATTGAGTTACAAGAACATATAATCCTCACAGTTAAGTCCTTATTTTGGTTTCTACCCATCTCTCACTAATATTTTAATAATATTCAAATCATTTACGGGTATTTTTTCTAAAATCAGGTGTAAGCGTTGGGAGCAACAATGCTCTGACACCAACTGTAATCCCCTAGAAAATCTAACGCAATACAGTGGCGGAAACACTGTAGATCTGGGATTAAAACACACTGAAGTTCTATATTTTAATAAAAGAACGGTCAGTCAATACAGAGCCACTTTTTACAAAAGGGCTAAAATAAAAATTCTCCAAACATGGTTACAAAAATCCATAAATACACACGAATGAAGAAAGAGTAGGATCCACGCTACTCGCTAGCTCACACCCAAAACCCACCAGCAAATACCTGTCATGTTATAAACATAACAGCCACGTCAGTGGGGAGTAACTCAGACGTTCTCCCAGCGAAATTATTAGGGAAAATAATAGTATTATTATATCAAAATACTTAAAATGAGAAAACATTAAATGATATAATGAAAATAAGCTTTCGGAGAAATCTTAAAATATTGGAATAATAAAATCAGAACAAGTTTTCAGAAGAAAACTTAAAATATTTGCCAACCTGCAAATCAAAACGTATCGATAATAATAAAAATATTCAAAATGACGTTATGGATATATTCAGTGTAGAAGGTCAGACTTTCACCAAGAAAATACTAAAAGCTAGCTTCGAGAACTTAGTTCAAACAAATCAAAATTCGGTCTCTACCTAGGCTACTCAACCATAATAGGACGGCGACTTATAAATGCGTGGCCCTAGTTTAAGACAATGTACACCCCTCCTGGGATTACCTGTCACCCAGTTCAATTTATGACGGCGACTTACTGCGAGGCCTAAGCTTAAGGTCAAAATGTACACAACTCCTGGGATATCTGTCACCCGGTTCAACAACTAATGTACCGATTCCTGATACACTAGCCTTATAGTTGATGGCAAAACCGTAAACCCCAGATTATATTACTCTAACCCCACACTTGATTTTATTCCATAACTCCGGAACAACCATTATCGATATTCAAAAATAAATAATCATTGTAAATAATATGAAGATACAAAGGAATAAACATTTTATATTAAAAGGGAAACTTTCTATAAATAGAAACCTACTAATTTTAGAAACTTACTTAAAATAGAAATATTGTTATAAAAATACGTAAGTTATTAAAATAGGTGAAATATATAAAAATAGCATTTTCAACGAAATCAAGATTTTATTATTATCGTCGTTATCGTAACTTTATTATATTTGTAAATTCGTTAATAAAATATAAATCAAATAGAATAGGTGAAAGTATAGTATTTTATAAATAATTAGGAGAATCGAGTTTAAAACCAAAAATTTTAGAAAATGAATGTTTTATGAAAATGGTATCAAAATTAATTGAGTCGACGAGCTTTATAAATTAAACGAGATTTTATAAAGCATTCAAATTATTTTTAGCAAAAAGATTTTATCAATAAATAATACTGATTTTACTAAAAATAATCAATCGTAGATAAATCAGAAATTATTAGGGAAAATAGTCTCGACTAAAAATATATTTAAAACTAAATCGACTATTTTCTCATTTATTAATATAAGTCGTAAAATGAAATTAATTTATTAAATGAGTTTACAAATCTCGATTATAATATAAAAATATGAATTTTGATTTAAAATTATAAATTAACAAAACCTTAAAAAAATATGAAATCATTATTATTTAGTTACTAGCATCACGATAACCAACAAAATATTATAACGATCATTAATAATAAAATTACTAACGGTTTATAAAACGATATTGAAGGTCGTAAAAATATTGATAAGACATACGATTTTAAAATTAATATAATTAGCAATAATATATAGCTAAAATTAGAAAACCGAAGTTAAAATATTTAGTACATGCTACGACTCAAACATACGATATAAAATCGAGTAACGTCCTAAAGTTACCTTGAGTCGATATCTGAATCAATCATGTTCTTGTCCTAGTCGAGTCCACACAAAGGTCAGAAAAATTGGAGGACGGAGGAAGAAAACTGGGGAATGAAGAACACGAAATTAAAACATTTCATCAAACAGCAACAGCCTTCGAGTAGCAGCAAAAGTGACAGCAGCAGCGAGACCGACACAAACAGCAGAAAAGGGGGAAATCAGAGGGAAAGGAAAGAAAAAGCGAGACGAGTAAACAAGAGTATAACAGCAGCAGAAAGACGAGGTACGTAGCAGTAGCATCGGACATATCCAAGAAGGAAAAGAAGCAGCAACAGATCCTCGAAAAACAAGGCAACCGCATCAAAATTTGAACGACTAAACAACAGCAGCATCAATAACCCAGCAGCAAAATAACGTTGCAACGGAGAAACAAGAAGAAAAGAAATGAAGAAGTGGAAAATGACAGGCAGAGAGACGGAATCGACACAGAATAGCGTGAAAGTAACAGCAGACTGCAGCAGCAACTAACACCGACAGTACAGCATCATACATCAGCGAGAACCCAAAAAAGACAACAACAAACCAGCGTCGACAAGCAGCAGAAGATGACCGAACTGGACTGAAACAACGCCAAAATCGAGGAAGAAGAAGGAAAAGAAAGAAGACAAAAAAGGCAACAATAGCAGGAACAAAACGTAACAACAAGAACGAAGAGAAGATGAAGAAGAGTAGCAGCACGGAGCAGCAAAGAAAGGAAGAGAAGATGAAGCAGCGCACGCACGACATCAGTACTAACATAGCAGCAGAACAACACATACGGACAACAAAACAGGATGACAACGACAATGGCATCGAGGCCAGCAAAAGAAAGAAATCAGAGGGAGAAGGAGAATTACCTCCATGGATTCCGGCAAAAGACGATTGCCAAACGCAGCAGCAACACCGACCATATCGACAACATCCACGAGCAGCAGCAGTAAACAAAACAAGGAAAACAGAGGGGTGAATAATCGATGTTGGTGATGAGAACGAAAAAAAAAAGAGGTGGAAATGGGAAGGAGGACAAAAGAGGCGGTGGGAACTAAAGAAAGAAGGGGGAAAGTACGTAATTAAGTGGAAACAGAATAAGAGGAAGGGGAAAAGAACTAAGAAGTGGAACGATGGGGAGAGGAATGAAAGCAAAAGGGTGAGTACGTGAATGGGAAAGTGAAAGTCAGACATGAGACAAGTGGGTTGAATGATGATAGGATTAATTAAATGAATCAGTTCGGAAATACGGATTAAATTAATTCTGTAACGATAAGTTGACTGACCCACAAATCGGGTTAAAACGAGTTAATAAATAATCGGACCGTCAAATAAAATGAGTGAATAAAGTACTCGAGATGAAAACGAAGATGATAGAACTAAATAATTAGACGATCAAATAGTATTTCCCGATAAATAAATAAAAATTTTGATTAAGTAAATTAAATTGATTTCTCGAGGAGAGAAAATAAATATTTTGACGAAACTTAAAATAAATGAGCTTCGAGCTTAAAATAAAAAGAATTTCGAATATAAATTGTCGAAATAGATTTTCGATAAGAATTACATTAAATGTATAAAATAAATCAAAATCGAAATAAACATATTTTTTTAAAATATAAGAAGAGTTTCCGAGTCCAAAAGAATTCTAAGAGTTTGAAACGATCAAACGATAAATTCGTTTTATAATAATTTTAAGAATCACGAGTTAAATCGTAAAAATAAAAATACGAACAAAAGTTTAATTTAATTTAAATTTATGAAAATCAGGGGTGTTACAGTAATATGATTAAAGTTTGGAGAACCATTAGCCACATGCATTTATTAAATATGTGGCTAAAAATTAATTTCGCCACAGAAGTATATTATGTCGTGGCTAAATAATATTTGCCACTGAACAAATTCGTGGCTAAACATATTTTTGCCATGGGTGTGGCATCTTTCGTGGCAAGAGTGATTATTGGCCACGATTTTAATAAAATTCGTGGCCCAAGTGAATTTTTGCCACGGGAAAAAATGTTCCCGTGGCATATTTTTTTTCCCAGGTAGCGATTCAAATTTTTCCCATGGCTAGGTAAAATTTAGCAACAAATAACAAATTCCCGTGGCATAATTTATGGCGCAAGTGCCAATTTGTTGTAGTGCGAATTGAGGATTTCCTTGGTTATCGATGAAAGGGTGTTATAAAATGTTTGGGTAGTTAGCCAATCGGGTATTCCATGGAGTGGACACTTGCGCAATAAATCTCTAAATCTTTCCCAAGCCTCACTTAGGCTTTCAAATTCATCTTACTTGAAGGTTTGTATCTCCATGCGATATTGATTAGTCTCTGACGGTGGAAAATATTTCTCCAAGAAGGCATTAGATAATTGAGCCCATGTTGTGAATGCTTTAGCGGGATGGCCTTGAAGCCATCTGCGAGCTCCATCTCTCAAGGTCTTTGGAAATAATAAACGATGCAATTGGCATGAAGTTAATTCATTGAGACGGGCTCCTACTAATTTTTCTTTAAATGAAGCGATGTGCTCTTCGGCATCTTGTTGGGAGAAACCATGAAAAGTATCTTGTTGAACCGCATTTGTCAAAGAGGCTTTCTATTCATAATTCTCGGGAATCTCTCCGAAATCAACGGGAGAAGGTGTTTCTTCATGTGTGAGTTGGGAATGAGATCCTATGGTTGCCATTTGTTGGATTGGTGGTGATGGTGGATTTGAATTTGGTTGATTTGGAGGGGATGGATGTTGATTTAGTGGAGTTTTTGGTGATGGTGGTGAATTTTGTGAAGTGGAAGGTATGGAAGGATTATTTGGAGTGGGATTATGTGATGTAGAAGGTGTATGTGGTAGGATGGGATTAAGGTTAGGAGGTGATAATGAAGGATGTGGAATGATGGTGGTTGAGTTATTTCCCCGAAAACGGAATGCTCTAAAAGTCCTTTTTGGCTCCGGATCGAACCACAAGGGCGATGACGTGTTCCTGGACATAAAACTCAATTAAACGGTGAGACTCCTAGCACCTAATGGTACTAGGGAAAAGGGAGAAGAGAAAAGAATCAAACACAATAACTAAAAACACAACAACTACTAGCTGCTCCCCGGCAACGGCACCATTTTGACGGGCACCCCAATCGGATCGGTCGTTTAGCGAAGGACGGGGGGTCAAACAATATTTATAGACTCGGAATAACACAAAAACTACTAGAGTAATCGTGGTAAGTTGAGGTCGGTACACAAGGAACAGAACGTAGTAGTAGCGAGTTAAAACTGATGTGTTTGGTGTCTAGAGGGGGGAGGGGGGGTTCTAAGGGTCGAGTCTACACTAGAAAAATAACGATAGAAATAGCTAGAGATAACCAATCTAGGAAAAGGTGTTAGGGGGAAGTCGGGATTCGGAAGATGGAGTCTAAGAAGATCGGAATCGAGTTTTTGTCGCAACATTGATAAAGGGAGAATGCCACCTTTCGGTTTCTTCACCCAACCCACCTAAAAACTCGCTTTCGTGGCGAAGAAGGGTAAGTCTCTAGTTATGGTAATTTGTAACCCGAGTTTCCCCATATTGATAGAAATGTGTCAAGGTCGGTCTAGTTGGCCAGACTAAAACAACAATGACACAACAACCACAAGTAAGATAAACCAACAAGCAAGCAACCCACCAACATCCCTTAATTCAAATAATCCAAGTCCTCATCCCTAAACCCCCCAACAAGAAATCTACTCACTAATCATAATGAAAGACAACAAAACACTAACTAAGGAGAAAATAAATAGAACATGCATAATAACTAAATCAAAAGAAACTAACAACAAAATAATGAGAAAACTACGATCTAACAATTACCCACTAAACTATGGAAGAGATACTATCTAACAAAATAAACTAGAGAATAATCTAGAACAACACAAGTAAAATCTAGAGAAGCTAACCACAGTAAAATGATCTAAACAAGACAATAATGAGAGAACTATATTAAATCTAAACTAGAGATTAGAGTGGAAGAGAAATATACAACCTATGAAGATCCATAAATAATAAGAAGATTGCATAAATAAAGGTTGAATCTTTGATGAAGAGAATGAAGAACTTGTCACTAATTCTTCAATAAACCCCACAAATCTTCAAATAAAACTTGAAACTTGAAATAATAATCTTCTACAAACTTGAAATCTAGAGAATTGTTGATGGAAACTAGGTAGGTCTACTACTAAATTACTACTAGAATTATAGAGAATTACTAAGAATTATACTAGATTATTCTTCTAATGGATGAAGTAACTACACTAATGATGGATGGAGATACTACACTAATGATGGGATATGAGGATAGTTGTGGATGCCTTGGGTAACAAACTAGGGTAACATATATATAGTAATGCCTTAATGGGTCTCTTAACCTAAAGCCCAAATCCAACTTTTTGCTCCATTAGTGAGACAATCACCCTTTGCATCTTCATGGGGTGAAACTTCACCCTGCGGTTTGACGAATTAATCCCACCGGGTGAAATTTCACCCGGTGAGATTTTCTTCTTATTTCGTGGTTTTTGGCATTTTTCTCCATCGGGCAAAATTTCACCCGGTGGGCGAAATTTCACCCGGTGGAGAAGCTCGGAAAATCTTCGGGGAGGCACTTTACCGTCGGGTGAAATTTCGCCCGGTGGTACTTCATCGGGTGAAATTTCACCCAGACATTTTCTATGGCCTTTTTCCTTGTCTCATTCTTCGTCGATTGATTGGATGACTTTAAACTTTAAGTTGTGTGCTTTGCTCTTTGGACGGTATTTCCTTCTCTTGTGGTCGTGGAAGCTCGGTCGTGATTTCGGTGCCAAATCCTATCAAAGTTGATAGAAAAACTACCAAAATCACGTAAAACGCACAAGAGGGATGCTAAATGCAAGAAGTACTCAAAATATGGCGATAATCGCACTCTAAACTCGCAAAACGAGGGAAATACCAGTGTAAATGAGGGGAAAAACGGTCTATATTTAGCATACAACAAAGGTGCACTCGATCGAGTGCCCGTTCTGACGCCGGTTCGCCCGGTTTCGCTAGCCTACTTGACCGAGTGGGCCTGAACCACTCGATCGAGTGCGTTAGACTGGAGGATAGGGTTCAGAGATAAAGTTTTATCTCTATTTGAAGAGGTTTATTAGCTTGAGTTCTCTTCTAGAAGTGACGCAACAATTATTTTTGTGTCGGTTTTGCCTTTGACCGGGTTTTGACCCGGTAGCCAAAAGATGGTTTTATTTTCGGTGTCGGTTTTGACCCAAATTAGTCTTATTTGATTGGAAACGACCCACTGGGCCTGAATTTGATGTTATTTTTGTGAGATTTGTACTCCGTAAAAAGCCCAAGCCAAATACTAAGGATTTTGAGCCCATATTCGAGTACGTTAAAGCATGTTTGCGTCCGATCATCATCGGGTGTTTTGCTGGAGACCGCTATAGACACTAGCAGCCAAATGCGGGTATCTACAGAGTTTAACAATCCAAAAATTAATATAAATGAATTAGAGTAGGATCCATGCTACTCGCTAGCTCACACCCAAACCCAGCAGCAAATTACCTGTCATGTTATAAACATAACAGCCACAATTCAGTGGGGAGTAACGAGGACGTTTTCCCAGCCATATTACCTGACATTAAAGCATAATTACTATTATATCAAAATATTAAAAATGGAAAACGTTTAAAATGATATAGTAAAATAATTACTTATCATTGTGAGGTCCTAGCTTAAGTAAATATGCACACCCCTCCTGGAACACCAAATGCGCCCAGTTCAACCCGACGACGTCTTACATGCAAGGTACGAGCTTTAGGTCAAAACGAACATACACTCCAGGGCAAAAACATGCCCAGTTCAACAACCAATGCATCCCGCTCGGATACACTAGCCTTATAGCTGATGGCATAAAGAATACTCTAGACTGTATTACTCTACCCGTACAATTCCCTTATTCCATAACTCCAAAACAAAGCCATTATCAAAATTCAATAGGAATATAATTTGTTTTTCAAAAGAGGAAACTTTATAAAAATAGAAACTTTCTTAAAATAATTACTTTCCGAAAGTACGTACTATTATAAATAGAAATCGAATAAAATAGGAGTTATATATAAAATAGTTAATATTAGGTCTCGAGACGTAAACATTATATTTATTATATAAATGCATAATTCACGATTAAAAGTCAAGTCAAGTCAAAATCATAATTATTTCTAAAAAGATTGAAGTTTAAGTAATTAATGATATTTAAATAACAAATTTTCAGATTTTCCAGAATTGCACTGTCTTACTGTAAAGTTCGTTATTAAATCATTAAAAATCAAAACTATGTAAGACCAGTGGGGTAAAAAACTTTAGAAACTTAGTTACAACTTTTATTTCTGGAGAAAATACAAATTCAAAATAAAAAAATTTGGTTTTTGTTCGTATGTTTAAAAACTGTCAAAATTAGACACCCGATTGTATTTCTTTACCAAAACACGTTTAAAAAATTGATTTTAAAGAAATTCCACTTGGAAACATTAACTAGACACTTTAAAGTTTATTTACGTAAATTACCCAAATTAAATACAAAGTTTATTATATGTTTCAAATCAAATCTTATCACAACTGACAGATTCGCGGATTAATTTGACACCTGTTCATAAACAATTTATTGTTACCAAGCGACTTGGAGTTATTTTACGAAATTAAATAGAATTAAATTAGACTTAAAATAAAAAGTAGTCTCTCTTCAAAGTTTTCGGAAATAAAGTCTTTAAAGTAGATTTTTAATTCACCCAAAAACACTAAAAGATTCTGAAACATGCTGTAACTTTATTAAAAACAATAAAACTTTCAATTTGATAATTTACACTTTAAAATCGCGAAAATTATGAAATTAATTATTGTGTGTATGTTTTAGTCTAGGCGTTATAATACTTTTAATAGTTAAAAGAATGACTTATTTTCAAATCTCGTAAAAACGATTTAAAATAACGAAACATGTGAAGATTTTCGATTTAAAGTCTTTGTTGTTAAAAACGAGACATACATATATTGTCTAACAAATATCTAATTTCTATAAATGAAACTACAACAATAATATCACATAATACCAAGTAATATGTCAATGTTACCTTAATCGAGATTCGAATCAATTAAATAATCATCTTCGTCGGATCTAGCACGATAGCCTACGAAATAATTAAACATATGGTATTAAAACCACATTGTAAGTGAATAGAAAGGACAAAACGAGATGAAGAACGAATAAGAGTAATTAAATTACCCCCGCGATGGGAAAAGATTAGAGACGAATTAGGATCAGATTGATGAACAAAATGGTGGAAAGTTTAACGTGAAAGAGAAAAGAAGACTTGTGTTATGAATAGAATAGAGTAGAATGAATGAGAATATAGAGAGAGATTGAGAATCCAAAAGATAAGAATAAAAAAGTCAAAAGACTCTTAACTCAACTAGGAGACGAGATGATTGAGATGGAAAGAACAAGCAATAAATCTATGTGATAAGATTCCGACTAAAAAAAATAGGATAAATATAATATGTAGTGTTAATAAAAGGTGTCTGAAAATATTTCTCGAGTCGATAAAAAAGGTTCATAAAATAATATAAGCGTTTACGAAGAAATCAGATTAAAACGTGTTAGAAACTAATTATTTATGAAATCGCGTAGTAAAATAATCAAAAAGCCATTTTTCGAAAATAAAATATTTTTGAGCTAGAAATCATTAAAAATATAATCGAGCATTTTTCGAAAAATAAAAAGTTCGATTTTAAAATTATTGTTCATAGAAAATATGATTTCTCAAATATAATTGAACATACTTGCGATGAAAAGAATTAAATGAGTTTTCGAATAAAAATAGAAATCCTTTTACAAAATTATATAATTTTAGGCTGGATCATGAAAGACACCTCGAAATGAGAAAAAAAGTAATTGATGAAATATTACAGAGTTACGATATAATCTTAACGGAACAGATAGCAGAACTAGGAAATTTGCGGGTGTTACAATCCTCCCACTAAAAGAAAGTTTCGTCCTCGAAACCGGAAAAAGGCAGAAAGGAAATCGAGATTCCAAGTACGACTCCTACAAAACTCGGGTTCCTATTTCCATCAAACAATACTAACTCCATTAATATCAGGCACTAGGTGGTCCTAAACGGTCTATAACCTCCAAAATTATCAATTGCTACAACCTCCAATATAAAGTCTTACATACCTATTCAATCATTCAATCAACACGATTAGAATCCACAAATGATTTAGAATCTAGTCTCACCAATTAAGATTCAAAGGGTTATCATAACTCACCTAAACCTGTGATCGATAAGGCTCCTAAATCCAAAGCTCACTAGGTTTGAATTAGAAGTATATTCCATGCTACTCGAGTAAGGAACACTAAACAAAATTCACCCATTAACAAGCTCAAAAACGAAGTCCTCAAATTTAATAATACTAACATGTTTTCAAAAACATCACTAGGATAAAGTTTCTTAGAAGTCCGATAAAGTTCTAATCACAAGGCTGCAACCATTATATGATTAATATCCAAACGAAGCCACAATCTCGTTTAGATTCCATTAAGGTGCGTGGTTTGCACTAAAGAATTCCTCAAATCAAGTTTAGATCACTCAACTCAAAAGTTCATAAGTCATTACTGTATCACACTCAACGATATAATCCATAAAAATCAATGCTTAATCTATGTCAACAAAATTTACTAAAAATTAATGAGAACCTGAAATGGTACCACAACACTCAGGTTAACACTCTAAACGAGGTTCTATGACCTTAAACATCCACGACACATCCATTAAGTAGGTATTAGGTAGGAATCCCAAAATAATATTATTATTTACACTTAGCTTGGTACTAGGTATCCGTCAAATAAAATATAATCTTACCATCCAAAACTGATTCAACTTTAAGTACTCCATATAATCAATTAACCTATAACCCAAGGTCAACACTCAAGGTAGAATCTTAATTCCATCAATTAACCAATACCATTTTATCAATCTTCAAAAGCTGTTACCAAGTTAGGAAACGGGTACAACTCACTATCCTAAATCGTAGGTAATAAGGGGTTACTAATCCTCAAATATTTTTAACTTCCAACACTAAGACAAGAGTCGATCTTACCAATGAATCTCAAGAGAAAAGATGATAAAGTAGGATAATATAATGGAGATTTACCACAAGAATGGAGATGAGAATTTGTAAGATAAGAATTGGGAAGAAGTTGAGGCTGAAAGAAAAGAATAAATGATCCTAGACTACTAAGGTCTTGAACTAGAAGTTAATCTTCGAACCTCCAGAGTTCAGAAAGGAACTCGTTGGACCTCTTCATCTTCTTGTAGAGGAACGACATACTAGTCTTGGGTCGCCACATTTGGATCCAAGGTGAGATCGCATCACATATGAGTCTACTACACCATCATTGAACTGAAATCTACTTTTGATCGTCTGGCCTTTAACTTGAGCAAACTGAATCTGAGCTGGAGAGTCACCATTGTATCTTCCTTGTAGACCAAGTATTCTACTCGAGTCATCATTTTGTGGAGAGTCCTAAGTAGTTCTTATCCCGATGTGGAGCAGTATCAAGTTCACGTCTTGTCCACTCATCTTCTTCTTGGGCGTATAAAACAAATATACAATACTAATCATTGAGCTACAAGAACATGTAAGCCTAACAATTAAGTCTTTAATATGTTTTCTACCCATCTCTCACTAATCTTTTATTAACATTCAAATCATTTACTGGTGTTTTACCTAAAATCAGGTGCAGGCGTCGGTAGCAACGATGCTTTGATACCAACTGTAATCCACTATAAATTCTAACGCAGTTCAGTGGCGAAAACATTGTAGATTTTGGTTTAAAACACACTGATGTTCTATATTTTACAAAAAGAACGGTCAGTCAGTACAAATGTTACTTTTTACAAAAAGGCTAAAAATAAAAATTCTCCAAATGGGTTTAATAATCCAAAAACTAATATAAATGAAGTAGAGTAGGATCCATGCTACTCGCTAGCTCATACCTAAACCCAGCAGCAAGTTACCTGTCATGTATGTTATAAACATAACAGCCACAATTCAGTGGGGAGTAACGACGACGTTCTCCTAGCCATATTACATGACATTAAAGCATAATTACTATTATATCAAAATAGTTCAAAATGGAAAACGTTTAAAACGTTATAGTAAAATAATTCAAAATGATTGTCCACCTGCAAATCAATATTAATTAATAATAATAATAGCATTACGGATATGAATCAGTGTAACAGAAAAGACTTTCACTAAGAGAATACTAAAAACTAGCTTCGAGAACTTAGTTCAAACAAATCAAACCTCGATCTCTAACTAGGCAACTCAACCATAATAGGACGGCGACTTATCAATGTGAGGTCCTAGCTTAAGTAAATATGCACACCCCTCCTGGAACACCAAATGTGCCCAGTTCAACCCGACGGCGTCTTACATGCAAGGTTCGAGCTTAAGGTTAATATGAACATACACTCCTGGGCAAAAACAAGCCCAGTTCAATAACCAATGCATCCCGCTCGGATACACTAGCCTTATAGCTGATGGCATAACATATACTCTAGACTGTATTACTCTGCCCGTACACTTCCCTTATTCCATAACTCCAAAACAAAGCCATTATCGAAATTCAATAGGAATATAGTTTGTTTTTCAAAAGAGGAAACTTTATAAAAATAGAAACTTTCTTAAAATAATTACTTTCCGAAAGTAGGTACTATTATAAATAGAAATTGATTAAAATAGGAGTTATATATAAAATTGTTAATATTAGGTTTCGAGACGTAAACATAATATTTATTATTTAAATGTATAATTCACACGATTAAAAGTCAAGTCAAGTCAAAATAATAATTATTTCTAAAAAGATTGAAGTTTAAGTAATTAATGATATTTAAATAACAAATTTTCAGATTTTCCAGAATTGCACTGTCTTACTGTAAAATTCGTAATTAAATCATTTAAAAACTAAATAACGTAAGACCAGTGGGGTAAAAAACTTTAGAAACTTAGTTTTTTTTTGTTAAATGGTAAGTATATTGATAAACCAAAAAATCATATACAATATGCTATGATTCTAGTTACATATTCAGAGTCCCTCGTGCTTAATTTCCCTTTCCTAATCCCTCGGAAATACAATTGAAGTTCTTTTTTAATCCTTTCGCTAACTAATTCATGTCTCGTAATCATATATTCCAATCTACTCTGATATCGCTGCATCCATATGTGGTAAACACACGCGTTGATCACCCCGTTCACTATTCCTCTTTTCAATTTCGAGCCCCTTATTTGTAGTCTCCAATCGGCATTCAGAGACACATGCATTAGGCATCCAACCCAGATTTCAACATTTAGAAGCAAAGATTTACTGTACTCACATTGACAAAACAGATTTGCTGTTGTTTCCAATGTTTGCGCACACAGGCAGCAAGCCGCATCATCAATAATCTGAAGTTTATGCAATTTATCTCGAGTTCTTAACGCTCCCTGTAGGTACAGCCAAGCAACGAACCTGTGCTTAGGGATCGAGCATTTACTCCACATCAGTCGTGCCCAGTCCACTTTCTCTCGTTTTAATCGACACCAATTATACCCTCTGGCGACAGTATATTGACACTGATTATGCCACTCCCCTCGTGTGTATCCATCTTTGAACACATCTTTAGCCTGGCATATCTTTCTCCAACCCCAACTTGAGTTCATTGTAGGACTGTAGTTCAACCATTGTGCTCCTTTTAAGTAAACTGAGTTCACCCAGTGCACCCATAATTTATCAGGATGATTAATAATCCACCACGTCATTTTTCTTATCGCTGCCTTATTCCAATGACAATTCTGTCTAAGGTTCAGACCGCCCTCTTCATAAGGTACACATACCTTCTCCCACGACATTAGTGGAGCTCTAGTGTAACAAGTTCCTCCCTCCCAGAGGAAATTACGGCAGATGTCTTCAGTTTTTTTAATAACTCCACTGGGTATGAGGAAGAATCTCGCCCAATACTGATGCAGCGTGCTAAAAACGGATTGCACCAGAACCAGTCTTCCCATGTATGAAAGCTTCCTCGCTCCAATCATCCTAATTCTCTTAGTGACTGAATCAATCAAAGGCAGGCAATCTATGATCGTAAGTCGGGAACTCTTGGGAACGCCCAGATATTGAAAGGGTATATTGCCCTCAGAACATCCTGAGACAGCCAATATATCGTGTCTGTCAGCAGACTTGACTCCATTGAAGTAAATGTGAGTCTTACCTGGACTGAGTTTTAGACCCGAGGCTGCTGAAAACGTAGCAAAAGTGCGTAAAAGGACCATCATAGACTGAATATCTCCTTTACTAAATAGTAATAGATCATCGGCAAACATCAGGCTTGTCAATTTCATAGGCTTACACATCGGATGATAACTGGACTTTTCATTAGAGGTAGTGTATCGAAGCAATCTCGTCAAGTATTCCATGCATTTAGTAAATAATAGGGGGGAAAGTGGATCCTCTTGTCTCAACCCTCTCTTCCCATGGAAAAAACCAAACGAATCTCCATTAATACTTAGTGAGAAAGATGTTGTATGCACGCATTGTAAAAGAAGATTGCGGAAATCCTGAGGAAAATTAAGTTGTTCCAGCATCTGTTTAAGGAATTCCCACTCCACAGTGTCATACGCCTTTTGCATATCCATTTTGATCAAACATCGAGACGACACAGCTTTCCTAGAGTATAACCGAACCAAGTCTTGGCAGATGAGGATATTTTCGACTATACTTCTTCCCCTAATAAAATGACCTTGGACAAGGGATATGATATCCGAAAGAACCTTAGCGAATCTGTTACACAGAATCTTAGATATGCATTTGTATAACGTATTGCAACACGCTATAGGACGAAATTGAAGAACAGATTTTGGGCGATCAACTTTTGGGATGAGGACCAAATTCGTGTTATTCAGCTGCTTAAGAAGCTTTCCTGAATGGAAAAAATCTTTAATGGAAGCACAAAAATCCTCCCCAACAACTGACCAAGCATCCTTGAAAAATTGGCTGGTATACCCATCCGGGTCTGGAGCTTTATCATTCGGAATACTAAAGAGGACTTTTTTAATTTCCTCATTAGTGACCTACTCCTGTAAAATAGCATGAGGTTCATCACTGCATATCGGCCCCATCTGCGTAACCATACTAGAAACAGACGTAGACTCAGTCCTGCTCCCAAGTAGAGACTGGTAGTAAGAAAGGAAGGCATTTTGAATGCCCTCAGTGGTGTTACATTCCTTACCTTCACTATCTTCAATCATCGAGACTCCATTATGTCTCGAAACTTAGTTACACCTTTTATTTCTTGAGAAGATACAAATTCCAAAAAAAAATGGGTTCCTGTTCATATGTTTACAAACTGTCAGAATTAGACACTCGATTGTACTTTTTTTAACAAAACACGTTTAAAAACTTTATTTTAAAGAAATTCCAATTGGAAACATTTACTAGACACTTTAAAGTTTAGTTACGTAAATTACCCAGATTAAATACAAATTGTATTATATGTTTCAAATCAGATCTTGTCACAACTGACAGATTTGCGAATTAATTTGACACCTGTTCATAAACAATTTATTGTGACCAAACGACTAGAAGTTATTTTACGAAATTAAATAAAATTAAATTAGAATTAAAATAAATAGTAGTGTCTTTTAAAAGTTTTCGGAAATAAAGTCTTTCAAATAGATTATTAATTCACCCAAAAATACTAACAAATTCTGGAACCTGCTGTAACTTTATTAAACACAATAAAACTTTCAATTTGATAATTTATACTTTAAAATTGCAAAAAATCTGAAATTAATTATTATGTGTATGTTTTATTCTCGGCCTTATAATACTTTTTAATAGTTAAAAGAACGTCTTATTTTCAAATCTCGTAAAAACGATTTAAAATAACAAAACATGTGAAGATTTACGATTTAAAGTCTTTGTTGTTAAAAACGAGACATACATATTGTCTAACAAAAATCTAATTTCTATACATGAAACTACAACAATAATATCACATAATACCGAGTAATATGTCAATGTTACCTTAATCGAGATCCGAATCAATTAAATAATCAACTTCATTGGATCTAGCACGATAGCCTACGTACGAAATAATTAAACATATGGTATTAAAACCACATTGTAAGTGAATAGAAAGGAGAAAACGAGATGAAGAACGAATAAGAGTAATTAAATTACCCTCGAGATTGGAAAGAATTAGAGACGAATTAGGATCAGATTGATGAATAAAAATGAGGAAAATTTAACGTGAAAGAGAAAAGAAGACTTGTGTTATGAATAGAATAGACTAGAATGAATGAGAATATAAAGAGAAATTGGAATCTAAAAGATAAGAATAAACAAGCCACAAGACTCTTAACTCAACTAGGAGACGAGATGGTTGAGATGGAAAGAACAAGCAATAAATCTATGTGATAGGTTTCCGACAAAAATAAATAGTTTAAAATAAATAGGATAAATATAATATGTAGTGTTAATAAAAGGTGTCTGAAAATATTTCTCGAGTCGATAAAAAAGATTCATAAAATAATATAAGCGTTTACCAAGAAATTTGATTAAAACGCATTAGAAAATAATTTTTTGTGAAATCGCGTAGTAAAATAATCAAAAAGCCATTTTTCGAAAATAAAATGTTTTTGAGCTAGAAACCATTAAAAATATAATCGAGCATTTTTAGAAAAATAATTAGTTCAAACTCGAATTTAAAATTATTGTTTATAGAAAATATGATTTTTCAAAAATAATTGAACGTATTTGCGATGAAAAGAATTAAATGGGTTGTCGAATAAAAATAGAAATCCTTTTACAAAATTAAATAATTTTAGACTCGATCATGAAAGAGACCTCGAAATGAGAAAAACGTAATTGACGAAATATTACAGAGTTACGACATAATCTTAACGGAACAGATAGCAGAGCTAAGAAATTTGCGGCTGTTACATAACCCCCGTCAAATTTTGACGCCGTTGCCGGGGAGATGATGTTATTTACTTGCTTGTTTTGTGTTTTAGTCTTTTGATTACCCTTTTCTCGAGGAACTTCCATTCCTTGAGACCATTTCTCACCTTTTTCGTGTAGTTTCCTCGTATGCCCAGGTCCTCTCTAAGTTCAGGCTACATATCCACATACAATCCTAAACCAGAGAGAACTTTCCGCAGGTCTAGAAAATTCTACAAGGAGATTGCTGAGACGGAAAGATCACAATCCGTAAAATTTTCGGACGACGAGCACGTATCCGAATCACAGTCCTTTGAAGAGGATAATTCCACCATTGTCCCCGAAACACTGTTAGTCAAGATGCCTCCCAAACTTGCTAGGCATTCGAAGTCGGAGCAGACTTCCTTGTTGAAACCAATGAAATGGCCTACCACCACGACCGGTAATTTTGAGCTTCGCTCTGCCTTTATCACATAGGTGGAGCAAAATCACTTCAGTGGAGGTGCCGATGAAGACTCGGCGAAGCACATGAAGCTCTTCACCGACTATTGGTCTACTATTCCACTCTCCGCAGGAGTGACTCAAGAGGAAGTGATGGAGATGCGATTCATGTTTTCTCTACGCGACACCGCGAGAGACTGGATCGCGGATTTAGACTGCGCAGCTGAGAGAGTCACGGACTGGAACTCTCTTGCCTTAGCCTTCTACCAGCACTACTACACGTCGCAGAAGACCAATATGTTGAGAAGTCAGATCACTAACTTCCGACAAATAGCCCATGAGAACATCTATGAGGCGTGGGGACGGTTCAAGAAACTAGTCAAGGAGTGTCCACATCACAGTTTCGAGGTATGGTTTTTGTGCAATCAATTCTAACGGTTTATATAAGCTCGATTCTGCAGCTAATGGCAGGTTTCTAAAGAACGTTGATGATGATAAAGCATGGAAATTGATTGAAGATATGACAACTCATCATTCACGTTGGGGAAATCCACGGGGTAACACCCGAGGTAATAGTGGTGACTCTGAGTCATCAAATGCCATAGTGTAGACACCCGCATTTTAACTGCTTCTGTCTATAGCAGTCTCCAACAAAACACCCGATGATGATCAGACGTTAACATGCACTAATACGCTCGAATACGCGGAATCAATAGTATCCGACGTGGACACTTAGCGGAGTATAAATCTCTCAAAACTGACCTCAAGTTCAGACTCAAAGGTTCGTTCCTAATAAAATAAAGCTAATTTGAGCCAAAACTGCCACCGGGGGCAAAACCATCTTTTGCGACTGAGTCAAAACCCGGTAAAAGTCGAAACCCGAGAATTAAAAAAGCCTTATGCTGCGTCCGAATACAAAATGAATCAATTCTAAAACAAACCAAATCCAAAAGACAAACAAATCCAAACCTTCCCTATTTATGTCACCGGTCTAAGGGCATTCGATCGAGTGACCCCCTAAAAATCCACCTGGACCCGTTTACTGGGGCACTCGATCGAGTGACCCTAAACCGGGGTAAAATCTATATATACCCCCTTTGCACACCATTTGAAGGGATCTCTATTTTCCACCTTTTCCAACCCTTGCTCCTTCACATTTTTGGCTTCTTTAAGAGTTCTATATACACTCTCACATACATAGCCATTCCCGAGATCTAGCCTCCCTAAAACCAAGTACACCGTTTCCCTAATCACACACCCTAACTCACCCTCCATACTCGAACCGCTCCCGTGCCTACGACGACACTCACGAGCCCGCCATTCTGAGACTATTAACATGTACGTTGTGGGTGTACCAAACCCCATTTTCTAATCTCTACTCTTTTTATTTTGTATACTGACTACTAACAACACTAACATTTATTTATCGTTACTAACTTTTAATTTCCGTTCTACAAACATTTACTTTCTCGCAATCTAACATTTCGATTATTGTTCCTAACATCTAACATCTGTTTATCGATTTTTTTACATTCCGTTATATTTTAAATACCGTGTATATTACGATATAACAAAAAACTATTTTCAAAATTGATTCAAGCAAATGTCCGATGACGCTAAATCGATCGTCGTAGGCTTTAAAAGACAAACTACGACGTCGAAATGCAAAGGACCTAATGTTTGTGATGACAAATCGAATTTTCTGTCGAGTACATTCGATAATAAAATGCCACCAAAAGTCCGTATAATCCCCGAAAAAGTCATACTGGAGGTGGCGAGCCGCCGCCGTCCAAGGCGCTTAAGTGTCAGAATGCCTTATGGCGTGCGCATGGCGGATTATAACGAGATCGCGGTAATTTGTTATAGAGCGTATTCGATGTCGTTTTAGAAATGTCGATCTAAAGGCTGGATATCGATTCCGTAATCGAATATCGCGCGTAAAATAGCTATCGACAATCGAATTACATTGAAGCGCGATGATGTCGAACCGATCATCGTATGCTCCATAAGACCCGACAACGACGTCGTGACATAGAGGGTTTCGATATTCATGTTTAGTTCGATTATTCTGGATTCCATAAACATCGCTCTAAAATGTTCGATACTGATTCTATAATCGAGTGTCGAGTATGAAGAGCTATCGCGAACTGTGCTAATGCAAAACCTAGTGGTGTCGATCCGGTCGTCGTAGGGTCTGCAAGACCCGACAATGACGTCGTGACACTGAAGGGCCCGATATTTGCATTAGCTCGACTGCGTCTTGATTTGAATCACAAATTCGTAAAATGGGTTGTTTTAGAAGTAACCTGCCACCCGGTATAGGGGCACTCGATGGAGTGCCTGAGTCACTCAATCGAGTGACCCTCTCAAAAATGGGGCAGAGATTTTCCATCAAAGGGCACTCGAACGAGTCCACATAATGACTCGATCGAGTGACCCATACAAGCCTCCAACGAAGGCTAAAAGACGATATAAAGTTCCGTCGAGTCATATTTACGACTCTAAGTCGATACGTGCTAAATCAATCACGTATTTGTGTAGACACCCAAATTTGGACTTGGTGGCTGCAGAAGTGCCTAGCAAACACCCGATGACGATAGGACTGCAACGCGACACAGGTTCGCGAAGTTTAAGATAGTTTTCCCATAGAACGGATCAAATAATTACTCGGAAAAATTAAAACTAACATGATGACAGCCTTAGTCGTGTCGTTACGGTCACATAGACACTAATTAGAGTCAATTCCGACACCGGGACCCCGAGTCGGTCCCGAAACTCGAACCAAGTCAACACCGCGCCAAGCGAACCTCGGGATGAACACCCGAGGCCCACTAAACCCATAGCACTAGGTCAAACCCGGGGTAAACTTCATCCCCAAGTAACGTATCATGCTCCTCCCTTTCGGTTTTGGAAAGTATCAAAATTGTATCCTCAAAACTCCAACCGCCCCACCTGACGTGCCTGGGTCTCCCCACGGTCGGACCCAGGCGCCTGAGTCTTAGCACGCCCCAGCTCGGGCGCCCATATGGGCGACGAGGGCCGAAAACACCTATAAATACCCCCTTCACGCCCTCATTTCGACACACAACATTTAATCCTCTTCTCTACCTCAAAACTCTCGCTAAGGGCTCGCACTCCGACACCCGAGGCAAACGATCCACTCAATTGTAGTTCTGATAATAAAAGCGACATCGACGCTACTCCTCACCTTCGAGCACTCCACTCGATACCGAGGTGCCTGTGATCGACTAGCCCCAAAATTAGTACACAGATTCTGTCGGATTAACCACAGAATTAGAGAATAGTAACGGAGCTCTGCCGGAATAGCCGCGGGAAGGTCAAACGGTAACGGAACTCTACTGGGGTAACTAGTCAAGCTAGGAGGATTCGCCTGTCGAAGTCGTATCGTCACTAGGTTGTCATCTAACCAAAACGTTCCATATTTGTACTTTTTATTATTAAGCACTACGACAACTCTAGATGTGGGCGCTAGGCCCACAAGCATCTACTAAAATACGTAACGTCCCAACTTCAACCACAAATATTAAGACACACTAAATAGACCCGAGTAATTCCGAGATCCGTTCTCAAGACTATCTATGCATCTAGTCCCGTTTAGTGTATACTCCGAGAGTGGAACTCCTCACAATGTGATTTACTTACATTCGCATTTACAGTTTCTCGTATGATTTATTGCTTTTATAACCTTATAATCGCATGCTAAATCACCTAACACGGAATTTAAAACGTAAAATAACTTAAAACTGAACAAAGCGATGGTTGGGTTCCGTATTAGTCTAGGTGCTCACCTTATTAGGTTCGACGCGTCTCTATTAATATCGAACCGACGCATCTTAAGCAGAATACCAGGTAAGGTATACCATGAGAATGACTAATATACGTATTATCACGTTAAATCTGATTTGCTAATACGTATAATACATAGTACTCTCTACTCTCCAATGTGCATCTTTTCATGGCCTGCTTGTCACGTGAAATTGCATGCAAAGAATGTAAACACCACTACTTCGACGATAAACTTATCTGTCCTTAAAACAACTAACGTAGTTAAGCATAGGGTTAAAACAATGGATGTTACAGTATTTCCACAACAACAAAAGGACTAGGAAATCAGCCCACTGATTGATTAGTATAGGCCGCTATAGTGCGGGCGGGATTGGGTGTTGACATCTATCGGATGTTGGCTTCCCAATACGTACCCTCACCCCTTACTCAGAATCGACGGTGTCCGGATGTCCGAAACCATTGGCAATGAGAGTCACTCTAGGCATGGAGTGATTAAGGGTACATGTCTTTATCTTTAGGTCCCGTGCCACTCAACTTTGATCCGGCAAGGGATCAAAGTTGACTTGAACGGTTTCCGAGTCCCCATAATTGACTCGGTGGCGACTCCACGAATCAGCAACGAATTCAGTTCACTAAAAAGGTCGCCTTACCAAATGAATCGGCCTTTAAACATTAACAACCACGTCTTGATCGATTCCCAAACGGAAACACGGGTGCCCGCACCCGTCTAGTACAAGTCCGGATCGTCATCCAAATCGAGGTCCGACACTTTGCCCCGTATGCGAGATCGGACCGGCCCCCGGCAGGGAGGGGGACGTGTGGGTGACCGCTGCCACACGTTGAAAACTGGGTCGGTCCCGCGCGGGCGCGCGCGGGGCGTCGGGCGGTGCGGACGGACGTCCACAGTTTGGCGACTCCGTTGGGGATTTGTAAACAAGTTTCCAGCGGTTGTGTAACTTGAACAAGGTCGGTGAAGCTCATTTCTTAGTTCCTTGTTGTGGTCACTACAGGTTTTGGCCCTAAAAAGCCCACCCTAACCGATATCAGGACCAATCGACCTCTTCGCGGTAAGATCTCTATGGACGCGCGGAGAGATCCTCGGTTGATGCTTCGGCCGCCTAACGCGTAACCCGCATGACTAATAAGCGGATAGTCCAAACGGACGATATGACACTCATCTCCCCAGATCATTGTCAATACCTAAGTAAAGACTATTATTGGGCGGTAGCCTACCCTAACCTACCCGTGTCTGCATCCTGCATGAATGTATGCATTCCTAGTTATGTGTAGCGTGTTTGAACAACACAACCCAAATAAAACACTAAAATCTGGATTCATCCACGCCAACATATTCAACCGCATCCAATTCCGTTTTTCGAAAATACCTCATCTTTTCAAAACGACCGTTTAAATATCAATACTCTGGTCAAATCATGATTTCTAAAAAAGGAAAACGTTTTTTTTAATGTCGTTACCATGGCAGAATTTACAGGCACTCATTTCAAAAAAAGAGTTCTTAGCGCCATCACCTTGGCCAAACTCAAACCTATTAACAACAATAATTACCGTTAACACAACCGAAACTCCCAATTAATGGGGTTAAGGCTACCATGCAGTCACATTTTAATTTTTATGCACATACCGTTAGCACAACTGAAGCTTCAATTAATAAAGACGAGGAATTCAAAAAGAGGTTACACTTTCAAAACACTTTTCTTTTACAATGCACACCCCCACCGTCTTATGCTAGTTAGTACAACCGACAAACATGGGTCACTAATTTTAAAAGTCCTTTTTCAAAAAGCAAAAGTTTATAAGAAACACTATTCACCGCCTAAATCCCTCACTAAGGATTTAGTCACACCTTCAAAGAGACTGTCATCACACTCTATCATGAACATCACGCACCCCGCGAGTATCAAACTAACTAATTAATAGTAGTTTCGATAGAAGCATCACGTAATTATTTTCAAAAAAAACATTTCCCCTAAAAGAAATGCACTCCTTTCAAAAAAAATATTTACATTTCGTCATTATTTCCGATGCACACACATAGCAACGTATTTACACTCCACAGACGATATCGTCCCACCATCACTATTTTCACAAATCATTCTTTTCAAAATTTGCAAAACCGGTCGTTTTCGAAGGAAGCATACATCCAACTTTTTTGATCCTGAGCCGGGATCGTGATCAACCTCTTACGTCGTACAACCGTGTGTTTAACCGTCTATGTTAGCTACTAGGATCACCTCTGCTCGAGATTTTACGTTTTGGGTCGTCCCACCTCGAGAAGTCCTCTTTAAACCCCACCACTGAGGCTTGCATCAGATCGTCTCACTACAGAGACAGAAAACCCCATAGGAGTTTCGTCGAATGCACCCAGAGTCTAAAGCACCTGAATCCCTAAACCGTGACCACACAAACATGGGTCAAGAGTCTCAGTTCCGTGTCGCTCAATCGTGAGCATCCTTCGAGGCTCTAAGACGTCCGACGAAATCTTCCTAATCCGCGGCACCATCTTGCAGAAATCTATCCCTAACATGTCCACGGAACTAGGAGTGATTGAGAACCTCTGGACCGACGTTAACGCCTTAGCTGAGGTGGTACACAATATCCGAACCTCGATAGACCATATGTCCTGCTTTGTTTGTCGCATGGATAGTCGCCTCTACTTTCTCGAGAATAAGGACGCAGAGAGCAAACCGAACTACAGTTCGATTAACTACCATACACACACCCCGATTGAATCACCTAGATACTCCGTACGAGCGAAGTCCCCTGAGAACGACAAAGAAATAACCTCGACTCCTCACAGGATACAACCTAACAAAGCCAAAACACCCTTCAGAGAGTTTACCAAACTAAGCTCAACATACGCTGAGACCCTTAGACACTTAATAGATCAAGGGCTACTCAAACCTCAGGGTCCCACTCCAGACCCACCGGCTGGCAAAAGAAATAAAAAGTGGAGTCCCAATGCCTACTGCCTATTCCATCGAGGCAATGGGCACGACACCGAAGCATGTTTCTCGTTGAAACACGCTATCCAAGACCTAATCGAGGCAGGGCCATACTCCCCGACAAAACGACAAAATCCCGACTTTACTTTCTCGGTTGCCGAGGGAGAGATAGTGACGTCGGTAGTAGTCACAAGTCATTTCAAGCCCTTTGACAAACTGTCCCCAAGAGCCGCCTCCAGGCGTCGCTCAAGGGGAACATCTCCAGAGGGATGCGGCAGGTGTTGAGACCCGGGAAGCGCGAGGGGCCAACGTCACAATGCGACCAGGTCGCATGACCAGTCTTAGTAAAAGTCTAGTTCATCTTAGGGCCTAGGCTAATATAATAATAAATGTCTTGTCTTTTATTCCATCAAGTCCGGGGAAGTGCGAGGGGACATGTCCTCCACCTCCCCCAACCAAAATCACGGGCATCTAGCCCGCCTACTATTATCAGTAAAACAGTTATCTTTTTTTTACAAACATGCCTCAACAATCGCTTAATTTTCTTTCAACAATTTACTTTAAACGCTTAAAAAACCCGACTTTATGCCAATTATCGATAACCACTGACTGAAATACAAGGGCTACCGCAAGCGGCCCACTCAACATCGCCCTAAGAAGGAAATCGGGAATAACAACCTTAGACTCAAACTGCCACTGACAAAACAACAATAAACTCGGAAGCAAACAAAACGCCACCCGACCAAACTTACCAACAACACAAAGCCTGTCTAATAAGTCTAAAAGAAGCCATGTCTCTGGGAGTCAAAAACCTTAGAGTCCACGAAGGCTTATCCTTAGTAAGTCAACCAAGCCACGGTTAATTGGAGGGTTCATAGAAAAAGCCTAATCCCATACCAAGCCAAAAACAGAAGCAGTGCCTAAGGAATTCACCGAAATTGACTTCATACACATACCCCGCGAAGAGAACCAATTCGCTGATACATTATCCAAACTAGGCTCACTAATAAACACGCCCGATCACCCCCTCTCCATGCCTATCTATGTAGAAAGAAGCAAGCAACCAGCCTACATCCACAACCTCGAAATCGACAACGTCCCCGAAGAACCTTGGTACAAAGCAATCCTAAACTCTAAAACTAACGGATCATATCCACCCAACACTATTGCCAAGAACAAAAGAGCCCTACAAATACAGACCACCCATTATGTCCTAAATCAAGGGCTACTATACAAACGAACCCCACAAGTAATCCTCCTTAGATGCATAAACAAAAACCAATCTGAGAAAGTCATGGAAGAGGTACATGACGGAGAGTGCGGACCCCGCATGAGTGCACACCTACTAGCCCGAAAAATAATGAGATTGGGTTATTAGTGGATTACCTTAGAGGCAAACTGTCGACGTCACGTTCGGCACTGCCATAATTGCCAAATCTTCGCCAACATCCAACACCTACCTCTTTATCCCCTACACACTATAGCCACACCCTGGCCCTCCTCTACCTAGGGAATAGACATCATAGGTAAAGTACACTCATCCGGGACCGGCGAAATTACTTTACTTTAGTAGTCGTAGATTACTTCACCAAATGGGTAGAAGCCGCCTCTTACACCGTACTAACCTCAAAACAAGTAGTCAAATTCTTGCAAAACAACATCATCTGCCGTTACGGTATATCTCATGAAATCATCAGCGACCAGGGGGCTCACTTTAAGGCCGACACCCAAAAACTCCTAGACAAATACAAAATCCAAAGACATAAATCCTCACCCTATAGACCGCAAACCAACGGGGCCGTAGAAGCAGCCAACAAAACCGTCACCATCATCCTTAAGAAAATGATAGACAACTACCGAGATTGACCAAACAAAATACCCTTCGTCTTATGCGGATACCGAACATCCTATAGAACACCCACCGGAGCCACACCATATTACCTAACCTACGGTTCCGAAGCCGTCCAACCAATAGAGCTGGAAATACCATCACTAAGAATATTAGTCAAAAGTGGTATCCCTGAGGAAGAATGGAACCAGAAACGGTACGACTAGCTAGTACTCCTAGATGAACGTAGGATACATGCCCTATCCAATGTGCAAACCTACCAACATCGCATCCAACGAGCCTTTAACAAGCGAGTGAAATCCCGAAACATACACGAGGGAAATTTAGTGATCAAATCCATTAGAGCACCCCTTCCCGTCGACCCTAGAGGGAAATTAAAACCAAACTTTGCGGGCCCCAACCTCGTTAAGAAAATACTCTCGGGGGCACCGTGATCCTCACCGACCTAGATGGACAAGAATTCGCAACCCCGACCAATATGGATCAACTCAAACGATATTACCCATAAACACCCTAGAAACCACGTCCCGACCTCCGACTTAGGGGGAAACAAAAAATAACAACAGTAACAACACGAAGAAAAAGAAGTCAAGTTCGCATCGATAAATGGCATAAAAGAGTCTAAACCAAACTCACTCACATTTTTTTTAAAAAGAAAAAAAAGGGGGAAGAACTACGAACATGGTTTGATTCCGCCCGAAAGCAGATACGTAGGCAACCCTTTCTCGGGTACAACCAAACAACTAAGCAAAACAGTCGATTAATCGATTCGTGAGCAAACCGGGATTCCTCCCACGACCCGGTCAATGAGTGAGTTAAATGACGAAGCACAAACGACGAGCCGAGGACGGGGTGAAAACCCGGAATGGCACTCCGGGCAAAATGAAGAAACGAGTTGCGAGTCGTCGTAAAAAAACGACGAGCCGAGGACGGGGTGAAAACCCGAAAGGGCGCCCCGGGCAAAATGAAGAATCGAGTTGCGAGCCGTCAAGAAAAAAAGAAAAAAAGATCAAAACAAAACAAAACAAAAACAAAAACAAAAACAAAAAAAACAAAAAGGGTGAGCCGAGGACGGAGTGAAAACCCGAAAGGGCGCTCCGGGTAAAATGAAGAATTGAGTTGCGAGCCACCACAAAAAAAAAAGAATAAAAAATAAACGTGCTTCTCATTAAAAAAAATTCAGTTAAACCAAGCCTTTGTCGAGGTATCAACATTAAGCATCCAAAATCCAGACGTCCCGGAAAATCAACAACGTTTCTGAACTCCACAAAAACTAGTACTAATACGCCACATATTATCAACTAGTAATACATAATATAAAAGGCTGGGCTCTACTGGTCCAACTCTTCCTCACCCTTATCGCCCGGGTACAACTGCTTGCATTCCTCCTCCGTGATTTTCCGAAAGCAAGCTTCTAACACCCTATCTAAACGTGAGTCCAGCAAATCCCACTTCCTTTGCTCTTTCGTAGCTTTAATATGGGTCTCGTCAGTCTTGGCCCGTTCGGATGAACTGACTAGGCTAGGATCGGTTCCCACTGTCTTTGGTTAGGCACTTAATCTCTCGAGTCTCCTCTTCGCCTCTCAGCGGCTCTGTCTTCATAACTTTTGAGTCGGTTTATCCTGACGAATATCCACAAATTCTCATCCTGACGGAAGTATTGACAGTCGGTCAAGCAGCAGGGTGCAAAAACTTTTGCTCTCTAGACACCCTGAACCCCCTAAGCAAGTCCTCGGTCCATGGATAAAAACTAGAAATGACCTTAGCATCATCTGGGATAGGCGATTGGACACCCATCTGATTTGACAACATGCCCGGGTATATATAAACTTGATCCCTCATGGATAGTAATAACAAAGCACAGGTTGAGGACGAAAATGGAAACTCTACTCGCCCACTAATATTCCACCACGGGATGGACCAACTGATGACAACATCTCCCCTAACCAAATAGGAAAGCCAATCCTCCTCTTCGGAACTTTTGCTCCACGCCAACACCATCTTCCGGCCCGTGAAGCCCCTGTAGTTGTAATCCTTGAAACACCGGGGAGGGTCGATTAAACCGAGCCGCTCTTGCAACCAAACCTGCACGAAAAGCGACGAAGTGTCACACCTCCAAAGTAAAAACAACCACAAAACAAGTAAAACCTAGCTACAAAAACATGACAAAAAAAACACATGTAAAATGGTCCTAGAACCCCGAAAAGGTATCCCCTGTACCGAAACACAAGCATCAAGGCCGAGGACAAGTTCACCTAAAATAAGCAAAGAGGGTTGATGGGGGTCGGCAGCCTGACACTAATAGCCTGCCAGGCAGGCTCCCAGAGGATTGCCCATTAAGTCCAGAAACCGACCCTGCAAACGTTCAAAGTAAAGAACATAGAAGTGGGAAGAACTACAAAGGAAAACAGCCCACCGCCGGGCCAGCAGGGTGACGCGGCCTGCTGGAGCTCAGCTCCCACAGCTCAAAACCCGCCTACCCCCTGGGGACATCTCCGCAGACAGAGCAGGGATCCCCAGGGGCCCTCACGTCATTTTGCCTAAGGTAATTGAGAGTGGGTGGATGAGAGGACGCCACTTGTCACCTCCTTATCCACCCATTCTCCCTCTACTTCCCTCTCTTGTGGAAAGGTATAAATACCCTCCCATTTCCTACAAGAAAGGGGTTGGATTTTCTCTCTCTAGAACTCTTACTCTAAAATTGCCGCCCAGTTCCTCACGAGCTGGGTTTCGTAAGGCATTCACGGACTAACTTAGGCATCGGAGAGGGTTTCCTCGGACAACCTCCGAGGCCCTGTGCGTTCTCTGTGCAGGGAGCCTACTCAATCTGTAACACCCCTGATTTTATAAATTAAATTAATTTAAAATTATGTTCGTACTTTTATATTTACGATTGAACTCGTAATTCTCAAAATTATTATAAAACGCGTTTATCGTTCAATCGTTTCAAACTCCTAAAATTCTATTTATCTCGGAAACATATTTTAATTCTTTTTCGATTTATTTTACACATTTAATTTAATTCTTATCGAAAATCTGTTTCGACGATTTAAATTCTAATTCTTTTATTTTTAAGCTCGATTTTCTATATTTATTTTCAAACTCCTAAAATTCTTTTATTAAGCTCGAAGCTCATTTATTTTAAGTTTCGTCAAAATAATTATTTTCTTTCCTCGAGAAACCAATTTAATTCACTTTATCGAAGATTTATTATTTATTTGGAAATACTATTTCGTCGTCTAAACTTTTATTTCTATCAACTTCGTTCTCATCTCGAGTACTTTATTTACTCATTTTATTTGACGGCCCGATTATTTATTTAATTTTATTAACTCATTTTAATTCGATTCAAGGGTCGGTCAACTTATCGTTACGGAATTCGTCTCCTACCCGATTCATTTAATTGTCCGTATACAACGTATACATTTCGTCTCGGAATCCGTACAATTTTTGGGTGAGTTAATTCACTCCACTTACCCCACTTAATTCATTTCATTTTTTTTTTGGTTTTCCCCACATTTACGTGTCCCTATTCACCTCCTTTATGTCTTAAATCCCGTCTCTATTCATCCTCCTCCGCTTTCCTTATTTCGGTCCCATATTCATTCACCTCCTTGATCTGCCTTCTCTCCTTCTTCTTAAACTTTGATCAGTTCGTCGTCAATCACCGTATTCGACTCCCCCTGCTCTGTTCTTCGTCGCTTACCTCGCTTTTGTTCTGCCGCCTTGTTTTCCCCTGTTTTTCAATTCTTTTCGGCTGCTGCTGCGCACTGCTACAAAGTGTTGCTGCTGCGTTCTGCTACCGATACGGTACTGCTACTTCCGTTCTTCGTTTCTTCTCCCTTCTTGTTATTTCGTTACTACGCTGATTTCTGTCGCCCTGCTTTTCTTTCTGCCGCATTCCGTCACCTCTGTTTCCTCTGTTCTTTTTCCGCTGCTGTTGCTGCGTCTCATTTCTGCCACGCCTGCTGCTGTGTTTGTTGGTCATCCGTTGCCGGAAATTGTGAAGGTGATTCCCCTTATTTTCTTCTTTGTCTTCCCTCGATTGTTGCTGCTGTTTTGTGCGCTGCTTGCTACTGCTGTTATGCTACTGTTTGCTGCGTTTCGTTACATTCCGTGTTACTGTCATCATCTTTGTCATTCTGTTGCTGTTTGTCGTTTTAATGCTGCGTGTTATCTCTCGTCTGTCTTCTTTTCCGTTCCTCTTCATCTCCTTCGTCCTCTTCCTCGTGCTGCTGTTACTACTCCGCAGTTGCTGCTGTTTGCTCGGTTCCTGTATCGATTCATTCTTCCTTTTCTTCTCCTTTTCTCTTCTTTTTCTTCTGCCTCATCGTTCTATTCTCGTGTCGGTTTTGTCGTCGTCAAGTGTGGTTGTCGTTGATGTCAAGTCTGGTGTCGTGACTGTTGCGGTTATCTTTTCTGTTGTTAAGTCTCGTTAATCGATCTTCTTCTTCTTCATTCTATATCGGGCTGCTGCTGTTTCGTTGATTACTACTCTTAACGTCTCGTGTGTTATGTTCGTTCGTTTGGGACTCGATTACTGCTATTACTTTTCGGATCTATTTGTATTCTGCTCTTTGTCCTCCTTCTATTTCGTTGTCGATGTCGCTGTGTCGGAATCTTGTCGTTTTCTGCTCGACTTTGGACCCTATTCTTTCCTCCAACTCATTTTTTTTATATCCATCTTCTGATCTTTCTTCTTTCCGTCTTTTACCCATGTCTCATACTTTTATTTTGTCTTCTCGATTTCCGTGATGTTGAACGGTCCTTCTACTTGGAGCTTAAAGACGACAATTCTACTAATTTGAAGCTTGGACTGATCAAGGACGAATACGTGATCATTTCGGTTTTTGACCCGAGGTAACTTTAGGACGTTACTCGATTTTATATCGTATGTTTGAGTAGTAGTATGTAGTAAATATTTTAAAGTCGGTTTTCTAATTTTAGCTATTTATTATTTGCTAAAAATATTATTTATAAATTGTGTGCTTTATAAATATTTTACGATTTTCGATATCGTTTTATAAATCGTTAGTAATTTAATTATTTACGATCGTTATAATATTTTGTTAGTTATCGTGACACTAGTAACTAAATAATATCGATTTCATATTTTCGTCATATTTCGTTAATTTCTAATTTTTAACTCAAAATCGTATTTTCATATTATAATCGAGATTTGTATATTTGTTTAATAAATTAATTTTCGGTTTCCGATTTATACTAGTAAATGAGAAGATAGTTGATTTAGTTTTAAATACATTTTAGTCGAGACTATTTTCACTAATAATTTCCTATTTGTTTCCGATTGACTATTTTTATTGAAAATTGTATTATTCATAAATCAAAGCTATTTCTTGAAAATAATTTGAAACCTTTAGAAAATCCATTTCATTTATATAACTCGTTGACTCAATTAATTTTGATATCGTTTTTCTTAAAATATCTCTTTTCTAAGATTTATTGTTTTACCTCGATTTCCTAATTATTTATAAAATACTATATATTGAGATATCATATTTTATTTATATTTTGAGTAACGAATTTAGAAATATAATAAAGTTACGATAACGACGGTAATAATAAAATGTTAATTTCGTTAGAAATGCTATTTTTATACATTTCACTTATTTTATTAACTTACGTATTTTCTATAAGACTTTCTATTTTAGTAAGTTTCTAAAATTAGTATAACATGGTTATTCCTTTTATCCATATCATTTATATTGATTATATTTACTTTTGAATATCGATAATGGCTTGTTTTGGAGTTATGGAATAAAGAGAAGTGTGGGGTTAGAGTAATATAGTCTGGGATGTACGTTTTTGCCATCAACTATAAAGCTGGTGTGTCTATGTTCAGACACATTGGTCGTTGAACTGAGCATGGTTTGTGCTCAGGAGTGTGTATATTTTGACCTTAAACTTAGATATCGCATCGTGTAAGTCGCCGTCGGGTTGAACTGGATTACGGTTGGTGTCCAGGAGGGGTGTACATTACTTAAGCCAGGACCTCGCTGCACGCAGTCCTGTTATAGTTGAGTTGCCTAGTTAGAGACTGGATTCTGTTATGAGTTAAGTCTACAGTTCTCGAAGCTAGTTTCCAGTATTATCCTAGTGAAAGTCTAGCCTTGTGCACACTGAAGGAATTTCCATAACGCCATTTTTGAATATTTATATTATCGATTGATTTTGACTTGCAGGTTGGCAAGTGCTTTAAGTTATCTTCGAAAGCTTATTTTATTATATCGTTTTAATGTTTTCTCTTTTAAGTATTTTGATATAATAATACTATTATTTTTCATATGATATAATATGGCTGGGAGAACGTCCGAGTTACTCCCCACTGACGTGGCTGTTATATTTATAACATGACAGGTAATTGCTGTTCGGTTTTGGGTGTGAGCTAGCGAGTAGCATGGATCCTACTCTTTCTTCATTCTTGTAATTTATGGATTTGTATAAACCCATTTGAAGATTTTTACTTTTAGCCCTTTTGTAAAAAGAGGCCTTTGTATTGACTTACCATTTCTTTTAATAAGATATAGTTTGTCAGTGTGTTTTAATCCCAACTCTACAGTGTTTCCGCCACTGTATTGCGCTAGAATATTTAGGGGATTACAGTTGGTATCAGAGCATTGTTACTCCCGACGCTTACACCTGATTCTAGGAAAAGTACTAGTAAATGATTTGAATATTAAAGAAATTTTAGTGAGAGATGGGTAGAAACCAAAGTAAGGACTTAACTGTTAGGTTTATATGTTCTTGTAACTCAGTGGTTAGCATTGAATATTTGTTGCTTTTGTCTGGAAGAAGATGAATGTAGAAGAAGATGATAGGACGCTGCCCCAGATCGGGACAAGACCGGCTCAAAACTCTCAACGCCTGTTATTCGAGTGGACAACTTTGTGCTACAAGGAAGATACAATGGCGACCCTTCAGCCCAGATTTGGTTTGCTCAAGCTACAGGTTAGATGATCAAGAGTAGATGCATGTTCCATGATGCTGCAGTAGATCCAGATTGAGTGACCCAGGACTTTCATTCTCGTGCCTCTGCAAGAAGATGAAGTAATCTATTTACTTTCCTCGTGAACCTTAGAGGTCCATACTTTCCCTTCTCGGTTTAGGTCTTTATCTTCTAGAATCATTGATTCTTTTCTTCCTGCTTCTGCCTTCTTCCAATTCTTCTCTTATTTCATCTCTTATTTTCTAATCTTCATTTTGCTTGATGAATCCTTGTTCTATTCCTCTATTGTACCATCTTTCTCTTGAGATTCTTTGGTTAGATTGAATCCTGTCTTAGTGAACCCGTGTTATAGATGTTCGAGGTTTAGTTAACCCTTGTTACCTGGTTTGAGGAGTGTGAGTCTACCCTGCCTTCTAAGCAAGTAATAAATTCTTGAGGATTGATTTGAATGGCAAATTGTTGATTATGGGAATTAGGATGATATTTTAGGCACCGAACCTTGAGTTATAGGTCACCTTGATTATTTTGGAGTACTTAGAGTTGAATATACTTTGAAGTAGTAAGGGTACATCATATTTGATGGATGCCTAGTACCTAACCTAGAACCGAACTAAGTGTAACCGATAATATTACCTTGGATTATTTACCTAATGCTTATTTAATTAATGCATCGCGAATATTTGAGATCATAGAGTTTTGTTTAAAGTGTTAACCTGAGTGTTGTGGTACCATCGAAGGTTTTGATTAATATCATTAGGAATTTTGGTTGACATAGATTACCTGTATTTATTAAGGATTAAATCGTTGAAGAAGAGAGACATATTGCACAATTAGAGGTTGGATTTATCGCGTTGTTTTGAGGAATACTTAATGCGAATCATCTTGATGAATTTATAGTTCAGAACCTTAGACCAACGATATTGTGGTTTCCTTGAGTTGTTAAATATTTTGTGGTTGCCTTATTGTAATCAAGCATTTGATGGGCTTCTCAGGAACCTAGGAACCTTAGTTGAACAACGTGTTTTGAGGATGTGAGTACCTGTTATTATATATTGAGGTTGAGTGTACCTTAGGTTGGTGTGCTTCTTAATCCCTATCTGTTTATGGTGTTAGGATTATGTTGGTGATTATTTTGAGGATTTCGTGCCCGAGCATTGTTAAATTGGTGAACCGTGTTTAGTGTTCCTTACTCGAGAATTTGGAGTATACCTCGAGTTCGAACATTATGAGCTTTGGACTTAGGAACCTTATCGATCGCAAGTTTGAGTTTGTTTTAATGACCGTTGGAAGTTTAATGGATGAGATTAGATTGTTAAACGATTGTGGATTATTATCGTGTCGTTTGAACGATTGGACAATCACGTAAGACATTTTTGGATATTGTGACTGAGTAGTACCACCTAGCGCCTAATATTGGACTTAGTATTATTTGATGGAAATTAGGAGCCTGTGTTGTGGGAGTCGTACTAGGAATCTCGAGATGGTTAACTTCTTCTGTAATTCCTTGAGAGCTCCGTTTGACTCTCAATTTCGTTCCTCCCTTTAGTTTTTTTCCCTTAATCCTGCTACTTCTTTTTCGGCCAATCCCTTTCGACCTCTTTATCGGGTTTGAAAATTTCTGTTGCGATTTGTCGTTGACTTTGAGTCTATTTACCCATTTATTATTTTTCCCAAACTTGTGTTATGAAAAGTTTGACTAATCTACAAATTTTGATTTTCATGAGATTTTAACATTTTGAGTTATAAATTTCAAAACTTTGTATTTCGTCTTTGTTTTATTTTTGGTTCCGTTTCAAAGGGTGTAAATAATTTATTTTAAAGTATTTCGAAATTATTTAAAATTTTGATTTTATGAAAACTTTCATAATTGCAAATATTTTGGATTTTTATAAGATTATTATGTAAAACGATTTAAAATTTCTGAAAAAACTTTGTACGTCTATATTTTTGTTTTATTGTCGTTAGACTTTAAATCTGTTATTGAAAAAGTTTGACGACTTGTTCGATTATTATTTACTAACTACAAAACTTGATTTCTCAAATTTTTGTTTGATCTTAAAACAAAATATTGTCGAAATTCTTAATCAAAGCGTTTTACTATGTTTTGAAAATATTTGAGTACTCTCACCCTCGAGTTCGTTTACAAATATTATTTATCGTCATTATTTTATCAACTAATTTTAACTTACGATTTTATTAATTTAAATGATTTCAAACATTGGGAATTGAGCCCAACTCTTCTTGAAATAAATCTTGTCTTCGATTTAGATTTCATATAACGTTTGAAGTGTAAAATTTTAAAAATCGAGATTGTGATGCGAGTTAAGCATTCTCATTTTGTTCAAGTGATATACGTTGTTTTTCCACTCTATTATTATGTTTTTGTTAGTTTCGAGGACGAAACTTCTTTTAGTGGGGAAGATTGTAACACCCCTGATTTTATAAATTAAATTAATTTAAAATTATGTTCGTACTTTTATATTTACGATTGAACTCGTAATTCTCAAAATTATTATAAAACGCGTTTATCGTTCAATCGTTTCAAACTCCTAAAATTCTATTTATCTCGGAAACATATTTTAATTCTTTTTCGATTTATTTTACACATTTAATTTAATTCTTATCGAAAATCTGTTTCGACGATTTAAATTCTAATTCTTTTATTTTTAAGCTCGATTTTCTATATTTATTTTCAAACTCCTAAAATTCTTTTATTAAGCTCGAAGCTCATTTATTTTAAGTTTCGTCAAAATAATTATTTTCTTTCCTCGAGAAACCAATTTAATTCACTTTATCGAAGATTTATTATTTATTTGGAAATACTATTTCGTCGTCTAAACTTTTATTTCTATCAACTTCGTTCTCATCTCGAGTACTTTATTTACTCATTTTATTTGACGGCCCGATTATTTATTTAATTTTATTAACTCATTTTAATTCGATTCAAGGGTCGGTCAACTTATCGTTACGGAATTCGTCTCCTACCCGATTCATTTAATTGTCCGTATACAACGTATACATTTCGTCTCGGAATCCGTACAATTTTTGGGTGAGTTAATTCACTCCACTTACCCCACTTAATTCATTTCATTTTTTTTTTTGGTTTTCCCCACATTTACGTGTCCCTATTCACCTCCTTTATGTCTTAAATCCCGTCTCTATTCATCCTCCTCCGCTTTCCTTATTTCGGTCCCATATTCATTCACCTCCTTGATCTGCCTTCTCTCCTTCTTCTTAAACTTTGATCAGTTCGTCGTCAATCACCGTATTCGACTCCCCCTGCTCTGTTCTTCGTCGCTTACCTCGCTTTTGTTCTGCCGCCTTGTTTTCCCCTATTTTTCAATTCTTTTCGGCTGCTGCTGCGCACTGCTACAAAGTGTTGCTGCTGCGTTCTGCTACCGATACGGTACTGCTACTTCCGTTCTTCGTTTCTTCTCCCTTCTTGTTATTTCGTTACTACGCTGATTTATGTCGCCCTGCTTTTCTTTCTGCCGCATTCCGTCACCTCTGTTTCCTCTGTTCTTTTTCCGCTGCTGTTGCTGCGTCTCATTTCTGCCACGCCTGCTGCTGTGTTTGTTGGTCATCCGTTGCCGGAAATTGTGAAGGTGATTCCCCTTATTTTCTTCTTTGTCTTCCCTCGATTGTTGCTGCTGTTTTGTGCGCTGCTTGCTACTGCTGTTATGCTACTGTTTGCTGCGTTTCGTTACATTCCGTGTTACTGTCATCATCTTTGTCATTCTGTTGCTGTTTGTCGTTTTAATGCTGCGTGTTATCTCTCGTCTGTCTTCTTTTCCGTTCCTCTTCATCTCCTTCGTCCTCTTCCTCGTGCTGCTGTTACTACTCCGCAGTTGCTGCTGTTTGCTCGGTTCCTGTATCGATTCATTCTTCCTTTTCTTCTCCTTTTCTCTTCTTTTTCTTCTGCCTCATCGTTCTATTCTCGTGTCGGTTTTGTCGTCGTCAAGTGTGGTTGTCGTTGATGTCAAGTCTGGTGTCGTGACTGTTGCGGTTATCTTTTCTGTTGTTAAGTCTCGTTAATCGATCTTCTTCTTCTTCATTCTATATCGGGCTGCTGCTGTTTCGTTGATTACTACTCTTAACGTCTCGTGTGTTATGTTCGTTCGTTTGGGACTCGATTACTGCTATTACTTTTCGGATCTATTTGTATTCTGCTCTTTGTCCTCCTTCTATTTCGTTGTCGATGTCGCTGTGTCGGAATCTTGTCGTTTTCTGCTCGACTTTGGACCCTATTCTTTCCTCCAACTCATTTTTTTTATATCCATCTTCTGATCTTTCTTCTTTCCGTCTTTTACCCATGTCTCATACTTTTATTTTGTCTTCTCGATTTCCGTGATGTTGAACGGTCCTTCTACTTGGAGCTTAAAGACGACAATTCTACTAATTTGAAGCTTGGACTGATCAAGGACGAATACGTGATCATTTTGGTTTTTGACCCGAGGTAACTTTAGGACGTTACTCGATTTTATATCGTATGTTTGAGTAGTAGTATGTAGTAAATATTTTAAAGTCGGTTTTCTAATTTTAGCTATTTATTATTTGCTAAAAATATTATTTATAAATTGTGTGCTTTATAAATATTTTACGATTTTCGATATCGTTTTATAAATCGTTAGTAATTTAATTATTTACGATCGTTATAATATTTTGTTAGTTATCGTGACACTAGTAACTAAATAATATCGATTTCATATTTTCGTCATATTTCGTTAATTTCTAATTTTTAACTCAAAATCGTATTTTCATATTATAATCGAGATTTGTATATTTGTTTAATAAATTAATTTTCGGTTTCCGATTTATACTAGTAAATGAGAAGATAGTTGATTTAGTTTTAAATACATTTTAGTCGAGACTATTTTCACTAATAATTTCCTATTTGTTTCCGATTGACTATTTTTATTGAAAATTGTATTATTCATAAATCAAAGCTATTTCTTGAAAATAATTTGAAACCTTTAGAAAATCCATTTCATTTATATAACTCGTTGACTCAATTAATTTTGATATCGTTTTTCTTAAAATATCTCTTTTCTAAGATTTATTGTTTTACCTCGATTTCCTAATTATTTATAAAATACTATATATTGAGATATCATATTTTATTTATATTTTGAGTAACGAATTTAGAAATATAATAAAGTTACGATAACGACGGTAATAATAAAATGTTAATTTCGTTAGAAATGCTATTTTTATACATTTCACTTATTTTATTAACTTACGTATTTTCTATAAGACTTTCTATTTTAGTAAGTTTCTAAAATTAGTATAACATGGTTATTCCTTTTATCCATATCATTTATATTGATTATATTTACTTTTGAATATCGATAATGGCTTGTTTTGGAGTTATGGAATAAAGAGAAGTGTGGGGTTAGAGTAATATAGTCTGGGATGTACGTTTTTGCCATCAACTATAAAGCTGGTGTGTCTATGTTCAGACACATTGGTCGTTGAACTGAGCATGGTTTGTGCTCAGGAGTGTGTATATTTTGACCTTAAACTTAGATATCGCATCGTGTAAGTCGCCGTCGGGTTGAACTGGATTACGGTTGGTGTCCAGGAGGGGTGTACATTACTTAAGCCAGGACCTCGCTGCACGCAGTCCTGTTATAGTTGAGTTGCCTAGTTAGAGACTGGATTCTGTTATGAGTTAAGTCTACAGTTCTCGAAGCTAGTTTCCAGTATTATCCTAGTGAAAGTCTAGCCTTGTGCACACTGAACGAATTTCCATAACGCCATTTTTGAATATTTATATTATCGATTGATTTTGACTTGCAGGTTGGCAAGTGCTTTAAGTTATCTTCGAAAGCTTATTTTATTATATCGTTTTAATGTTTTCTCTTTTAAGTATTTTGATATAATAATACTATTATTTTTCATATGATATAATATGGCTGGGAGAACGTCCGAGTTACTCCCCACTGACGTGGCTGTTATGTTTATAACATGACAGGTAATTGTTGTTCGGTTTTGGGTGTGAGCTAGCGAGTAGCATGGATCCTACTCTTTCTTCATTCTTGTAATTTATGGATTTGTATAAACCCATTTGAAGATTTTTACTTTTAGCCCTTTTGTAAAAAGAGGCCTTTGTATTGACTTACCATTTCTTTTAATAAGATATAGTTTGTCAGTGTGTTTTAATCCCAACTCTACAGTGTTTCCGCCACTGTATTGCGCTAGAATATTTAGGGGATTACACAATCCGCCGGGAAGGTCCGACTGAAGGAGTAGGAGGAAGGAGAGCGCCAAGATTGATCAGTGAACATTCAGAGCAACACCGAACGATTCAAACCCGAATTCCAGGTCGGGTTAATTGATTCCAATAACCGGAACAATTTGGCGCCGTTTGTGGGGAAGATCTGGTTGTATCCGCGAATTACCCACAAAAATCAACCATTCCCAATCACAAAAACTAAACCAATCAAAGTAATCATGCCGGAAATCGTTGACACCAGCGTAGGGGTAGGTCCGACGGTCCCACCGGTGACCCCCCTATTCGGCATGCCGCAGCCAGAGAGGGCTCCCCCCACCACGACCCTGGGGATGGGAGGAACCAGTCTCCTGGGCATGCCAAATGCTGCTGTAGCACCAGAGTTGGGGGCACACCCAGGGCACACTCTGAACCTGACGCCAGCTCAGATGGTACAGACAGCTGCCTTCTTCTCTGCAATGCTAAACCAGGAGTTCACTCCTGAGGACCTGGTAGGCAGGGTCGCAACGACCTCCAGGCAGCCACCCTCAATGAGCAGGGACGGAGCTGGGGGCACGAAGCGAACCGCCGCCAGAAACGCCCAGAGGAAAGCGAGAAGGAGAGCTCAAGTATACGCGCAGGCGCAAAAGCGTATCACAACAGGCAGCAAAGAGCCACCTGCCCAACAACAGGCGTTCTCCATTCACACGACAGAATCCGCGTCTGGAGAGCAGAGAGGTCTGTCCCAGGGATTGCGGGAGCGGATGAGGTACAAGGAACCTGCATCTAAGTGCCTGGGAGAAAAGCAGGGCGGAGTCTTCTCCAGGTTAACGCCGGCAGCCAAGGGACAGCCAGCGCCAGGGTTGTCCCAAAGCCTGCAGTCTAGGCTTAACCGGGGGCAGCTGCTTGAATCCAGATACCACCAGGATGACAACCTCTGCCAGTCTCAGAGGAAGAGACCCAGACAAATCTCCCATGAGGTAGAGGACGAAGCAGCGAGCAGGCCGCCACCGAGGCACCGCTCCCCCAGTACTAGGAAACCGATCCCTAGACAATGGGATATCCACGGTAACCAGTCTGGGGAAAGCAGGTCACGAGTGGTAGGCAGGCCCACAAAAACCCCTCTTCATCCTGATGTACAAGAATTCCCCATCCCAAAAATCAAAATGCCTACTGTCAAGTTCGACGGGACCACAGACCCAGAGGATCACCTGGCGGCATTTGAGAGTCACATGGGCATGTATGACGTGGATGACGCAATCTGGTGTAAAATCTTCCCAACCACCCTGGTAGGACTTGCACAAGGATGGTTCAGGGACCTTCGCCAGGGATCGATCAACGTCTTTATAGAGTTGGCTGAGGCCTTCCTTGAGCAATATGCAGGGAACAAAAGGAGACGCCTCACTCGTTTCGATCTCACGACCCTGAAGCAGAAGAAGGACGAAAGCGTCAGGGAGTACCTGAAGAGGTTTGACTTGTCCTATCAGCAAGTCAGAGAGATCGATGATTCCACCGCTGCTTACGCCCTGACAATCTCCCTGCTCCCAGGGGAAATGAAGAACCAGATGATCAGGGCCCAGCCTGAAACCTTGGCCAAGGCCAGGAAAATCATTGAAGGGTTTATTCTGCAGGAAGAGTTTCACAGCCTGCCGGACACCCCTGCAGGCCAAGCAAGGCCGCAAGGGGGACCGCAGGGTGGACGTGGCAGAAACGAGCCAGGCAAACAGAGAGAAGAAGGAGACACCCCCAAGAAAGAACGCACAACATACCAGCCAAGATTTGATAGCTACACGGCCCTCAATAGGCCGAGAGCAGAAATCTTTGAGTTGGAAAAAGAAACAGCAAAATGGACTCGTCCAAACAAGCCGCGCAGCCTAAAGGGGGATCCCAAAAAATTCTGCACGTTCCACGATTGCATAGGCCATACCACGGAGGAATGCCGACACTTAAAAGATGAAATAGAGAAACTTATAAGAAATGGCTGGCTGAGTAACTATGCAGCAAGGAACAAACCCCAAAAGGAGGCGGCGGACAAACCTGAAGGCTCAGCCCAAAATCGCACAATCATCCATGTAGTGTCAGGAGATGCAGAGGGGCGGACTAGCAGACGAATCCAGAAAAGGCAGATCCGCGAATTGCGAAACCAAATTTGCTACGCCGAGAGGGCAGGAAGTCCAAGAGGCACTACCCTAAGCATCACCCCTGAAGATGCAGGGAGAATCGTGTACCCGCATAGTGGCCCTCTGGTCTTAACTCTTGAAATTAGCAATCACATTGTCAAGAGATGCATGGTGGACACTGGCGCCTATACAAACCACTTGTACAAAGACGCTTTTGAGAAAATGAATCTAGAAAAAAGACATCTGAAGCCGGCCCCTGGATCTTTGTATGGGTTCAGTGGGGCAGGTGTGCTACCCATGGGAGTTATCGACCTGCCGGTAACATTCGGGGAGGGGGCCTCGGCCAGAAATGTCAGGGCATCCTTTGTTGTGGTGGATGCCAAGTCTGCGTACAACGCCCTGATAGGGCGAGCCACCCTAGATGAAATAGAAGCTGATGTGTCAATCAGGGCCCTCACCATAGCCTATGTGACAGACTTTGGCATGGAGGGGAAGGTCCATGGGGATCAAGAGTCGGCCAGACACTGTTACTCCGTGGCCCTGCAAGCCCATGAGACAGAAAGGAAAGGAAAGTGAAAAGCCGAAAGCTCTCCCAGCAGGGAGGGCGAAATCCCGGCTGCCCAGCAAGAATCAGCCCACTTAGAACCTGAAGGGGAGAGCATGCTGGTGGACTTAGAACCAGGAAGGCAGGTCCTCATAGGGGCCGACCGGGAGGAGTCCTTCCAAAGGGAGCTAATTGCAGTCCTAAGAGAAAATAGGGACGTATTTGCTTACTCTGCAGATGAGATGCTAGGGGTCGACCCGACTTTTATTATTCACAAGCTGAACATTAATCCGGAGGCTCGCCCTGTGAAGCAGAAGAAAAGAAACATGTCAGTAGAAAAAGACGCGGCGATAAAAGAAGAAATAGACAAACTCCTAAAGGCAGATTTCATCGAAGTCTGTGACTACCCGGAATGGCTGGCAAACGTTGTGATGGTAAAAAAGTCGTCAGGTGCATGGAGAATGTGCGTAGACTTTACAAATCTTAACAAAGCCTACCCAAAGGACTGCTACCCTCTGTCCAGGATAGATCAACTGGTGGATGCCACTAGTGGATACACCAAGCTAAGTTTTCTGGATGCATTCTCAGGGTACCATCAAGTGTACCTCTGGCAGCCAGACAGGGTGAGGTGCGCCTTCATAACCAGCCATGGCACTTACATGTATAAGATGATGCCATTTGGGCTGAAGAATGCAGGCGCCACCTATCAGCGGTTGGTGGACAAAGTCTTTGAAAATCAATAAGGGAGAAATTTGGAAGCCTATGTCGATGATGCGATTGTCAAGAGCAAGGGGGACAAGGAGCATCTAACAGACCTTCAGGAAACATTCTCCTCCCTGCGGTCATACAAGATGAAGCTGAATCCGAAGAAATGCACATTCGGGGTCCGATCCGGAAAATTCCTGGGATTCTTAGTCAGCTCCAGGGGAATAGACGTCAATCCCGAAAAAGTTCAGGCGGTCCTAGATCTCCCCGAGCCTAAAACCATCAGGGACATTCAGCGGCTTACAGGGAAGATGGCCGCCCTGGCCCAATTTATCGCCAGGTCGGCAGACAAGTCCACCCCCTTCTTCAAAGTGTTAAAGGGCAACAAGCAATTCAAATGGGAGGATGAACAAAAGAAAGCCTTCGAACAATTGAAGGAACACCTGAAGAAAATCCCTACCTTAGCAAGACCAGTGGCCGAAGAAAGACTGTACCTACACATTGCTGTCACCAACACGACAGTAAGCGCAGTCATCCTCGGGGAGGAAGCAAACTCATAGCAACCCATCTACTTTGTGAGTCACGCCCTGGGAACAGCCGAAAGAAATTATCCTTTGATAGAAAAAGCCGCCTATGCAGTCATCATCGCAGCCAGAAAACTCAGACCCTACTTTGACGCACATCCCATTGTGGTCCTCACCGACCAGCCGCTGGAAAAAGTGTTGGAAAAGTTTGAGAAATCAGGAAGGCTGCTGAAATAGGCGATCGAGTTAAGCGGGCTGGGGATATCATATCAGCCAAGGACAACCATCAAAGCACAAGCCTTGGCTGATTTATTGGCTGAATGTTCCCATTCAGGGGAAGAGAATCCCCCCGCCGAAGAATGGATCGTGCACACTGACGGATCCTCAACAGCCAACGGCGCAGGGGCAAGCGTTGTACTGACCAGCCCAGAGGGAGTGGATTTTGAGCATGCGCTCAGATTCACCTTCCCTGCATCAAACAACGAGGCAGAATACGAGGTTGTACTCACAGGGATAAATCTGGCTAAGGCCGCAGGGGCCTTGCGAGTTATACTAGCAACTGACTCCCAGCTCATTGCTAATCAAATTAACGGAGAATATGAGTCCAGAGACCAGACCATGGCCGCCTACCTTGAAAAAGTGAAACAGGAGTTATCAAGCCTGAAGTCCTATAAAATCCAGCAAATACCCCGATCACAGAATAATCGAGCCGACGCTCTGTCAAAGCTGGCCCGCTCTAGCCTACAAGACATAAGGAGGTCGGTGTGGGTTGATGTAATGCATGAAAAGTCCACCAGCGCCTGTCAGACAATCAGCACCATTGAAGAGGGACAGGAAAGCTAGATGACCCCCCTCATCCAGTTCAAAAAGCACGGCATCCTGCCACCAGATCCGGTACAGAAAAGGAGAATACAGGCCAAAGCAGCCTGGTTCATAATCATTGACGAAGAACTCTATAAGAAATCTTTCACTTACCCCCTGCTCAGATGCCTTGGGGCAGACCAGGCTGCCGAAGTCCTAGAGGACATCCACTCAGGAATCTGTGGACATCACATCGGAGGAAGGTCATTGGCCCACAAGGCCCTCAGGGCAGGCTACTACTGGCCTACCATGCTAGCAGATGCTAGAAGCCTAACCCAAAAGTGCAGAAAATGCCAACTCTTTGCTCCATCAATCCATGTCCCGGCCCAAGAACTCAGGCCGATTAAATCTCCCTTTCCTTTCGCCCAATGGGGAATGGACATACTGGGTCCATTTGCCACGGCTACAGGGGGCTGAAAATTTCTAATCGTAGGGATAGAGTACTTCACAAAGTGGGTTGAAGCTGAAGCAGTCCCAAATATCACCGAGCCGGCGGTCAGGAAGGTCATTTGGAGGAACATTATAACAAGATTTGGCCTCCCAAAAACATTAGTAGTTGATCATGTGAGGCAATTTGATAATGACCCCCTAAGAGCTTGGCTAGAGGGGCATGGGATAGCCGTCTCCTATTCCGCCGTCTGCCACCCTCAGACCAATGGACAAGCTGAAGCCGCAAACAAACAGATCTTGAATGGACTCAGAAAAATGGTAGATGACCTCAAAGCAAGATGGGCAGATGAACTGTCGAGTATCCTCTGGTCAATAAGGACCACCCGAAAAGAGTCAACATGCCAGACACCATTTGGTCTGGTATATGGAGCAGAGGCTTTGCTACCCATCGAAGTGCGAGTTCCTACCCTGCGATCTCAGTAATACAACCAGGCTGACAATCACGAAGCAATGGCCGAAGCTCTTGACCTGGTCCAGGAAGTCAGGGAGGCAGCCTGCACCAACATAGCAGCCTACCAGCAAAGGATGAGGAAGGCATACAACAAGAGGGTGCATGAGAGAAGATTCCAGGTAGGAGACCTGGTATTAAGGAAGACACAGGCTGTTGGAAAGTTTAGGGAACAAGGCAAACTGAGCGCCAACTGGGAAGGCCCATATCAAGTAACCCAGATCTTGGGAACAGGAACATACAAAATCGCCAACCTGACTGGCCAAGAGCTGAACGCACACTGGAATGCCGACACCCTAAAAAAGTACTATGTGTAACTAAGTCTTAAGAGAGCCACGTCTATAGGAAAAGGTACTGGCGGAGAACGATCAAAAAAGAAATTTCGATGGCTCCGACCAATCTTATATTTGTTCTATAAAAGAAATCATACTCGTTGTCTGTACAAGCTTGCACTCACACACACAAACGAGCAGGGGGCAATAGGGGGAGGCCCCCCTGTTGTCAGAACCAAGAAAAAAGGACCCCCCAACAAAAAATTTAAACAAGGAAAGGAGAACGAGCCTCACACGCCAAACTAACAAGGACTGGGGGCAATTCCCCAACCTTGTATAAAAAACGCAAAAGCCCTCCCTGCCTACCCCTGGGCAGGCAGGGGGCGGGCCCCCTGGACTCCGAGTAGGGGCCAGGGACATGTCTGGCTACGCACAACTAACAAGGACTGGGGGCAATTCCCCCAACCTTGTATAAAAAACGCAAAAGCCCTCCCTGCCTACCCCTGGGCAGGCAGGGGGCAAGCCCCCTAGACTCCGAGAAGGGGCCAGGGACAGGCCAGGCTACGCACAACTGACAAGGACTGGGGGCAATTCCCCCAACCTTGTATAAAAAACGCAAAAAGCCCTCCCTGCCTACTCCTGGGCAGGCAGGGGGCAGGCCCCCTGGACCCCGAGCAGAGGCCAGGGACCGGCCAGGCTACGCACAACTTACAAGGACTGGGGGCAATTCCCTCAACCTTGTATAAAAAACGCAAAAGCCCTCCTTGCCTACCTCTGGGAAGGCAGGGGGCAGGCCCCCTGGACTCCGAGCAGGGGCCAGGGACAGGCCAGGCTACGCACAACTGACAAGGACTGGGGGCAATTCCCCCGACCTTGTATAAAAAATGCAAAAAGCCCTCCCTGCCTACCCCTGGGCAGGCAGAAGGCAAGCCCCCTGGACCCCGAGCGGAGGCCAGGGACTGGCCAGGCTACGCACAACTAACAAGGACTGGGGGCAATTCCCCCAACCTTGTATAAAAAACGCAGAAGCCCTCCCTGCCTACCTCTGGGCGGGCAGGGGGCAGGCCCCCTGGACTCCGAGCAGGGGCCAGGGACAGGCCAGGCTACGCACAACTAACAAGGACTGGGGGCAATTCCCCCAACCTTGTATATAAAAACGCAAAAAGCCCTCCCTTCCTAACCCTAGGTAGGCAGGGGGCAGGCCCCCTGGACTCTGAGCAGAGGCCAGGGCAGGCCAGGCTACAAACAACTGACAAGGACTGGGGGCAGCTCCCCCAACCTTGTATAAAAAAAACAAACCAGGAAAAGTATTCCATAGAAGACCCATGAAAGGCGGAATTTTTTTTACAAAGTAACTAAGGCAAGGATCCAAGGGAGCAGATATTACAGACAGCTGGCCATGACAAAGGGTCAGCGCAGAAAATAAGACTATTACAAGAAAAGGCATCATGGAGCATCCTGGCTGGGGCCGGCAGCTGCCTCAGGTGGTCTGGCCGCCCGAGCCTCATTCTTAGCAGAGTAGGGACTCCGGAAGGTTTCTTCATCAAAATCGGGGAACATTTCCCCAATCACCTCCATCACCAACTCCAGGGAAGAGTTGGCACCACTCACGAAGCTGGCATCCACCGCATCCTCGGTCTCCTCTGCAAGGATCTCTTTCTCCTTCTTCCACTCTCGCTTGGCCTGTTCAAAGGCCGAGTCATCTCCGGACAATTGATCCTCTAAGTCAGCTACTTTTCCTTTCAGATGCCCTATCTCAGCCAGAGCGAGGGTAGCCCGCTCCATTGACAAACGACTCTCCTTCAGATCAGCCTCCAGCTTGGCTACCTCCTTCACAGCCCTCTCTCCCAGAAGTTTCTACTGACCAGCCTGGTTCTTTGCCTCCTCCAGCTCACCCTCCTGCCTTGCCAGCTTATCCTTCAAGTTGTTTATCAAGGTAATGTCCCTCTCCACCATAGCCAGGCGGTCAGGAGGAGGAGCCCCTGGTGTGACAGTCAATTCTTCGTCACTCAGGCGGCTGAGAGCCGCCAGCTCGGCGGACGCCAGCAAAACCTTAGAGGTACGCTGGATATATTGAAGCACTTGGTGAGAAGTTGAAGTCACGGACTTTGTGAGGCGATCAGCCAAGACAACGCCAGAGTCAGAAAGTAGACCTGATACGTCCACACTATCACCAGCAGTATAGTGGAACTCCGGGTTTTCCTCTGGAAAAGGAGTACTCGGAAGTTCGCGAGCAGGACGCTTTGCTTCAGGGGTAGTAACATCCGCCTCCAAATCCACCACATCAGCTCCAGAAAGCTCTCTATCCCTCTTTCTCCTCAGCTCCAAAGGGACACTCTCCCCGGTCCCCTCAGAGTCTACAGGGCGCGCTCCTTGAGAAGTTCGAGGCCCAGCTGAAGAAACACCCTGCTTCTAACCAGGGGAAGGGGTGGCCCCTGAGGTGACCTCAGCCTCCCCCTCATGAATACTGGGAGTAGGAGTCGCCGGCTTTGATGACGGTAGTCGAGGGGGAAGAGGCAGTCTTCGACCAGCAGCGAAATCCTTCACAAGCTTCATTAAGCCTTTGCTCCCTTTCCTGAAATTCGCAGGGAGGGAAGGGCGCTTCGAGAGAACGACAAGTTCCTCGCTCAAGCCTAATCTCCTAACCTGCTTCTTTGTCCAGCACCAAGAGGGGGAAGCTGCAGAAAAGGAGGAGCAGTCAGCTAAAAAACAAAGAGAAATAAAGTCTCTGAAAAATCGCGACAGTAAAAACCCCCTAGAACTACCTTCAAGGCCGGGAATCAGGCCCAAGGGGAGCAAATACTCGTCTGTCGCTATAAGCTCCGCGTGAGGAAGCAAGAGAGCAGGGCCAAAAGCGCCGTGTTTATCCGCGACAATTTCAAACTTTTTGATCAAAATCTCCTCCTTCGGGCTTAGCTTAACCTCCAGGGCCTTCCCCCCGACGCCTTGGTGGTATTCCTCGCGAGTGTCCATACGGGTGTGAACATGGTTCCTAAAATGCCTAGGAATCCTCCACCCTGACGCGCTATGTACGTACAAAAAATTATTTTTCCAGTCCTTCAGGCTGCTCAAAGCTGGCCAGACCAGGGCGTATTTCTTTTGTCTCTGCAGAGACCAATAACCAGGGGAGCCTCCCCCCCCCCCCCCCTGAGGAGGATACCATTTGGAGACCAACCATGAAACGAAGGGCATCAATGTAAGGCCCCTCGCCATGAAAAGACAGGTCCCAGTGTAAGCTATCAAAGACCTAATAGCTGAAGCAGTCAGCTGAGCAATAGCAACATTCATCCTCCTGAAAGTCTCCTCCAGGAAGGGATGAAGAGGGAATCGCTGGCCGAATTCTAAAGCCTTGTGATTGACAGCCACACAACCCTCCGGGGGACAGCATACCGTGTCCTTTTCCCCTGGGACTACGACTGTATATCCTTCCCCAAAATTATAGAACTGTTCGATTGCCCCGGCGGCGTTGCTTTCCAGAATTAAGTCCCTGTTCTTGGCCTCAGGGTAGGTCTTTAAGGGAACCAAGTACTTATTCTTATCCAAGTAATAAGTCTTCCCCCTCTCCCTACGGATGAGGGGGCCGGCAATCCTGGAAGGATCCACCTCCAGGGCCTCATCATCAGAATCAACTACATCAAAGGGAGCAGGTTCTGGTGATTCAGCACCCTCTCCCCTAAGATGGTCATCCTCTCCCCTGGGGCCAACCCCAGAAGAGGAGGCTAGGTCACGTCTATCACCGTCGCCATCCCCAGTCCTCCCAAGCAATGAATTAAAAGAAAGGGGGCGGACTCGCGACATACTGGCTATGAAGGGAAATACCAATGAAAGGGAAAGAAGGGGAAAGATTTAAAGAAAAGCTTCTAACCTAGAACGCCGATAGTCGCCGGAAAAAGAGACAGAAGATACTTCTTGTTCCTCACGAAATTTTAAGCAACGAAGGCGGTTTGGGAGTACGAGGGGAGTTATGAATTTCAAAAAGAGTAAAAAGAAAGAATGGAGGAGGAGAAGGGCTTATATAAAGCCCAGGAAGCCTAAAAAGCTACCTCTCTGACAAGACGCCCCCAACAAACTCCCACGTGTCGCGCGCTGAACAAAAAATGTTCACTCCTTCCCAAGAAGGGCCTCGAAAAAGGAAAAGTGTCAGAGGAATAGTCGACTGGCAACGTCATCCCCGCAAAAAAAAAAAAAAAAAAAAAAGAGGAGAATAGTCAAGTCGCTCGGATTTTTTTTTATTAGCCTTAATGGAAAATGGGCGGGTTACATATCATGACAGGCAAATAAAAAATATACATAAGAAAATACATAAGAGCCTAAATTTCCGGCTCGACGCACCTATGCCCGGCTAAGCAGGCCTAATCATCATCTAAATCTGGAGAATGGCCTCCAGGGCTGCTTTGACCCCCGAAGTCCGACCCCCAATCCCAGTCTGGGGAGTCCTTGAAAGGGTCATCAGGGAGTCCATCCTCATCCCTGTCGCTCAAACAGCCAAGACCCTCGCTGTCATCGGAGTCTCGGCTACTGTCATCCCAATCCCTGCCATAGGGAACAGCCTGGGATTCATCACAGGTACGACAACCTGTTCTCTTCACAGGAGAAGAGGGGCCTGACCCCAGGGAGGAATCTGCGTCAGAGCAGTCAGGGTTAAATTGCTCAGGGTGCAACCACGGGAAGCATTCGTGGCACCCCCGACCAAAGCACTCCCCTCCCTGAAGACAACGCCTAAATCTGGAGGCAGCGAGGGGCGAAGATCTCCTAAAACTCTTGCTCGCCCTGATGGAAGCTTTCCTACCACTCCGATGAGAGTAAGGCCGTGAACGACGGCAGCGGCGAATGGCCCGGTAAGCGGCTCGAGCGTACCGGAGTCTCCAAAATCCTTTGAAGAGAAAAATGACAGTGCGAACCCCATGGCGAGTCACGTTTTTTTGATCCAAACCATGATTTAACGAAGAGAGTAGAGAAGTTGAGGATGAGTTAAGCAAAAATAACGAGGAAAGCTGAGATTTATACAAGTGAAAATGCAACATTAATGGCATACCAACCACCCTGGAAGGGAAAGCCACCAATCGCAAACTCTTTACGGTTCCCAAAAATCCATCTAGCCAAGAAGTATAATCATTGCAAGAAACCCCTCAACTCTTTATCTGACACAAACTGTGCTTCATTCCTCGAGAAGGTTCAAAGCATTAAATGTTGCAGCAAAAGTGAAAATAAGTCAACCTCCCTCCAAGCAAGAGTCGCCAGCCGGAGGAGAGAATTACTTCCCTCCCCCCGGCTAGCGAGGGCCAATTGATGGGGGTCCGCAGCCTGACACTAATAGCCTGCCAGGCAGGCTCCCAGAGGATTGCCCATTAAGTCCAGAAACCGACCCTGCAAACGTTCAAAGTAAAGAACATAGAAGTGGGAAGAACTACTAAGGAAAACAGCCGACCGCCGGGCCAGCAGGGTGACGCGGCCTGCTGGAGCTTAGCTCCCACAGGTCAAAACCCGCCTACCCCCTGGGGACATCTCCGCAGACAGAGCAGGGATCCGCCTAAAGTAATTGAGAGTGGGTGGATGAGAGGACGCCACTTGTCACCTCCTTATCCACCCATTCTCCCTCTACTTCCTCTCTTGTGGGAAGGTATAAATACCCTCCCATTTCCCACAAGAAAGGGGTTGGATTTTCTCTCTCTAGAACTCCTACTCTAAAATTGCCGCCCAGTTCCTCACGAGCTGGGTTTCTTAAGGCATTCACGGACTAACTTAGGCATCGGAGAGGGTTTCCTCGGACAACCTCCGAGGCCCTGTGCGTTCTCTGTGTAGGGAGCCTACTCAATCCGCCGGGAAGGTCCGACTGAAGGAGTAGAAGGAAGGAGAGCGCCAAGATTGATCAGTGAACATTCAGAGCAACACCGAACGATTCAAACCCGAATTCCACGTCGGGTTAATTGATTCCAATAACCGGAACAAGGGTGATCGTTCATGTTCCATAGCCGCTACCACATCCAACACTCGAGGATTACCCCAGCCTTTACGTGACCGCGCATTCTCAAAAAGATAGTAACAAGCAATAACAACGTTAAAAGCGCGCCTACATGCCAAGGTCGAAACAAGTCGAGAGCCAACTTGTGAGAATGTCCTAGAAAGCAACTCTAGGTTAAGACCGTCCACACCAAAATAGCCTTTAGCCTCCTCTAGCGAAGAAAGGTCCAAAAAATGATAAAATCGCTCCACATAAGCATCATCCCCATAAGGCACACAAGGTCGAACCGAGCTCCACCCGCTTATAGCATCTATCTCTTCGGGCAAAGGGCAAACTTTATCCCCGGGAAAAGCAAAAACATGATATTTAGGGTCCTAAAATCTAGAGCAGGCCCGAAAAAAATCATCCTGCACCTTGACTCGACTAAGCGCAACAACCACTGATAAGCCGTCATTTGAACTAACCCCGGGGTCACATTTCTTAAAAGAACTAACCCACTCGGCAAGGGTTTTCCCAAAACCCGACATAACGCTGAATATAAACGTGTCAGACCCTATAGATACCCTGGTATGTCTAAAACGAACACCCACAACCTGTATATATAACCCTAAAACCACAAGAATTAGAAAACAACGAAATTTTCCTTAACCTGGGGACCCGACCGCAACGGCCAACGCGCCCGAATTTTTGGCCGCCCAAGCCCAGGCGGTGATCATGCAGGCGACATCCCGAGAAACCCAAGGATAGAAAATCAAACATCCACTATCACCATATCTATCAACCTCAACCCCGGACATCGGGAACGACCTCCCGAAGTCGCTAAAACCCGTCCAGAAAACCGAAATACCCACGCACGAGCTGCGAGAACGTGAAGCTACCCGTCAAACGAAAAAGACTTAAACATTTTTTTTTAAAAAAAATTAGGGGGGGATAAGCTACCCCACCTAGGCGTGTCGTAGCCTTTTAGCAATCACCGTCGAGTCACGTCTGTAGCCTAATAAGGCAATGTTATGAGTATATAAAAAGTGGTCCAACTTTTTTTCAAGAGTTGTCCAAATTTCAACCTCGGTCCCATTTTGAATGCCAAAACAACCGCGCTCATTTTTTGACACATGTAATCAAAGCACATTGATATTCCACATCTCGAGTCAAACACGTTTTAATCGACGTACTACCTGATCCGATTCCCGGCTCAAACTAACGTATTTCAAAACATCCGAAAGAAGCTGTTTTCATCCTCTAACGCAACGCTAACGCACCCTAAACCAATTTGCATCGCAAAATGAATGAACACAAAAGTGATTACTTGTCAATCTAGGTAAACAATTCGCCAAACGAGAACACAAGATTAATCCGACCAATTCAAATACTAAGAATCTAAAACAGATATACAAAATATACAAATCCTTATACAAATCGAGGCTAAGAAGGACCCCTAAAAGCCGCGCCAACGGCAATCACGATCTCACCAAGCTGATCATCTAACCCTAGGTCCTCCAGGTCTATAAGGGGAGACTCACTACCGTCCATATCCGATAGCATATCAAGGGTAGCCGTCTCGGGAATCTCTACGGCCTCCTCCGTAGCGCTCGTAGCCTCAACATTGACCTCACCCTCCTTCTCGACCCCATCTCTGGCCTCACCCTGTGTAAAGGTCTCACCCCGAGACCGAACAAGCTGCTCCTTCAAGAAGGCGATCTCGTCAGCTTGAGATTGCAGGAGCCGTTGTGCCTCAACCTCTTTCGCCTCGAGCTCGGTCACCCGAGTCTCCAATTGCCTCACCATATCCGGAACATCCTGCAAATACACTTAAGCATAAGGAAAGTACACAAACAGTGTAGAAAGCCACCTTAATCACGTAAACTCACCGATCGAGGCCCCGTAGTGTCACGGGAGACCCTCGAGGCATAACCCCGGAAGTAGTTGGCAGCCTGCCACAACCGCTGATGGCAAACCGACGAAACCTGAAAAGTAAAATCATAGAGGTTAGGCAGACCGACCCTAATCCTTAGAGCCCAAGAAAAGGACAATAAAAGCAAGACTCACCCGGTACACCCGGTCACGCCACTCTATCCCGGCATCCATCTCCTCAGCAGAACACGGGGGGAGGGGCTTAGTGAAAAGAATCCCAGCCGCGTCAACCCTAAGCAGTGTCAGGGGAAAATTTGGGGGCTGGATCTCATCAGCCGGAGCGGCCAGCTGAGAAAACAACAGATTGGTCGGTCAGAGGGCAAATAAACAATAAACGGTAACACAAGTCTTATAACCAAGATTAGAACTTTACCACGAGGCGGTACCAAGCCAACCGCCGGGTGACGTGAGACAGGTAGGAGGCACCAGGCACCAAGAGTGTATCGCCTCCCTCTCCGTCCCTATCCTCGAGGACCTCTGCGGCGGTCGGCGGTCTGAACATGGTCCGGGGAGAATCAACCGGCACCCTGAAATCGTCATATAGGCACTGACGCACCAACCGCTCGCCCAGATACCAAACTGGATGAATCAACGCAGGGAGAAGCACCCTCCTATAGCTCCGCGGCCTCAGCTCCGCAGTCACGTACTCCGGCACGCCCTCATAATCGGCCGAAGGGTGGGCCACAAACTACACAAACAAAGTCAACATCCTAATGAATCCCAAAACTTGGGGGCTATGCAAAAATTACACCTACTAAGAAAGTAAAAACACCTACTGACTATAGAAGGAAAACTTACATCTTCAATGCGTAGCTTGTTAACTAACGCATTCCCAACTGGGTAATGGCTGATTGTGCTCTTAGATTGAGCCAGCCTCCACTCAATCCCTGCCGGGAACCTCTTCGGGTGCACCCGTACTGTCTTGGGCGCCAAACACGGGAAATAAGAATAAATCCAAGCCTGTAGGACTCCAAAGCAGACTTTAGCAAAATCAAGCCGAAACTAAATAAAACTTCAAATACAAAAGTGAGAGATAGTAACTAACCTCCAGTATAAGACCTGGACCCACGATAGGCTCAGCTGAGGCCGACCCTATCACCAGCGGCCTCACCATGACTTGCAGGCAGTGAGTCATCTCCGTGAAAGCCGCGGTCACCCAATCGTAACGTCCCAGCTGAGTCAACTCAGCCAGGAAAGGCAAAATCCTAGTACTGAACCTCTTGCCCTTGTCCGAGAAGTGGGTCGACCCTAGGAAGTACCACAACCACAACCGGGCATCCTGCTCCGGCGTGTTGGGTTCACGACCCTCTAACACCGCCACTCGCTCGAAGTGGTCGGTGATGTAAGAACTCACTATAGCATGAGGCGTACTATATGCCTCACGCGGAAAACAATCCACAATGAGGCCCCGCACCTCATCACTATCTAGACTAGGACCCTCGGCGGCCCACCTAATCCTATCCGGACCCCAGGGCATACCGCTAATCATCCCAAAGTCCTCTAGGGTCATCCCAACCTCCCCAAAAGCCATGTGGAAGGTCGAAGTAGTATCGTGAAAGCGATCTATCATCACCCTAATCACCATAAGGTTGCATTTAGTTTGGCAACCCACCAACCTAGCCCATTGCCCGACCACGGGACCTAGGGCGGGCCTCTCGATAATCCCCTTTACCGTGGGGGTCAGCTTCTGATGGTAGACATCAAGGCATGTGGTAAAGCCCGAGAAAGTCCTCATCGGACCTGGGACTGCGAACAAAAACAATGCAAGGATAAACAAAACGAACCTAACCTAACCCGAGCCAAAAAATAATAATGGCAATAACAAATCCGAGACACAAACCAATAAGCGCGAATAGAACACTCACCAGGCCCCGCACGATGCGGCTAGAAATGTGAAGGTCAAGATGAAACGTCAGCTGATGACCGTCCCAATCCTGGGCCCATTCAGGATCCTCAAAGATAGTCTCCTCGTTCTCCGGTACAGGAACCAGAACGTGAACTCTTCTAGTAACCATCTCTGGAAGCCAACGCTTCTGCACTCTGTCAAATTCAGTCTCGTTAATAGTCTCGGGGTCGCGACGCTGAGACGAGATGCTCCTTTGTCTCATGTGGATCCTTCGGGGAGTCTGCGAACTAGCCCCGGCGGCCTCCACACTAACACTAGCACCAACCGAGGAAGTTCCCTCGGGGCGCTCGGTATCACCTCTTGCTGTAAACAAAAAGAAAAAAAAGAAAACATAGCCCTAGTCAGGCTAAATCAGCTTAAACAGGTCAAAATAAGCTCAAAATTTTGGATAAGAATATCAAAACTCCAAGAAAGCCTCTAGCACACATTTTCGATCCCGGTCAAAATGGAAGTGGTTTCGGGAAAGTCCGGCATCGTTAAGGCACCTTTTGGTCCGTCTTAAGACACACAAAACCTAACGTAAGGTCCTGAAAGTCATCCTAGCCTATGAGAACTGACAGGAAGCTACCCACATTCTCATAAACATTACTTGAACTAAATTATGCAAAATAAATACGGGAATAATCGAGAAACGATCCTTAAACCCTAGCATTCCAAACACATCCCCATAAAAGGCCATTCTCGCACCTCGAGCATCCTTATGAAGATCATAACTAACCTAACAAGCTCTAATCGACCCTAATTCAACAATGGAACCAAGCACAAGCATCGAAACGTAGTAAATAAAAAACGCCCAAATCGATTTTCTAGGGTTTTTCAACAAAACCAACTCATAATCAATCAAATCAAAAAAACCGTCATTAAGCGAGCAAATAATACTAACCCGGAGTCGACATTGTCGTAAATAGCGGAAACCGAAACAATATTTGGCGGAAAAAGTCGAGGAGGCGATTTGGGGCAAATAACTTGACGCGTTTGAGTTTTGTGATGAATGAATAAGCGCCCCAACATTCGCATTACTTAAACAGACCCGGATCACAAAAATCCGACCGCCCTGAGTGACGCGCTCGAGTCCTGGCTCGCTGGGGGCTAGGCGCCCGAAGATTGAGCCGCGAACTGATGCGCGTCTAAATAGACCGGCACAAATTAAAATAAATACTTAAGCAAACTAACTGAAGGTCAATAAATATAAAACATGCACCTACTAAGACAAAACAAAATAACAATAACGGGACAACTAATCAACATCGATAATACACTCTCGACAATAAAACAAGCATAAAAGACGTACTTAACCTAAACGCTACACCCGGACGTGTAACAAAGCAAATTTAAACCAAACTAATCTAAATAGACTCTAAACGAATCTCATGTGCATAAACAAACCAAAACAAGGGCAATAACAAACCCAAACAAAATTAACTAAGACAAACTCACAAAAAAAGCATTTAACTAAAACGAATAGACAGACAACATTTTTGCCCGAGGGTCAGAGTTATCCCGGAGGCACATCAACAACATTTTTGCCCGAGGGTCAGAGTTATCCCGGAGGCACAGCAACAACATTTTTGCCTGAGGGTCGGAGTTATCCCGGAGTCACGGCAATTTTGCCCGTGGGTCAGAGTTATCCCGGAGGCAACAACAATTTTTTTCCCGAGGGTCAGTGTTATCCCGGAGGCACAACAATTTTGCCCGAGGGTCAGAGTTATCCCGGAGGCACAACAGTTTTGTCCTAGGGGTCAGAGGCATCCCAAAAGACAGCTACTCGAGTGGAGACTAACGCCCTCGAGGAGTTTTGCCCAAGGGATCTTAGTGATCCCGGAGGCACTACAACAACAATTTTGCCCGAGGGTCAGAGTTATCCCGGAGGCACAGCAACTTCAGTCCTAGGGGTCATAAGCATCACGAAGACGACCGCTCGAGTGGAGACTAACGCCCTCGAATGGTTCCTTTGTTTTAGTCCTAGGGGTCATAAGCATCCCGAAGACGACCGCTCGAGTGTAGACTAACGCCCTCGAATGGTTCCTTTGTTTTGTCCTAGGGGTCAGAAGCATCCCAAAAGACAGCTATTCGAGTGGAGACCGACGCCCTCGAATGGTTTTATATCATTTCGTTTTATCCTAGGGGTCATAAGCATCCCAAAGACGGTCGCTCGAGTGGAGACTAACGCCCTCGTACGTTTTGTTTCATCAAGGGTTCACAAGCAGCCCAAAATATACTCGTACAAATAAAGGCCAACTTAATGCGTTGCTAGCGCGCAAAAAACACTTAAAATTAAACGAAACCTCTAAATAAACCGAGGAAGACAAAGCGTGCGCGCACAAAGAATCAAGAACAAGATGTCAAGCAACGGCCCGGGCCCCAAGCGATTAAACACAAGCGAAGACGTCACGTATGACTTCTCGGCCTTGGCTGGCGAGCCTCACCATGTAGTCCAACGGACTTGAAACGACCCGACCGGACAGCCACCAGGTCGTAATCCTCGGTTGACCTGGGTGGCTATACTTTGACTTTCGCCTTGTCCAAGCCTCAGTCAAAGTGGGGGCTTCTATAGACACCCAAATTTGGACCTGGTGGCTGCAGAAGTGCCCAGCAAACACCCGATGACGATAGGACTGCAAAGCGACACGAGTTCGCGATGTTTTAGATAGTTTTCCTATAGAACGGACCAAATAATTACTCGGAAATTGAAACTAACATGATGGCAGCTTTAGACGTGTCGTTACGGTCACATAGACACTAATTAGAGTCAATTCCGACACCGGAACCCCGAGTCGGTCCCGAAACTCGAACCAAGTCAACACCGCGCCAAGTGAACCTCGGGATGAACACCCGAGGCACACTAAACCCACGGCGTTAGGTCAAACCCGGGGTAAACTTCATCCCCAAGTAACGTATCACGCTCCTCCCTCTCGGTTTTGGAAAGTGTCAAAATCGTATCCTCAAAACTCCAACCGCCCCACCTGACGCGCCTGGGTCTCCCCCCGCTCGGACCCAGGCGCCTGAGTCTTAGCACGCCCCAACTCAGGCGCCCATATGGGCGACGAGGGCCGAAAACACCTAAAAATACCCCCCTTAACACCCTCATTTTGACACACAACATTCAATCCTCTTCTCTCCCTCAAAACTCTCGTTAAGGGCTCGCACTCCGACACCCGAGGCAAACGATCCACTCGATCGTAGTTCCGATAATAAAAGCGGCATCGACGCTACTCCTCACCTTCGAGCACTCCACTCGATACCGAGGTGCCTGTGATCGACTAGCCCCAAAATTAGTACAGAGATTCTGTCGGATTAGCCACAGATTTAGCGAATAGTAACGGAGCTCTGTCCGAATAGCCGCAGGAAGGTCAAACGGTAACGGAACTCTGCCGGTGTAACTAGTCAAGCTAGGAGGATCCGCCTGTCGAAGTCGTATCGTCACTAGGTTGTCATCTAAACAAAGCTTTCCATATTTGTACTTTTTATTATTATGCACTACGACAACTCTAGATGTGGGCGCTAGGCCCACAAGCATCTACTAAAATACGTAACGTCCCAACTTCAACCACAAATATTAAAAGACACTAAATAGACCCGAGTAATTCCGAGATCCGTTCTCAAGACTATTTATGCATCGAGTCTCGTTTAGTGTATACTCCGAGGGTGCAGCTCCTCACAATGTGATTTACTTACATTCGCATTTACAGTTTTTCGTATGATTTATTGCTTTTATGACCTTATAATTGCATGCTAAATCACCTAACACGAAATTCAAAATGTAAAATAACTTAAAACTGAACAAAGCGATGGTCGGGTTCTGTATTAGACCTGGTTCTCACCTTATTAGGTTCGATGCATCTCTATTAATATCGAACCGACGCATCTTAAGCAGAATACCAAGTAAGGTATACCACAAGAATGACTAATATCCGTATTATCACGTTAAATCTGATTTGCTAATACGTATAATATATAGTACTTTCTACTCTCCAATGTGCATCTTTTCATGGCCTGCTTGTCACGTGAAATCGCATGCAAAGAATGTAAACACCACTACTTCGACGATAAACTTATTTGTCCTTAAAACAACCGACGTAGTTAAGCATAGGGTTAAAACAACGGATGTTACAGTATTTCCACCACAACAAAAGAACTAGGAAATCAGCCCACCGATTGATTAGTATAGGCCGCTATAGTGCGGGCGGGATTGGTTGTTGACATCTATCGGATGTTGGCTTCCCAATACGTACCCTCACCCCTTACTCAGAATTGACGGTTTCCGGATGTCCGAAACCATTGGCAATGAAAGTTATTCTAGGCACGGAGTGCTTAAGGGTACAAGTCTTTATCTTTAGGTCCCGTGCCACTCAACTTTGAGCCGGCAAGGGATCAAAGTTGACTTGAACGGTTTCCGAGTCCTCATAATTAACTCGGTGGCGACTCCACAAATCGGCAACAAATTCAGTTAACTAAAAAGGTCGCCTTACCAAATGAATCGGCCTTTAAACATTTACAACCACGTCTCGATCGATTCCCAAACGGAAACACGAATGCCCGCACCCGTCTAGTACAAGTCCGGATTGTCATCCAAATCGAGGTCCGACACTTCGCCCCGTATGCGAGATCAGACTGGCCCCTGGCAGGGAGGGGGCCGCGTGGGTGGCCGCCGCCACACGTTGAAAACCGGGTCGGTCCCGCGCGGGCGCGCGCGGGGCGCCGGGCGGTGCGGACGGACGTCCACAATTTGTCTTTCAAAACCTACACATTATATCATTTCTAATTTATCATCGTTCCGGTACTTTACGAGTTTGAGCGATATCTCATACGGCTAACCATACATAGACGACTCGTTAGTCGATTTCTCTAGGATAAGTCGGGACAGGACTCCAAGGCCCGGGATCAAGCTTGCATTACGCTCCGGTCCCATGCACTAACGCGTACTAAGGCCTTTGTCCTCCGGTCAATACAAAACATAATGTGTAAGTGATTGGAGTCCGCCCAATTATTTGTTTTACGATTTTAATTTACGTTCTCTATTTACAGGTCCGTTTATAGTTTACGCTACCGTTGTAATCCACTTATTATTATCGCAATTTGTTCACGTATTGTGGATTCTGGGTTGTATTCCACCCGTGTAATTTGTAATTTATTTTCAAGTTGTTTATTTGCATTGCGTGGCATTTATCGTTTTTAAATGGACCCACATGCTAAAACAACTTCGACATATTTAAGATGCATTAAACAACGCAACTGAACACGTATTTCACATGCGTACCTCAAAACAATGTTTGCATATCATCTCACCGTCTTACTAATGCGCGTACACAAACACCGATCGATATCCTAGTAAAGGTCGTTAAGTGCGGGCTAGGTTGGGTGTCCTTCGTGGGTTGCCCTAGACGTACCCTCACCCGTTACTCAGAACCTTTGGTTTCCGGATGCCCAAAACCGTTGACGAACGAGATTCATTTGGTATACGATATTCGGTAATTCGACATCGATATCCTATGCAAAGGGACGAACCTTCGTAAGCTCTATTACTAAAGCAGACCATGCTTTGTGCGTGATACGCCTAAGTATAGACTGAGTTTGAACGGGTCCGAACTCCCACAAAGTTCGGTGGCGACTCGTACTTCGATTTAAATTTAAACCCGAGAACAATCTTACCACGAGATTCATTCGCCTACCCAAACCCGCGCGCGGCCGCGTCGGGGTGGACCTATGTCATTTCCACAATTGGGCGACCCCTCTGGGATACCTGATGTACTACTCGTCATCGGGATTCTCAGGGTGAGACTTGAAAAGAAATCGATCCGTTACTAATGTACACGTTTTAGTTCGATGGTTCATGCATAACGCAATTTTGCCCGGGCAGGTTATTTGTGACCGACGTCTCATTATACCACGGTGCATTCCTACATGGGTGCGCTAAAGACTTCTATGGCCGAACTCGTATTTGTTTCGTGGCATGTTCTAAGTCCAATTCGGCTTAGGTAGTCCGTCCTGATTTATGAGATAGCCATCGGTGTTGATATAGATCCAGTTTTGACCAACCGAGACTTAGTATAAAGCATACATGCTGTCGTCATAATGCTTGTTTGACTACGTGCTACTTGGTTTCCGTGTCATTTTTCAAAAAACCGTCATTTCAAAATGCATCTTTCCAAAATGTCAAGTTTTCGAAAACTCGGAATGTTGCCAAAATTTAGACTTAAGATTTGACACAAAATAACCTGTTTTTAGCCTGCATGCTGCCCATTTCAAAACTCAAAACTCTCGACTTTAAAAAAAGGGCTGGGTTATGTCGGCATGCTGCCAATTTCAAGAGTCAGGACCGTCCTCCAATTTTTTTAAAAACATTCAACCCTTTTCAAAAAAACCTTCCTTATCATAGGACCTACTGTAATCCGTGTGTCGAATCTTTTCATAATTCGTCAAAGGTCTATAGCGTTGAAACTCCGTCGATCTTACATCACGGGTTTCTTCCCCACCCCAAGTTTGCCTTGTCTTAAAGGCATGACCGACCTGCGTAGGGCATTCCCCTACAAAGGAAGGTCCGTCTAGACACTCGAGTCCAAAGTATGGGGAAATCTCACGTGGTCCTCCCTTCGAACAGGATTCGGCTCACATAGCCAAATCCTAAGGGAGTCAACACCACCCATGGGTCACCCGTTTAGTCGTCTTTCTCGAGTCGTTTTCCCTCGTTCGGTCCTTCTTTGCTTGGGAAGTTTTGATTCCAAGGTCTGGGCCCAAGGTTTCTGATTACGTGGTATTCTTTCGGACAGACCACCTTCAACTAGGCTTAGGATGGAACAAGCTATAGGTGTAATCCCCTAGAAATTCTAACGCTATACAGTGGCGGAAACACTGTAGAGTTGAGATTAAAACACACTGACAAACTGTATCTTATTAAAAGAAATGGTAAGTCAACACAAAGGTCTTTTTTTACAAAAGTGCTAAAAAGAAAATTCTCCAAACGGGTTTATACAAATCCATAAATCATGAATGAAGAAAGAGTTGGATTCACGCTACTCGCTAGCTCACACCCAAAACTTAGCAACAAATACCTGTCATGTTATAAACATAATAGCCACATAAGTGGCGAGTAACTCGGACGTTCTCCCAGCCGTAATATATCATATGAAAAATAATAGTATTATTATATCAAAATATTTAAAATTGGAAAACATTAAAACGATATAATAAAATAAGTTTTCAGAGAAACTTAAAACACTTGCCAACCTGCAAGTCAAAATCATCGATAATAATGTAGACACCTGCATTTTGACTGCTTGTGTCTATAGTAGTCTCCAACAAAACACCCGATGATGATCGAACGTAAACATGCATTAATACGCTCGAATACGGTCTCAGAATCCTTAGTATCCGATGTGGGCACTTAGCAGAGTGTGAATCTCTCAAAATCGACCTCAAATCCTGACTCAGTGGGTCGTTTTCAACAAAATAAAACTACTTTGAGCCAAAACCACCACCGGGGGCAAAACCGTCTTTTGCGACCGAGCTGAAACCGGTAAAAGTCGAAACACGAAAAAAAATCACCTCAAAACACGTCCAAATACGTTCAAAAACTAAGTCAAAATGGAATCAAATATTGCCTCGAATAACACGGATATCAATCCATATTTTGAGTAACTTCCGATACACGCGATTTCAATCGCGCGCAACTAGGCACCCAAAACTGAGCCGCCTCAGGTGGGGCATCCCAATATTTTACCGCCTCCCTTCAGGCTTCCGGGTCTTGAGCCGAAGTGTTTTGCAAAAAGCTTATAAATACACCTTCACGTTTCCGAGGACACATTTTCATTTTCTCGAAACTCATTTCAGAAAACCAAGAGCCTTCCCCATCCCTAAACACACCATAACTCACCTACATTCTCGATTTCTCCCGTGCCAACACCGACACTTAACGAGTCCGTGTTCCGTGACTTTTAGCATGTAGGTTGAGGGTGTAAATAAACCCCGTCTTCTCGAACCTCTAATCTTTTCTCCTCTAATTTTTGTATTCTAACTTTTGTTTACTAACTTTTATTTATCGTAACGCTAATAACTAACATTCTACCATAAAATACCCGTCCTTTTACGTATTGAATACAAAGGATGACGAGATAAGGAAACACGAATACAAGAGTATTACACTCGAGTTGCCGGTTGCTTATCTCGTCACCTCATGTATTTGGTTGTTTAAGGCGAGTCAATCCCATAAAACGCTTTTACGCTTTTGCTCATATTAATATCGCAACTAACGTATTATTTTCGTTCCTAACCATCTAACATTTAAACTATCATCTTTTACACTTCCGTCGTATATAAATACCGTGTATATTACGATAATACGAAACCATTTTCAAAATCGAATCGAGTTCATCCGATAACTAAATGCTGCCCAAAGTCCGTATAATACCCGAATAGGACGCACCGGAGGTGGCGCCCATATTTTAAGGTGCGCCGCCCCAGGCACCTAAGGGTCAGCGCGCCTCATGGAGCACGCCCGACCTATGGGTAACGACGTGATCTCAGTTGTTTGTTATCGAGCGTACTCGATTTCATTTTCAAACATCGCTCTAAGCGTCCGATGTTGACTCCGTAGTCAAATGTCGTGCATAAAAGAGCCGTCAATAATCGAAGTGGTACGAAACCCTAAGACATCAATCTGTGAGTCGTACGAACTACGTGACTCGATAACGATATCGCGATACGAAGGGCTTCGATATTCGTATCAAGTCGATATAATCAATTTATCATAAAATTGAATCGATTAAGGACACGTACCTCATTATAGAAAAATATCGTAGACTTTTGACATAGTCCATAGCGATATACGTTTCGCTTAGGGATCAATGCTTGCAACGTTAGTCGATGCACGTTAATCAATCGCGCGTTTCCTTTTTCAAATCTACATTATACACACTTATTTTTGCCATTTTGCGACTCCGAGCGAATGTCTCACTATGCACGTCTTATACCGATGACTTCCTAGCCGGATTCGGTATACGACGTACCGAGACAGCCAGCCTTCGCCATAAGAAGTCGGGACGAGACATCGAGGCTTCAAGATCAAGATAACATCATGCTTTGGTCCTGAACATAGCCTGTCCAGACGCCTAAGGGTAGGCGCCTGAATATCATGCCGCCCCCCATAGGCACCTGAACTTCAGGCCTCCTCATTCCAGGCGCCTGAGTTCCAGACTGCAGTCTTTTACGCATTTGAGCCTATGTCCCCTAGTTGAAAGGTAACGCAATACGTAATCGATTAGAGTCTGTCCAATACCCTACTTACGCTTTCGATTTACGATTCATTTATGAGTTCATTTATTATTTACGTCACCGTTTATAACTCGCTATGTTTGTATTTTCGCTCGTTGTATTGTGAATTCCGGGTTGTATTCCGCCCCTGTAATTTGTAATTTATTTTCGATGTTTGCATTTACCGCTTTCTAAATTAACATTGCATGCTAAACAACTTTGACAAATATCAAGATGCATTTAACGACGTAGCTAAACACGTATTTCACATGTGTAGTTTAAAATGCTGTTTGCATATCATTTCATCGTATTACTAGCGCGTATATTAAAAGACCAATCGATATCTTAGTAGAGGCCGCTTTTGGGTGTCCTTCCTGGGCGTCCCAACACGTACCCTCACCCCTTACTTAGAACCTTTGGTTTCCGGATGCCCGAAACCGTTGGCGAACGAGAGTCATTCGATACACGATACCCGATAACTCGGCATCAGTATCGTTATGCAAAGAGATGAACCCCACAAGCACTGGTACTAAAGCGGGCCGTGCTTTGTGCACGATACATCAAGTATAGAGTGGGTTCAAATGGGTCCAAACTCCCATAAAGTTCGGTGGCGAGTCTTATTTCAATTTCAATTTCGACCCGAGAACAATCTTACCACGAGATTCATTCGCCTACCCAAACCCGCGTGTGGCCGCGTCGGGGTGGACCTATGTCATGTCCACAAATAATATTCAAAAATGGCGTTATGGATTGAATTAGTGTAGAAGGCTAGACTTTCACTAGAAGAATACTAAAAACTAGCTTCGAGAACTGAGTTCAAACAAATCAAACTTCGATCTCTAACTATAAATGCATGGCCCTTGTTTAATATGATATGTACACCCCTCCTGAACACCATATATGTCCAATTCAACCCGTCGGCGTCTTACTGCGTGGCACAAGCTTAAGAAAATATACACACATACACACTCACGAACACCATATATACTCGGTTCAACAACCAGTGTGCCCCATAAAGACACACCAGTCTTATAGTGGATGGTAAAAACATAAACCCAGAATATATTACTCTAAACCTTAAACTTGTCCTTATTCCATAACTCCAAAACAAAGCATTATCGATATATTCAAAAGATATAATCATTATAATAATAAGAGAACAAAAGGAAAGAGGAAACTTTCTATTTAGGAGACTTCTTTATTTAGACACTTTACAAAAATCGAAATAGTCTTTTAGAAAATATGTAAGTTATTAAAATAAGTGAAATGTATAAGAATAACATTTCTAACGAGATTAATATTTTATTATTATCGTCGTTACCGTAACTTTAATATTTCTTAATTTGTTACTAAAATATAAATCAAATGGAATAAGTCAAAGTATCGTATTTTATAAATAATTAGGAGAATCAAGTTAGAACGATAAATTTTCAGAAAAGAGATATTTTAAGAAAATGATATCAAAATTAATTGAGTCAACGAGTTTTATAAACGAAATGAGATTTACTAAGGTTTCAAATTATTTTTAACAAATAGCTTTTATTAGTAAATAATACGTATTTTACTAAAAATAGTCAATCGGAAACAAATAAGAAATTATTAGTGAAAATATTCTCAACTAAAAATGTATTTCAAACAAAACGACTATCTTCTAGTTTATTAGTAAAAATTGTATAACGAAAATTAATTTATTAAACAAGTATACAAATCTCAGTTATTATATTTAAAAACGATTTGAGTTAAAATAATAAATTGATGAAATATGATGAAATTATTAAATCGATGTAATTTAGTTACTAGTGTCACTATAACTAACATAATATTATAGCGATCATAAATAATTTAATTACTAAATATTTATAAAACGATATCGAATACTTGTAAAATATTTAGTAAGCACACGATTTAAAATAATAATTTTAGCAAATAATAAATAGGTAAGATTTAGAAAATCAAAGGTAAAGTATATACTACATACTACTACTCAAACATACGATATAAAATCCAGTAATGTCCTAAAGTTATCTTGAGTCGCAATTCGAGTCGATATTGCACTGGTCCTCGTCGGGGTCTTCATGAATCATAGAGATATAAACATATGATAAAAATTAGCATTTTTCTATGGAGTACCCCTCAATTATTATCAGCTTTTCCAAGTGGTAACCCCGCCTTTTTCGAATTACATGGTGTACCCCTGAACTTTGTAAATTACTTTATATTGTAACCAAAGTTATAATTTTCCAACGAAAATTTCTCAATTGGTGATATAAATAGTGATTATTCTGTAGACACCCAGATTTGGACCTGGTGGTTGCAGGATTGCCCAACAAACACCTGATGACGATCAGACTGCAATGGGACGCGAGATCACGATGTTTTAGATAGTTTTTGTGTAGAACAGATCAAATAGTTACTCGGAAAGATTAATTTAACATCAAGACAGCCTTAGTCGTGTCATTACGGTCACGTCGACAGTAATTAGAGTCAATTCCGACACCGGGACTCCGAATCGGTCCCAAAATACACAAAGTCAAACCCGAGTCAGCACGTCAGGCCAAGCAAACCTCGGGATGCGCACCCGAAGCCCAACCGGCGCAATGACACGCTAGGGTTAGGGAGAAGGCTTAATCCCCAAGTTATGATATTATACGCATCTTCTCGGTTTTGGAAAGTTTGAAAATCGTATCTTCAAAATCCCAAGCGCCTCGCACCGGGCGTCCTACATCCTATGTGCACGATCCCAGGTGCCTGAGTTCTGGTGCACCTGGACTCAGGTGTCCATCTGGGCGATTTCGACCGCGCGAACAACTATAAATACTCCCACTCACTTCATTCATTCGACAGACAATTCATTCTTCCCTTCTCCCTCTTACTCTTTACGAGTTTCTTCTAACTTGGGCTCGCACTCCTACACCCAAGCCAACGATCCACTCGATCGTAGTTCCGATAAGCGAATCAACGCTACTCCTCACAGTCGAGCACTCCACTCAATCCCGAGGTGCCTGTGTTCGACTAGCTACCCCGAGTCTAGCAGCGGAAGCTCTGCCGGATTAACCGCAGAACCAGCCGTAGTAATGGAATTCTGCCGAAATCACCACAAGGCAAGCTAGGAGGATCCGCCCTCGAAGTCGAACCATCACTAGGTTGTCATCTAAACAAAACTTTACATTTCTGTACTTTTATTATGCACTATGATAATGTCAAACGTGGACGCTTGGTCCACTGCACGTTATAAACATACGTAACGTCCCAACTTCAACCATAAGCACTAAAACACACTAAATAGACCCGAGTAGTTCCGAGATCCGTTCTCAACTATCTATGCATCGTATCCCATTTAGCGTATACCCGAGGGTGCAACTCCTCACTACGTGATTTATTTACATTCGCATTTACATATTTCGTATGATTTACCGCTTTTATGACCTTATAATCGCATGCTAAATCATCTAACACGAGATTCAAAACGTAAACAAACTAAAACTGAACAAAGCAATGACTGGGTAAACGAGCAAACGTTATAAATCGAGCAAACGTTTGACGCATCCCTATTTATACCGAGCAAACGCATCTTAAGCAGAATACCAGGTAAGGTATACCACGAGAACGACTAATATCCGTATTACTATGTTCAAGCCGATTTGCTAATACGTATAATATTAGTACTCTCTTCTCTCCTACGTGCATCTTTACATGACCTGCCTGTCACGTGAAATCGCATGCAAAGAATGTAAACCTAACTAAGTTGACGACAAAGCTTACTTGTCCTTAAAACAACCGACAGAGCAAAGACATAGGGTTAACACAATGGACGTTACTGTACTTCCACCACAACAAAGGAACAAAGTTATCAGCCCACCGATTGATTATTAGAGGCCGCTATGTGCGGGCGGGATTAGGTGTCGATGTCTAGCGGACGTTGGCTTCCCAATACGTACCCTCACCCCTTACTAAGAATCAACGGTTTCCGGATGTCTGAAACCATTGGCAATGAGAGTCATTCCAGGCATGGAGTGCTTAAGGGTACAAGTCTTTATCTTTTGGTCCCATGCCACTCAACTTTGAGCCGGCTAAGGATCAAAGTTGGCTTGAACGGTTTCCGTGTCCCCATAATCGACTCGGTGGCGACTCCAAAAATCGGCAACAAATTCGGTTCACTAAAAAGGTCGCTTACCAAACATATCGGCCTTTAAACATTTACAACCACAACTCGATCGATTCCAACGGAAACTTGGGTGCCTGCATCCGTCTAGTACAAGTCCGAATTGTCATTTGAATCAAGGTCCGAAACATCGCCCCGAACGCGAGATCAGACTGGCCCCCGATCCGGAGGGGGCCGCGTGGGTGGCCGCCGCGATGAAATCAGGTCGATCCTAAGCGGGCGCGCGCGAGGCGCTGGGCGGTGCGGACGGACGTCCACAGTTTGCCGACTCCACTGGGGAATTGTAAACAAGTTTCCAGCGGTGGTGTAACTCGAACGAGGTCAGTGAAGCTCATTTCCTAGTTCCTTGTTGTACTCACTACAGGTTTTGGCCCTAAAAAGCCCACCCTAACCGATATTAGGACCAATCGACCTCTTCGCGGTAAGATCCTTATGGACACGCGGAGAGATCCTCGGTTGACGCTGTTATGTGCCAAAATTGGACCGTTTTTCCTCCCATTTAGACTCGTTTTTCCTCCGTTTTGCGAGAATAGAGTGCGATTATCGCCGTATTTTGCGTAATTCTCGCATGAGTGTCTCTCTTTTGCATTTTACGTGTTTTTGGTTGTTTTCTGTCTATTTTGATAGGATTTTGACCGAAAACGAGTATGAGCTTTTACGAGCATGAGAGAGATACGGTCCAAAAGCAAAGCAGACAACTGAAAGTTCGAGTAATCCAATTGATCGACGGAGAGAGAGACCGGAAAAGAGGAGAGACTCCACCGGGTGAAACTTCACCCGGTGAGTCATCACTGGGCGAAGTTTCGCCCGACGACATTTTCCACTCCCGAAGATTTCCGTGGGCAGCTACCACCGGGCGAAATTTCGCCCACCGGGTGAAATTTCGCCCGATGGAGAAAGACGCCAAAAATGACGATTCGTGAAGACAATCTCACCGGGTGAAATTTCACCCGGTGGTGCCTATGTCGTCAACCGCAAGGTGAAGTTTTGCCCCATGAAGATGCAAAGGGTGAAGGTCTAGGCTTAATGAAGAAGGATTGGATTTTGGGCCTTAAACTTGTGTGACCCATTAAGGAACCTTATATATAATTATCCTAGGGTTTTGAGCCAAAGGAGGAGGAAGTAGAATCTTAAATTGTGCCTCCTTAGCTTAGGTTAGGAGATCTCCATAGTAGTAGTAGTAGTTTGTAGTAAGTTTCCTAGAAAATTCTCTAGACCATTAGTAGATCTACTTAGTATTAGTGTAATTAGTAGACAAGTTTCCATCTTTGTTGAAGATTATTGAAGATTCAAGGGTTTTGCAAGGGTTTATGTGACAAAACTCTTGTATTATTTCTTGAAGATTTATACTGCTCATATTGAAGATTGAAGATTTATGCATGGATTAGTGACAAATTCTTGTATATTTCTCCCAAGATTAAATCTTTATCATTAATCTTCATCTTTCAGTTTAGATTTCTCCATCGTTGGTAAATTCTCTCCTATCCCTTCTCTCCATTAGGTAGCTTATGTTTTTCTCTCCTTTCTTAGTTTCTCTCTTAGTGTAATTGTTAGTGTAGTTTTCTTAGTTTCTCTTAGTATAATTGTTAGTTTAGTTTTTTTTTGTTTCTCTCTTAGTATAATTGTTAGTGTAGTTTTCTTAGTTTCTCTTAGTATAATTGTTAGTGTAGTTTTTATGCATGCTTTAATTAGATTATCCTTAGTTAGTGTATTGTTGATTATCACCATGACTAGTGAGTAGATTTTCTTGTTGGGAAATTAGGGAGGAAGATTTCGATTACTTTATTCAAGGGATGTTGGTGGGTTGTTTACTTGTTGATTATCAATTTTAAGGTTTTTGTGTCCTTGTTGACCTAGAATCGTGACTACGCCGACCTTGACTTGCCTCTACCAATATGGGGAAACTCGGGGTAGAAATTACCTTAATTTGAGACTTACCTCTTCGTCGCGAAATCGGGTTTAGGTAGGTTGGGTGAAGAAACCGAAAGATGGCACTCTCCCTTTTCGACGTTGTAACTAAAACTCGATCCCGAGACTTTTTAAGACCCCATTTCCGAATCCCGACTCTCCCCAACACCTTCCCTATTATTGTCCCTAGCCTCGGTAGTGTAGTTCCCTAGCATTAGTTAGACTTCTCTCATCCCAAAACCCCCATCTGAATCCCGATCACGATCGAGCTCTAGACTTGACCAATACGGCTTAACCCCTCTCCCTGTGGATCGATCCCGACCTATGACTACTACATTAGTTAGGTTAGTTGGAGTTATAAATATTGTTTGATTGCACGGGTCGCGACGCCCGCGCATCAAAATGGCGCCGTTGCCGAGGAGATGGTGATTAGTTAATTGATTAAGTCTTAGTTTTATTGTGATTGGAAAATTGTTTTTCTTTCCTCCTACCCTAGTGCCATTAGGTGCTAGGAAGACTCATTGTTTGTTGAGTTTTTGCTAGGTTTACTCTTTATTTAGGTTGCTTGATCCCCATTCGGAGAGCAAGTCGCTTGGAAATATTGTGACCGAAGCAATTACTTGACATTGTGATCTTCCATCAATTTCTACCATTTCTCAACACTCCATCCTGAAAACAACTTCCAAGGATTCAAGTGTGGCTACACTTGGGTCCCATTCTCAACCATCTATTGAAAAGATTTCTTCACCCGTCTTCATTGGAACCATCCCGGAGAGTTTCGAGCTTAAACCTTCCATCATCCATTTAATTCAACAACAAACTTTCCGAGGTTTGCCGGATGAAGATGTGATAGAGCATGTTTGTCTTTTCAAGGAAAGTCTTATTGGTGTCAAGCTTGAAGGTGTCACCGAGTGCCAACTACGTCGGATTCTCTTTCCTCGCACCTTGCGTGATGGAGCAAGGAGATGGATTAAAAGATTCCCCAACAATACTTTTCGCACTTGGGAACACTTGAGCAACGCATTCCTCGAAAAATACTACCCACCATCCAAGACCAACAAATTCCGAAGAGAAATTCAAACATTCCAACAACAAGAAAATGAGAGAATAAGAAAAGCCTGGGACCAATTTCAAACAATGCAAAGGAAATGTCCGCACCAGGGCATCCCTAGTTGGCTTTTACTTCATATATTCTTCCACTCGTTATTGGAAAATGCCAAAGATAATGTTAATGCGGCGGCAAAAGGCGATTTCTTTTTGTTAAACGAAATCGAATCTACAAAACTCATTGAAAGGATAGCCAAGAATGATGAATACTCCGAAAATGATCAACATGAAGAGCTAAGTGATGACTCGACATCGAGTAGAACCGAACTTGAAGCTAGAGTTGAGGAGTTGGTTAGGCAATTTGAGGTGTATGTTGCTAGAGCCAATTCTCCACCCAAGACTAAAACATCTCCACAAAGAACATCTCCACCAAGAAGAGTAAGTTCACCGAGACGATCGTCCATTTCACCGCCGAAATTGTATTGTATTGAAATTCCATCTGATCATTGTGGGGGATATGACCACGATTCCGAATTGTGTATGAGAAAGGAGAGTGCTTTTCAAGCCAACACTCAAAGAACCCATGAAAAATCTCAAACGAACAATCCTAATTCGGGGACCGGATTTTATTCCATGTCTACTCAAGGATCATATCCTTTTCCAAGAGCCCCTAATCAAAGGGTTTATCATAATTCTCATGGCTTCTACTATCAACCGAGACCTCCTCACACAAATCAATTCAATCAAGGCTATTACTATCCTCAAGGACCGCCTAGACCAAACTATGTTCCTTCCTTTGGAAACAATTATCCATTCAATCAAGGTCCTCCAAGGAACTTTCAAGGTAACTTTCAATCCTTTTATGACATTCAACAAACCATCAATTTTCTATTGAAAGAAAATGCGTCAAACCGAGCTAGACTTGAAGCTTTAGAGGCACGTTCGGCCTCGCAAGCCCAATCTTCTCAAGAGCCAACCGGTTCTTTCAATAATGCATCCGTGAATGCCATTAAGGTAATGAGCAAAAAGGAACCGCTAAAACCCTTTGACCCACAAACTACATCTCATCCCTCAATCAATGAAAATGGTGAGAAAGTGGTTAAGGACATAACCGAAAGACCAAGAAGAGATCCATCAAAGTACCTTGTAGGAGACATTGCGTACGTTATTGAACAAATTCCAATAGAGGACACGAACTTAATCTCTAGAATTGAGGTACCACCCCTGAATGAGATGCCACAAACCTCATTCAACAACCAAGCCTTGGGCATGATAACATTCACCGACCTTATTGAAAACATTGATACAAGGACATCCATGCCTACCCCGTCCGATTATATCCGAGACATCATTTTGAAACCCGCCGAGAAGGAAAAAGCTCCCATATCTCCAAAGTCCAATCCTAGAGTCACAATTCCCATCAAACTTGGAGATCCGGGTAGCTTTGCCATTCCATGCTCCATCGACCATGTCTTAATAGATTGGGGTTTGTGCGACCTTGGAGCCGACATTAGTTTGATGCCCTTAGCCATTGCCCGCACTATTTATATTAAAGACTTGGATAATTTTCCCGTGAACGTGCAAATGGCCGATGGAACCACTAAAGAGCCCTACGGATTGGCTCGTAATCTCATGGTTAATGTGGGGAATTTATATATCCCCACCGACTTCGTCATTTTGGACATGCCAATTGAGAAGCGAAATCCTATCCTTTTGGGATGGCCTTTTCTAGCTACCGGTGGGGTGATTATCAATGTAAAGCGAGGACGTTTATCTTTCAATGTCGCTAATGAAATGATCCAATTTGTGCTTCCCGCATTCCTTCCCGAAGATCCTCCTAATACGGAGTTTTGGAACCAAATGGTAGAATTCCCATCAAATGAAGAACCTTCTACCGAAGATCTTGACTATGATGATGAAGAAGACGACGGTGCCCTATTCATACTTGGTTCTACCTCCGACGAAGATATTCCCGAAGAATTTGCAATGCTTTCTGAGGTAGTACAACTTATGAACATGCCGGAGTTTAGAGAAAAGCTCAAGATCGGTAATGTGGAATTCGAAGTGAATGATCAAGACCCTCCGGGTTGCTTTTCAAGCAACCCCGTTTAAACTCAAACTATTCAATTCGGTTTGGTGGTGTCCATAATAACCATCTTGTAAATATTTGTATATTACAATCTTTTTTTATTTTCTTTGGACAATAACTTTTGGATTTTTCTTTTTGGAGCTTCCTTGCTTTGGTATCTGCAGGAATCATGAAGATTTCTTTCGGAATTTTTGGGGTTGTGCTATAAACGATTATGAACGATTGAAGATTGAGAAGATAAGTTATGTTTTTGAAGAGCTAAGGATGGTTTGGGCCAAGTCATAGAGATTTTTCGTAGCAAAGTCCCGTTTCGAAATGGATTATTTTACCGGGTGAAATTTCACCTGGTGGCGACTTTGCTCAAACTAAAGGAATTGACGGAAAATCCGTCAGGCAAAATTTCACCCGGTAGAATCTCACCGGGCGAAATTTCGCCCTGCGGTAAAAATTTTGCGACTTCGAAATTGACGGATATCCGACCGGGCAAAATTTCGCCCGGTGGTGAAACAGCGCGGAATTGTCGAGAACCGACCTGAACACCGTCGGGTGAAATTTCACCCGGTGGGTGACCACCGAGAGAAAAATCACCCCGCGGCATCATATCAGCCAAACCCCCCTTTTCCCATCTTCATTATTCATTTCCTCTCTCTCTCTCTCCTCAACCAAACCCCAAACAAACCCCAAATCTTCCATCTTAAACCACCTATAATCCCTCCATTCCTTCACCAAAATCCAATTAAATTATATATTCTTCATCCTCATCACATTCCTAACATCTTCTTGGAGTTTGTTTCGAGAAATTGTTCCGATTCCGACAAACCCTAAACCGAGACCGTCAACACTTTACTTGTCAAATTCAAGCATCACGAATGAGAAGGGTGAAGCAAATGGCGAGGAATTGGATTTCTTCAATGCTAGGTCGGAATTCGGGGTCAACATCGTCCTCTAGGTCGGAGGAGACGACCAAGGCTCGGGATGAATATGTCCCGATGTCGGTTCAGACACCAAGACCAATACCGCGCGAACAACCTGTTCTGCTTGAGGTACGTTACCCGAAAATTCGTCGTAGTTTCCGTCATCCTGAATCTGGTTTATATTTCGCTAAAAAAGCTCATGTTGATAAATGTAAAAAAAATTTGGGTCTGTCGTCTCGAGCCGACTCGTTGGGCGGCTCGAGATGTACTTGAGCGTATGGGTATAGACACGCAGGTTCGAACAATGTGCCAAAGCCTTGGTCTTAGCAGATTTTATGCCTCCAAGGAGGAAACTTTTCAGAAGCTGACGTGCGAGTTTTTCGCAACTTTCGAACTAAGTGGTGACGATAATGCCACTGTCTCGTTTCAGCTACAATAAACTTCGTACGTCCTCAACTTGAGGGACTTTGGTGCATTGCTCGGTTTACCTTCTTCGGTCCTTGGAAGGCCTAGGGCGGGACAGACTCGGGATGATAAATTCGGCCGAGCTCGATTCTGGTTTAAAATAGACCGCCAGAGGACTTTCAAGGGAGGGAAGATGCGTTTTTTCTCTATTCGGAACCCCATCCATCGATATTTGGCACGTATCATAGCCAACTCATTCCTGACAAGCTAAGATACGCACCATAACTGTAGTGCCACAACTGTGCAGTTATTGGAGAATGCGGTTTTGAATAGAGGCCCGTCTATTGATATGTTCGAGGCCTTAGCTACTCATTTTGCCTAGGATGATAGCTAGAGCCTTAGACATTGATTTTAGCGATTTAGCACCAGTTGACGGAGCGGGACTTTTTATAGATGAAGTTTATTGTCCTTTCCTTGTGTGACCCCAGAAAGGGGATTATAACAGTTTGTTCTTGTATAAAATTACTGAAATGAGAGCTATTGCAATGCCTAACCACGAATGGGTCAGGCTAGATATTGAAGAGAACTTCGGCATGCCGAAGAGGTCTGGGGAGTACATTCGGGATAACACCCGAGGTAAGTTCTATATGGTTGAATACCCCGAGGGACCTTTAGATTATGGTGACGATGATATTGAGGTAGTAGACGTGTCGGAGGAGGAACCGGAGGTTGAAACCTCTCGGGATGAGGGTCATAGGACTTTACCGTCATCATCACACGAACCCTCTTCCTCTCGTCAGACCTAACCCCCGACCTCCCAGTTTTTCACACCCGACTTTACACCGCACAGACACTCCACGTTCACCCAGTCTACCCCCGGTTTTCAAGAGGACGTCAACGTGAGTCCTCCACGACACTCCTCGTTCTTCGGATCTGAGGACTTTTATAACCAGTGGGGGGAAGTTTATGACCGTACACGTCAGACTTGGGAGAACTCGACCACATCTTTGAACCTGGCCCAGGACGCCTATAATGTAGCCCGGGATGCGCGCGATACTGCGCATGGTTCTTGCACGTACTCTAGGGAAGGCTTTGAGTTTGCCCGGAGTAGTTTTGAGATGGCTAGGGACGCCCAAGCAGCAAGGATAGCGGCGGAGGAGAACCAAAGGATGTTGCAATAGCAACAAAACCTCTTTAATCAAATTTTCGGTGCACCTCCGCCAGGGTCTTACTACCCACCACCTCGTCCCCCAGGTCTGATGTGAGTGGTCGAGTGTCGTCAGTGTTAGTGTGGGGGTGTTAGATGTCGGTCGTCGGTTGTCAATAATCTGTTCTCTAGTTTCAGTAATCTTTGTCAGTCTTGCAGCGCCAATTTTTTGCATTTGATAATTATGGTTGTTGATTAATTTGTGATAATATTTTGGTTGGTTTGGAGAGTTGTCAGCCCCTCACGTGATCCTGCTTGGGTCATTGCAAATGTGAGGTTTTATTTGCAGGTGCCTTAGAGAGGAAGGACCTGATTGTTGCTCCCGGTCTTAGGTGATTTGATCGCACCAAGACCATTTTCAAAAATCCAAAATCTTCTTTTTCTTTTATTTTTTCCCGATTCGTGCGGAATCCGGGCGAGGTGACGTGATTACACCTACGCCCTTTCCCATCTTATCGATTTTTCCTTTTTCTTTTCAGTTTCCTTTTATTTTCTCTTCTTTTTCATCTTTTCTTTTTACTTTCTTCATTTTGAAAAAAATCAAAAATACAAAAACATTTGAAAAATCATAAAAATTCAAAAAGATTTTCCGTTCTTTTCTTTTTCTTTTCTTTTCTTTTTTGATTCTTCCTCTACTTGTGCATTGGGGACAATGCACGGTTTTAGTGTGGGGGAGGGATCTACTATCTCTTTTCTTTTTTTTTCTTTTTCATTTTCCTTTAAAAACCAAAAAAAACCATTTTTTTTTCATTTTAGTTTTCTTTTCTCTTTTATTTTTGTTTTTGTGCCACTTGTATTGCCTCGCATTTCCTTACTGTAGGTACACCGCCAACCATTTAGCATGGGCACGTAAGGTAGCGGAAATGAAATGAAGACCGCGCGGTAATATTTTCTACCTTCGTCTTTACCCTTTCTCTTATGCATGGGAGTTTGGGCGTATATGCTATTTGGAGGTTCACTTGGTGAACATTTTGGAATTGGTGGCTGTGGATTATTTTGACTTAATGGAGTTCGGAGTGCTTGGCTATATTTGTGATTTTGTTTTGTTTTCTTGTGTTTTTGTCGTTTTTGTGTGTTCTTTTTCATTGTGTGTATAGTTTGTCTAGGTAAAGTTTTCGAAAACCCGATTTTGAGTTTAGGTCGAGTGTTTATTACTCCCTTGTTAGTGACCCTTTCTTTATTTTTGGACATGTTTCTAGTAGAATAACCTTGAACCAATTTTTGCATTGGATTTTTACCGTAAGTCCATCTTTTCTACTAGGAGTCTACATCGGGATTTGCATTTGACCACCTTTACCACCCATGGAGTGATAAGGCCTTGGTTACCGTTCCCCGTTCTCTTAGGTGACCTTACTTGCGAAGCCACTTCTTTAGTCCAAATTTCATCCTTTTATGGGTTCGGAGGGGGTGCACACCCGACTAGCTTGTTTTCTACCATTCACCCATTTCCATAAATAAGTTTGCAAGAATATGCTTTACCTTTATCTCAATGAACTATCTAGCCCAAAAAGAGCTATTCAAAAAGAAAAAGGGAAAAATGAAGAAGAAGGGCGTTACGTTATGTTATGAAAAAAAAATGCCCTCGATCGAAATAATGGAAAAGAAAACCGAAAAGAAAATCAAAATCTCAAACAATCATTCCCAAACCCAAATAATCCCTTGGTTGACTTATTGCCGTGAAATGCCTACTAGAGGACCGAGACCCGAGGAAGGAAAATTGCGGTGATTTGTCAATCTTTACCATTTCGCAAACACATCCATCTTTTTGGTCTAATTGGCTTTCTCGAGTATGGGACGATCCTCTAGGCTTAGCTTAGAAGACGGCATAACACTTACCTACAGTGCTTACTAACTCCATGGTTCTCACTTATCCACTCCATTTATCATCCCGTTGTAGGCATCTCTAGTGGAATTAGACGGACCTTGGTAAATTTTCAATGTTTTTATTGTTTGATTGTCATCCTATTAGGATCTTGTCCATGTCATTTTGTGTTACTAATTTGGTAGTGTTCTCGCTTGTCTTAAGCTCAAATCGGTGCTTTCTCCGCCATTTCGACGAGGGATTCGGTGATTTATTTTCTCTTTGGTTGAGACTATCTTTCCGTGTGTCTTTCTTGTTTTTGTGTGTTTGTGTGTGTGTGTTAGTCGCAACCCCAATTTTGAGCAAGCCCCAACTTGCCTTGCATGGAGGTACCCTACCTCATGGGTATCTCGATGTGAGTTGAAGGGACGGAGCGGGCCCGTTAATTGCCCGTATCGGCTTAGCATAGTCTAGCTTAGTTAGTAGTAGTTAATTTCTTTTTGGGTCTTTGCTCGAGAACGAGCAACGGTTTAGTGTGGGGGAATTGTGGTGTGCAAAATATGGACCGTTTTTCCTCCCATTTAGACCCGTTTTTCCTCCGTTTTGCGAGAATAGAGTGCGATTATCGCCGTTTTTTGCGTAAATCTCGCATTAGTGTCTCTCTTTTACATTTTATGTGTTTTTGGTAGTTTTCTGTCTATTTTGATAGGATTTTGACCGAAAACGAGTATGAGCTTTTACGAGCATGAGAGAGATACGGTCCAAGAGCAAAGCAGACAACTAAAAGTTCGAGTAATCCAATTGATCCACGAAGAAAGAGACCGGAAAAGAGGAGAGATTCCACAGGGTGAAACTTCACCCGGTGAGTCATCACCGGGCGTAGTTTCGCCCGACGACATTTTCCACTCCCGAAGATTTCCGTGGGCAGCTACCACCGGGCGAAACGACCGAGCGAAATTTCGCCCACCGGGTGAAATTTCGCCCGATCGAGTTTTAGGATTCTGGAAAATTTTCTTTTCTAGACAGAATGTCCATAAATATATTTTAACCATTTTACGTAATTTTTGTACTATTTATTAAAGTCTTTAATTTATAAGTATTGATTTTCGGACAAATTGTGATTTATCGTTAAAATGCTTCGTCTTACCTAAAAGAATTATTTTTCCAGCAATTTTGAAAGTATTTAAATCTGAAATTTTAAGAGTTAAATCATCCCTTAACAAACTCTAAATATATTTTTCGGTTTAATTAAATAAAGACGTTCAAATATTTAATTTGATATTTGCCGTAAAATCCTATTTATAATCGTATTGTCGAAACTAATAATAATTAGGGAATTTTAGTTTTATAAATTTTGGAAACATCCTAATTAGTAGTATCTAAAATGTTTAAAATATTTCTAAATCATTTTATAATCGCTTGTATGACGTTTCAATAATTTCATTAACTCAAATGTTCTCGTTTTAAGAATTACTATCGTTAAGGCCGAAAGTACTAGTTTTATAAATCTATATCGTTTACTAAAAATGTTTTATTAGTATAAATTAATATTTTTGATATTTGATATAATGCTTTTTTTGTAAAGTTTCTAAATATAGAAGTTTCTAAATATAGAAGTTTCCTAAAATAGAAAGTTTCCTCTTTCGGAAGGCGATCCTTTTTCCCTTTTGTTCTCTTATTATTATAATGATTATATCTGTTAAATATATCGATAATGGCTTTATTTTGGAGTTATGGAATAAGGACAAGTGTGAGGTTAGAGTAATATATTCTGGGACTTACGTTTTTGCCATCAACTATAAGGCTGGTGTGTCTTTATGGGGCACACTGGTTGTTGAACCGAGCATATACGGTGTTCGGGAGTGTGTGTACATTTTGACCTTAAACTCGTGCCTCGCAGTGTAAGATGCCGTCGGGTTGAACTGAGTATATATGGTGCTCAGGAGGGGTGTGCATATTATCTTAAACTAGGGCCACGCATTTATAAGTCGCCGTCCTATTATGGTTGAGTAGCCTAGTTAGAGATCGACGTTTGTTTTGTTTGAACTAAGTTCTCGAAGCTAGTTTTTAGTATTCTCCTAGTGAAAGTCTAGCCTTCATCACTAATCCTATCCATAACGCCATTTTGAATATTTTTATTATTATCGATATAATTTGGTTGCAGGTTGGCAAATGTTTTATGTTTTCTTCGGAAAACTCATTTTTATTATATTATTTCGATACGTGAAGTTTTTCACTGAAATTTTATTTTCATTATAATGTTTTACTGTTTCCATTTTTACTATTTTCCTATAATAGTAATTACCATTTTAAAATCCTGTTATATGGCTGGGAGAACGTTGGCGTTGCTCCCCACTGATTGTGGTTGTTATGTTTTAACGTGGCAGGTATACGTGTTCCGGGTGTGGGCTAGCGAGCAGTGTGGATCCTGCTTATTTATTTTTATAATTATGTCCTATGGATTGTTCAAACCTCTCTTTGTGGATTGTTTTAAATTTTGGCCATTTTATTTAAGGCCTATTGTTTGACTTTACCATTTTAATTTTACTAAGACATAGTTACAGTGTGTTTTAATCCCGACTCTACAGTGTTTCCGCCACTGTATCGCGTTAGATTTTTTAGGGGATTACACAATGACCAAACGGGGTTTCGACTACAACCGGACTTGCTTAAATCACACGGGATAGACCAAAATCGACTCAAAATTAGCACACAAACTGCGGAATTACAGGTGCAGCAGAAAAGAGTGAAAGGAAGGGAGCTAAAAACTTAAAAACTCTATAGGCATAGAAACAGAGACTAACCAGTGACAGACTACGGACAGAAGGGACGACGACAACACCCACGCGACACAGACAGGCAGCAGCACCGACGACAAGACCCACGCGAGTCGCCCGACGAACTATGCGACTCGCCTGACGACCCAGACCCCTGACCAGCAGCAGCACCGGCGACGCAGACAGACGACGACGAACAACGGCGACGGATCGACAATGATGGATCGAGACATAGATAGATTTGACAGAGAGCTGGAGATGAGTGAAGGAAAAGAGATATGGGGTAGATTAGGAATTGGACTTGGAATTGATTTAGGGATTTTGAAATTGGATTGAGGAAAGGGAAATTAGGGTTTTTTAAGTTGGGGTAAAATTGAATTAGGGAAAGAGGATGTTGGGTAAGCTGATACGTTTTTGATTTTTTTTTTTAAATAAATATTAAAAAATTGACCTGTGAGACAGAGGACCCGCGCGAGTCGCATAGAGGCCGCACGAGTCGCGCCAATGCCTGGAACTTTGTCCCCTTTTTGATTTTTCTTCAATTTTTGCATTGACTTCAAGGGGTCTCCATGCTAGTCGCCCAAGACTCATGCAAGCCGCCTAGTCCCCTTGAAAATCGACACTCTCCTTACCTATAAAAACATGAAAATTCAGTAATAAAACTAAGTAAATAAAAGAAACAAACTATTAAGGAAAATAACGAAACTAATACTACGACTTATGACCCGTAAAACAAAATTTTACAAGAAAGATCTACAAGACACGGGTTGCCTCCCGGAAGCGCTTTTGTTTAAAGTCATTCGCTCGACTGAGTGACGAGATGACTTAATCTGCATAATTGGGCTCGTAGAGAGTCAAACCCTCCACCGTCTCAACTCGGAACCCCTCATAATACGGTTTTAAGCGGTGACCATTCACTTTTAGAACCTTATTCGTATCCAAGCTACGTATCTCAATAGCTCCATGATGTGATACATCCGTAACTTCATACGGTCCTACCCAACGTGAACGTAGTTTACCGGGAAATAGTTTGAGACGTGACTGAAAGAGGAGCACTTTTTGACCAACAATGAATTCTTTTCTCGATATCATTTTGTCATGTAAACGTCTCGTCTTTTCCTTGTAAATCGCCGCGTTTGCATAGGAATCATTCCGAATCTCCTCGAGTTCTTGTATCTCCAATTTCCGGCTTTCACCCGCTCCCACTAAGCTTGTATTAAAGCTCTTGATCGCCCAATAAGCTCGATGTTCTAACTCTACGGGCAAGTGACACGGTTTTCCAAAAATTAACCAATATGGAGACATCCCTATGGGTGTCTTGTAAGCGGTCCGATATCCCCACAACGCATCTTCTAAGCGTTGACTCCAATCCTTCCGATTCGGATTAACCGTTTTCTCCAAAATAGATTTCACTTCTCTATTTGACACCTCGGCTTGCCCGTTAGTTTGCGGGTGATATGCGGTCGAAACTTTGTGGCTCACAAAATATTTCTTCAACAAAGCGCCAATGGTTTTGTTGCAGAAATGCGTTCCACGATCACTGATTATGGCTCTCGGAATTACAAACCTAACAAATATGAAAGACTTAATAAAATCTGCAACCACTTTAGAGTCATCAGTTTTCGTGGGTATCGCTTCTACCCACTTCGACACATAATCAACAGTGAGTAATATATAAATAAATCCAGAAGAGTTAGGAAACGGTCCCATGAAATCAATCCCCCCCACATCGAATATTTCACAATAAATAATGGGGTTTTGGGGCATTTCATTTCGTTGGGATACGTTCCCCACTCTTTGACAGTTGTCACAGGACTTACAAAATGCACGCGCATCTCGAAACAGATGTGGCCAGTAAAAACCACAATCGAGTACCTTCTTCGCTGTTCTTTTGGATCCAAAGTGTCCACCACATGCATGAGAATGACAAAAGGTGAGAATAGAGGACATCTCACTCTCAGAAACACACCGCCTAATGATCTGATCAGAGCAATGTTTCCACAAGTAGGGGCCATTCCACACATAATATTTCGCGTCACTGCGAATCTTATCCTTTTGAGCTTTAGAAAAACGAGCCGGAAACTTTTTAGAGACCAAATAATTAACAATATTAGCATACCAAAGTTCTAGAGTACGTAAAGCAAATAAAGTTTCATCAGGAAAAACATCCTTTACCGACTCCAAACCATGGTCATGGTCATCATTCTGAACTAACCGACTCAAGTGGTCTGCAACCACATTTTCTGCACCTTTCCTATCCTTTACTTCAACATCGAACTCACTAAGGAGGAGAATCCAACGGATTAACCTCGGCTTGGCCTCCTTCTTCGTCATCAAGTAGCGAAGCGCAGCATGATCTGAATAAATAACAACTTTAATACCAAGCAAGTAAGAACGAAATTTTTCTAAAGCAAAGACAACTGCCAACATCTCTTTTTCAGTAGTAGAGTAATTGCGTTGTGCATCATTAAGGGTGTGGACATGACATAGGTCCACCCCGACGCGGCCACGCGCGGGTTTGGGGAGGCGAATGAATCTCCATATGAGAATGTATCGAATTGAAATTTAAATCGAAGTTGGAGTCGCCACCGAACTTTGTGGGAGTTCGGGCCCGTTCGAACCCACTCTATGTCGTAGTGGGCCGTGTACAAAATACGGCCCATTTCCGATGTCCGAGTTTATTGGGTTCGTCCCTTAGCATTTGATATCGATACCGACTTGATCGGATATCATGTATTGAATGACTCTCGTTGCCAATGGTTTCGGACATCCGGAAACCGAGGTTCTGAGTAAGGGGTGAGGGTACGTGTTGGGAAGTTCACAAAGAACACCCAACCCCGCCCGCACATTAGCGGCCTCTACTAGGATATCGTTTGATGTTTTAATACGCGCGTTAGTTGAACGGGAGAATGATATGCAAAGATTATTTTCCCTAAGCATGTGAATAATTGAATGGGTTGCTAAGTCGTTTAATGCATGAAAATTAACGTCAAAGTTGTATTTTAGCATGCGAGGTTCGTTTTAGTATAATAAAACAAATGATGAAAAGAAATACTAAGAAGATGAACAAACGTGTTAGTAACGATTGAAAAAACCAAATGAAGATATGAATGTGATGAATAATGTAAAAATATATCGAGATCTGAAATATCCCCAAAAAGACGTTGTTTTGTCGAAAAAATGATGTTCGAAAAAAAAAGGAAAGGTCGCGTTCCAGCCTGCCAGGCGACTCGCCCGAGTCAGGCGCGACTCGCGTCCCGGTCTGTTTTCGAAATTGATTTTTTTTTAAAAGCGATGATTTTATTAAATCGCGTACAAATATTGCACAATTTGCACTCGATTTAATATTCTCGACGTTTGTCGTATTCGATATTCGATTATGAAATCGGTATCGAATACTCGGAAAAGATGAAAAAGTTTTAAGAAATTGTTTTGTAGAAAAAAAACGATGTTTAAGAAAAAATTGAAAAAGCGAAGATGTAGAGTCTAGCGATACTAGGAAATACTTTAGAGGGGGGGGGGGGTGAATAGAGTATTTAGGTACTTTTAAAATTTTAAACGATATATTATACCAAAATCTTATTAGGAAAGATATAGTGTAATATTGCGTTAGTTGAATGGCTAAATAAAATGAAGTACAAAAATGTTTGCTACTATACTTACTACTAAAAAGTATAAGTATGATAAATAGCAAAGCACGATAAAACGTAAAGTAAATAACACGAGCAGTTTTAACGTGGTTCGGCCTAATTGAAAAGCCTACGTCCACCGGTGTCTTTATTTATAAGTGTACCTTCTCCGGATTACCTTACAAATAAGACGATCACGATTAACTCTAATCGTGATGGTGTGAGTGATGTGAAGCACTCGGTGTTGGGATGTTAAGCCCACGACAATGAAGGATGTTAAGCCTTCGGTGTGAGGGATGTGAAGCCCTCGGTTTTTGAACGATGTGAAGCGTTCAAGGTGTGAACGATATATGTCGTTCGATTGAGTAACCACTACTCGACTCGTGTATCTATACTATTCAAGTTTACAAAATTTCTCTAGCTATGAATACACTTCAATTGTCTAGAGAGAATAATGAAACTATATGACTTCCAAGCGTAAACAATTAAAACACGATTTTATATAGCCAAGACTTAAATCGAAAAGTATTGCAAAAAGCCTTTTGAAAAGAAATGTGATTTTGTTTTTTCAAAGAGAAAAATGTGTATCAAAGTCGTAAGTAATAGTGAGGAAGAACATGATATTTATAGGTAAAACATCTCCCATAAAAACGGAAATGAGATCACCTTAATTGATGTGCTTCCTCACTTAATGAAGATATGGTAGGTAGAATATCAATCAATCAAGATAATATATTCAAGTTTCCTTGCTTAATGATTTTCTAATATCTTTAAAGAATCAAGATATTTTGAGAATCATTTATTAAGAAAACTTTTATTCTCTTGATAGATAATTTCCTTCTTTAACCTATCTTTATTCATACGACCAAATATTTCGAAATAACAAAAATATTTTAGATTTAGATCTTGGCAGACCGTGTGTAGACACCCGCATTTTGCTTGCTAGTGTCTATAGCAGTCCCCGACAAAACACCCGATGATGATCGGACGTAAACGTGACTTAATACGCTCGAATACGGACTCGGAATCAATAGTATCCGATGTGGGCATTTAGCGGAGTGCAAATCTCTCAAAACCGACCTCAAATCCAGGCCCAGTGGGTCGTTCCGAGCAAAATGAGACTAATTTGGGCCAAAACCGACACCAAAAATAAATCCCGTCTTTTGGCGACCGGGTCAAAACCCGGTCAAAGACGAACCCGTCACAAAAACCAGCCAAATGCATCTTCTAGAAGCTGGCGCCCAATCCAAATTCAAAAAAGATTACAACAAACAACAATATCAATTCTTTCCTAAAATAGCTCGATTTGCTTGATCCACTCGATCGAGTGGATTGACCCACTCGGTCGAGTGGAGCGTCAAAAACCGGACCAGATTCATTTCTGAGGGCACTCGACCGAGTGCACTAGGGCACTCGATCGAGTGACCCTAGGTCGGGGGGTGAAGCCTATAAATACCCCCTTAACCCCATTCACTTCAGAAGCTTTTCCCCATGCATTCTTAGTCTACACTTTCTACCCTAATCCTACCATACTACATTTCTACTATTTCAATCTTCCACATTCATACACATTCATATATACAAAATCAACACATACACATTCAAAACCCGAGATCAAAACTCGTCAAAGACCCGAGAGCATCCTCTCCCTAACCAAACACACCCTAACTCACCCTACATATCTCGACACTCCCGCGCACACGCCGCTACTACGAGTTCGTTTCCGAGGCCATTTAAGCATGTAGGTTGAGGGTGTCATCAAACCCCGTTTCTTTTTCTCCCTTCTCTTTTACTGTTTTTTATGTATATATTATTATTATTATTATTATTATTATTACTATTATTACTACTACTAACCGCTAACACTAACCTTTAATTTTGTGCATACTAACATTTTATTTATGTATTCTAACACTAACTTTCATTTTTGTATACTAACACTTTAATTCCGTATTCTAACATCTAACATTATTATACCGTGTATATATACATACTAGTATTTAAATCTCGGTTTCGGATGCGTTTGACTATAATTGTCGCCTAAAGTCCGTCTAATCCCTTTACGAGCAACGACGGAGGTGGAGCCCTTTCGAGGAGCCCCGCCCCAATGTACTCAAGGGCGTGACGTGATCGCGACTAATCGTAGTTGAACGTATTCAATCCCATTTTAATTAATGCGGAACCCGTTGACACGAAAACCGACATCACATAACCCGAAAGGGTTAGTTTCGATGTCGTGACGTAGAGGGATGCAATTCCGTCATTAATTCAAATTTTCTAACGTAAACGTTTTCATAAAATCCCGACAACGGTATTATAATCGTACATATACACGATTATAGCACCGGAGGTCGAGTTAAATTCAAATCATGCGATATTTGTATTTAACTCGACCGACCGTCGTTTTCAACCCCAAAAAATGAACGAGTTGATACTCGTACAGGGGCTACTCGACCGAGTACATAGGCCACTCGATCGAGTAGCGTCCATAACACTGGACAGAACCCTTTTCGAGGGGTTACTCGACCGAGTGCATAGGCCACTCGATCGAGTAGCGTCCATATCACTGGGCAGAAACTTTTTTGAGGACACACTCGACCGAGTCAGACTATGACTCGACCGAGTGGGTCCTGTAACCCAGAAAACCGAGGGCCTTGACACACACTTTCAAGCCTCGTCCTTTTATCGACATTAGTCATCACGTGTAAAGACTATCACGTGACTCTCCTATTTTCAAAACTCATGCATATCACGACACCTAAAACGATTTTGATCGACGGTCTCGCGCTATTAATTTTATGTCGACGACTCTTTAGTCGTATCCGTCATATAATTAATTTAGACTCCATTTCTCGAGGTGATAAGTCGGGACAAGGCATCGAGGCTCGAGATCGGGTTAGCACCACACCTAGGTCTCGAACCTCCGTCCTTTGATTAATATGCAATATAATGCGTAATTAATTAAAGTTCGTCTATTTGCACAACTTACGGTCTAGTTTATATTTATTATATACGGGTCCGTTTCTAGTTAACATTTGCTGCTTTTAATTCAATTATTCTATTTTATTGCTCGTTGTATTGTGAATTCCGGGTTGTATTCCGCCCGTGTAATTTGTAATTTATTTACGAGTTTTCTATTCTTGATGTTTGCCATTTATTGCCTTAAATGAACATCACATGCTAAATCACTTTGACGTGAATCAAGATGCATTAAATGACGTAGTTAACCAATAACTCACATGCTTATCCCGAAAACGCTGTTTGCATATCATTTAATCGTTTTACTAGCGCGCGCACACGAACACGAACGATGTCTTAGTAGAGGCCGCCATGTGCGGGCGGGGTTGGGTGTCCTTAGTGGGCTTCCCAACACGTACCCTCACCCCTTACTCAGAACCTTGGTTTCCGGATGCCCGAAACCATTGGCGCACGAGAGTCATTTTATATACGAAAGCCGGTGTAAACGGTATCGGTATAATAATGCAAAGGGACGAGCCCCATGAACTCTGAAATCGAAGTGGGCTTACTTTGTGTATAGCCCATGACGACATAGAGTGGGCTCGTATGGTTCCGAATAACCACAAAATTCGGTGGCGACTTCATTTTGACTTAAATTTCGAACCCGAGAACAATCTCACCACGAGATTCATTCGCCTACCCAAACCCGCGCGTGGCCGCGTCGGGGTGGACCTACGTCATGTCCACAATTTGGCGACTCCGCTGGGGATACCTGATGTACCACATGTCATCGGGGTTCCTAGGGTGAGACTCGAAGAGAAATCGTTCGAATATTAGTGTGCGCGCATTAGTTTAATGGTTCATGCATAACCCAAATTTTGCCCGGGCCGGTTACTTGTGACCGACGTCCCACTATACCACGGTGCATTCCTACATGGGTGCGCTAAAGACTTCGATGGCGGAACTCACCGGGGTTTTACGGCAGGTCCTAGTTCCAAATCGGCTAGGAAGTCCGTCCCGTTTCGTGAGAATGCGATCGTCGTTGGTATAGACCCTATTCGACCGACCGAGACTTAGTGTAAAGCATACATAAGCGTCATTATAATGCTTGTTTGACTACGTGCTACTTGGTTTCCGTGTCATTTTTCAAAAAACCGTCATTTCAAAAAAATGCATCTTTCCAAAAAATACCAAATTTTGAAAAACCCGAAATGCTGCCCGTTTCGGGACTCGTCTTTTCAAAATATCCAATTTTCAAAGCTCGGAATGCCGCCGAAATTTAGACTTATGATTTGACTCAAAATAGCCTATTTTCTAGCCGGCATGCTGTCCATTTCAAAATTCGAATTTCCGATCCACCATTCGATTTTCGAATTTTCAAAATTCATTTCGATTTTCGAATTTCAAAATTCCATTTCGATTTTTTTTCCAGATCCTCGAGATGTGATTCTCGATTTTCAAATCTCCGAGATGCCGTTTTTGAGTTTCAAATCTTCGGGATCTTATTTTCGATTTTCAAATTTTCGGAAATTTATTTTCCGATATTCAAATTTTCAAAATTCCAAATATTCAACTTATCAAGAAAACTCGGCCCTGTCGGCATGCTGCCAATTTCAAAAGACGGGATCGCCTCCTCAATTTCAAACCGCGAAGTTACTCGCAACCATTCTAATATTTCAAAATGCCCGATCCTATTGGCCCACAACCAATTTCAGGACCCTTCTCTCAATTTTCAAAATTCAATCATTTTTCAAAAACCTTCCTTATTATAAGACCTACCGTAATCTGTGTGTCGGGTCTTTTCATAATTTGTCGAAGGTCTATAGCGTCGAAACTCCGTCGACCCTACATCACGGGTTTCTTCCCCATCCTAGTCCGCCTTTTCCTAAAGGCATAACCGACCAACACGAGTCATACACTCGTAAATGGAAGGTTCGTCTGAACACTCGAGTCCTAACTAGAAAGTCACACGCGATCTTTCCCTCCGACAGGACGGTCCCCACGACCTTTCCTAGGGGAATCTTGCCCGTCTTTCAATCCGTTAGTCGAGTCATCCCAATTCAAGTCCTTTAACTTAAGGGTCTACCCTAATCGCAAGGTCTATCCTTATTCAAGTCAAGTCAAGGGTCTCTAGCGTCGAAACTTTGCCGATCCTACATCGCGAGTTTCTTCCCATACCCCGTCTGCCTTCCCTCGAAGCCGAGTCAACCTTTTACAAGGCATAGCCCTGTAGCTAAAGGTTTTTGGTCCTTACATCTAAAGGGTCACTCGTCCGACACTCGAGTCTTAGCAAAACCTTCAATCTCACTCGGGGGCTACCCTTCAGCAGAGCGATCAGTGACGGTTGCTCTAAGGGTCATGTCTTACACGTGTTGTCTCACGTACCCCGCTGTTGAGTCACTTAGATATCACACCATCTGAGTCCTACAAGAGTCCTTGGTCTCACTTGGGGGCTATTCTCCGACGAGGCGATTAATCACAATCACTCCGAGAATCGTACCCTACATATTTGTCTTAGGAGAGTCTAACCCGAGTCAAACCAGAGTTGTCTCTCCTCCCGCGCTATTTCCTATGCCTTGGTGTATTCAAGTTCCGAAGCAACATTTCTGATTACGTGGGTATTCTCGCAGAGGATGGCATCCACAACCGGGAATAGGGAGATGGAAAGCACCATTAATAAACTGGAGGCTTTGCTAGAAACCATGGCTAGTAAGCAGGCCATGTTTGAAACCCAACTAGGGTTCATAAGAGCCGACCAAGAGGCCTTGGATGCTTGTCTAACTGTCGTTGAAGAACAAGACTTCAATTACGGGTCGGTAAATACTGGGCCAATTGCTAAACTGATCAGCACGGTGCGTGAGCTCGAACAACAATTCCATGCCTCCCAAGAGAACAACATCCGAGTTGAAAACTCCCGAGACTATACACCCATTAGTGAGAAACTACCAACAGATCTCAATCTAGAAGGGTTACCCATATTCGAAGGGACGGAGGATCCATTACTACACCTCCGAGCTTTCAAGGCGTTTATGGCGATCAAGGGGGTCAAAGCCGACATGTTCATCAATCTGTTCGGCACGTCCCTCGGGAAATATCCAAAAGCCTGGTTCTATAGGCTTAATACAAAAATATTCCCCACTTGGGAAGATGTGGCTACCGAGTTCGCTAAAAACTATTCTGATAATACTGAACTTCAGACTACCATGCGGACTTTAGAAGTCATGGCCCAAGATGCAACAGAAGGTTTCACCAAATACCTTCAACGTTGGCGGGCTGAGAGTGTTAAGCTGGTAGACAAGCCTAGCGAGAAGACACTAGTGGAGGCATTCATCAACAACCTTCTACCCTCCTACCGCGTCCATCTTAGGTATGCCGGCATTTCAAACTTTGCAGTGCTTACCGAAATGGACACTAGGATTGAAGACGATCTTCGACATAATGAAGATCTGGGTAAAGCTTCTACCGAAGGCTATACTGGACATCCATTTGAGTCCTTAGAAGCCGAAGATTACTGACAACCTCATCCCGGAGTCCAGATTTGATTTAAGTCCGAGTCTAGGATGTTCTATTTCTTTCAATTCCGATGTCAGAGTCAGAGTCAACTGTATTCTGTCCTCTTTCCAAAATTCAATAAAATCAGCTTTTCTATCTCTCATATATGCTTTCCTTATGTGTTTCCGAGAACATGATGAACACCATCATACACTGTGAGCACATGCACGTGACTATTATAGGCACATCTATAATGACTGCAGGAACTAAGGCCCGTGTTTTCCTTTACCTGTTCCATGTCTGGTATAGCAAGCCACAAAACTACCCTTAGCAGGAGCATATCGAATCCTATGACAAATCCGGGTAGTCTCATAGTTTGGGATCAAGACGGAAGGCAAGCCCATTTCCCACAATAAACACCCCTCCAATAAGACTTATCAATCCCTACCTTAGGTGTTAGTCTGACCAGAAGCAAAAAGAAGCATCGTGACTCTATAGGCTTGATGCCAAAAATACCCAACTCGAAACGATGCTCCCACTAAGCCTGCTCGGAATTATGATGAAAATACCGAGATCCAAATCACCATGCTTACCGTAGAGTACTCCACCGCGAGTTGCACTCACCAACTAGGCTTATACCTTACAAAGGTTTAGCTCCACAAGCCTAATCCAACCGATGGGCCCACCCCCATATCCACCCACAACATCAAAGGGAGGGATAGCCGAAAAAAAGAAACTGGACAAAAAAACAGAAGTCCAAAGAAAAAAAAACAAAAGGCCGAAACAAAAGAGCTGGCCATGACCAAAAAAGAACTCTCAACATCCCCCGATCAGATACGGTCAATCCCTTGACCGGGGCACAGTCAACTCAAGTGAAGGATCCCACGACCGGGGCTAAGAGGTCAACCCAAAAAAAAAAACAACAAAAAAAATTCAAACACCCATGACCGTGGTCAACGTTCAACTCAAGTGAAAATCCCTTGACCGGGGTACGGTCAATTCAAAAATTATCAATGCCTATATCGTCCAATAGGGAAGAGACAATCAAGCTGGTCAGCTAACACCACACTTAGCCTTCCCACATTGCAACCCTCAAGACCTTCTCGAGACCTAGGCTAAGAGACAGCCCGGAATTTTGAGGATTCTAGCTCCATAGGATACACCCTAACCTTTAGGGCCAGACATGGAAATCAGATCCCGCATTATCGAACCTACCCCGATTGAAGTTCGAGTCATTCTTACTCGACTTCCCCCTTTACTACCACATTACAATACCTTACCCTCGAAGCCTTAGCTCCACAAAATCGAGCTCCAGATTTCGAAACATCAAAGCCACTTTCTACCTGGCACCACATTTCCAAAAACATCCAAACCAGTTACCAACCCCAAACACGGGAACTCAAACTGCGGTCGGCATAGAACATGCCCAAATAGTTCACACCACCTCTGGGGGCTACCCCGGAGAACGCTCACAGTCACGGGATCAACATCCTAACTGTTCTAGCCCTTTGATTAAGACATCATTGGGAATTCACCTAGCCTACACCATCGTTATGGCTAGTTACACACAAAGCCCTAATAAACTAGGCACCATAATATATCTTCATTCCAATCCACTGAACTACGGCTTGGTTTGATTTCACTACACGTGAATACGTAGGCAGCCTTTCAACAAGGGCACAACCACCCATATTGACACAAATTCAGAAAGCACCATCATTCCTATCACAACACTGTCATGTTCTCAACAGTTAGCTTTGTCGTCCAGGAGGCTTCTCTTAGACAGAAGATCTCCATCCACTCACAAAATCCAAAGACTTTCAAAATCTAGCCTTCTTTCTATAGAGTGTCCTAGTACTCGACTCAGTCGAAGACGAGAATCCGTCAGGGACTCGAACCAACACCCATTTTGGGACTATACCCCAAAACCAAAAATCCAAAAGGGCACCAGACTATAACATTGCTACTGCCGAGTCCTGCAAAAACAGTCTCGTTACAGACTACTGCAGCCACCATATAGCACATCCTTCCCATTTCGATGTTCGACCGTGTTGCCACTCGCCTAGGCTACGGAATAGCGCAGCTTAAGAGTCTTGTCATCTTAGGTGGCCCACCCCCCTACCGAGTCACAATCCAACCCCTCGAGAGTCCAAGTCGTGTCTGTCAACTCGTCATCTTGTCACGTCCAGAGTCGAGTCTGTCGGTACCTCCCTCCTCAAATTTTCACTTCAAAGTTTGCAAAACTTAGCCATTTGATAAAATCCTTTTCGACAAGGTCAAATTTCGGTCTATTTAAGCTGCAAATTTCTTTTCTACCCCTTTCAATTTTGAAAACCTATCTCCTAGCACGTGAGTTGCTTTCAGGATTTCGATTTCAAAACTAAGCAAAAATCATTTCCCCCAGCGCAAACTAGTCTATAGATGCTAACTGCATTTCCTATGTGCTATTTTGCTATATACTATGCCTGCTATTTCTGCCTATGTATCTAACATTTCAGGTGCCAGCTAGTGCTTCCCAACGAAACATCAAAGGCGGTGTTTCTCCTGAAATGCTACATGCAAGTTGTCATGTGTCAGTATACGGGTGCACCCAAGACTTCAGAAGCAAGTCCCCGCGCAGCTACTTTACTCCCCAACATGAGTCAGTGTTTTGCCTATATGTTACATACAAGTTGTTATGTGTCAGCATACAGGTACACTCCAGACTTCAGAAGCAAGTCCCCGCGAAACTATTTAAATTCCCCAACGGAGTCAACTTTTCCCCGGTATGCTACATTCAAGACGTGATGTGTCGGCACACGGGTACACCTACGCCCCGAAAGGCAAGTTTTACTCCCCACGGAGCATCATCATCAGGTCAGGTACGACTCAAGGCTTCAAAAGCAAGCCCGTACAGCTCACATATTTCCCCAGCGGAACGCCCGAGGCGGCATTTTCCCCGAAATGGTACGGGACGGGCCCACATATAGGCACGCCTAGGACTTATGCAACAAGTCTGACTCCCCGCGGAGCTATCATCATCAGAACAGGTATGACCCTCTGCTTATGGCTGGCGAGCCCTTCACGCAAGTCTACTGGACTATAAACGACCCGACCGGAAGGCTGCCAGG